>OX596380.1:75637227-76237227 GCA_951394425.1 Tipula unca
ATTATTATTAAAGGGTGTCACTAAATATAGTGTGCTAAATGGTACCATTAGATTTCTGATTCAAAATATCTTAATAAATTGTTTCCCTACTCTAACTGTATTTGAGATATTAGAGGTTTTACTGTAAAACTAATAAATAATTTGATTTTGATTCATACTGATTCCATACGAAATGGAACAAATGCGTATTAATCAAAATTAAATTATTACTCTATACAATTAAAATGCTGATTATACAGTTTTTGTTGGGTTAAAAAACTTAACCTGGAAAAGTTAATAAAATTGTCGGTTTTTACAATTACAATTGTTCATTAAATAAACAATTGGACGAGTGGAAAACAACATATTCCATGCATTTCAATGCACTTGAGTTTCTTGTGTTCGAAATTCTTTATTTGAAATTATTCGAAAAATTTTCAAATCACCCAACAAAAACGGGTATGATAATTTCATAGAATAATTGAATTTTGATTAATTACTACGCGTTTATTCCATTACGTTCGGAATAAAAGTTTATCAGCGAAATGAGTGAAAATCAAATTATTCAATTTTACATTTTTGTTAGAGTAAGAAAACAATTTAGGAATCCAATAGTATCATTTAGTGCACTAAGTTTAGATACATCTTGTATAATATAATATATAAAATCTATTATAAATTTTAGGTGGACTATATTAATATAATGAATTTAATTCAAATTATAACTACCTTCGTTGAAGTCTTGTTCGTTTATTTGATTAAGAATTTCTTTTATTTCAGCACATTTAACCCTATTTTCTTCTTTTAAAAAAAATAATATTTTTTTAAAGTTACATTCCCAGTCGCTAATTATATCAGTAGAACATGAACTGATACATTTAAAATCCGCGTCAATCTGCAAATAATTATATAATAGTAATTTTTTAATAAAGAAAATTAAAAGTTTAATTAGTGATTTTTTATTTATTTTGAGTCTGATCGAGATCACCAGTTTTTTTTTTTAAGCTTAATTATTAGTTTTTATTAATAATCCATAATTTTATATATTTATCAACTGAGTGACGTACAAATCATTTTTTGGCCACACCAAGTTAAATATCGGTTTATTGCATTTATAAAGCAAATATAAATATATTTGCAAGCGATTTATGCAGGATTATAGGGATTAAAGGGTATGATGAGAAAGAAGATGTGTGCCGATTATCTAGCGATTAACACATACTTTTTTTTAAATTATTTTTAATAAACGAGAAAATTGAAAATTATTTGAATACATTTTCCGATCAACATTCATTAACTTGTCCGAGTTTAAGATTTATTGGAAATGTTATTTTGAATGGCAAGCAATTAATATAAAAAGCTTAAACAGGAATTTGCAATGTAATACTTACTAAACGATATCCGGTTGGTTTCTTATACTCGGGCCATTTATTAAAAATATTGTTTAATGAGATCAGCTCATTTTGTATCTGATTAATACGGTACCCACTACAGGCTTGCCATAAGCTGGTAAATTCATCGACCGACAAGTTATCGTATTTTAAACTTTTGATGCAAGCTTCGGCGTCCACTTCTATATCTAGATAGAAATTAAATTGTAACAATATTAATACATAAAGCTTTTACTAAACATAGACATTTTTATGTAACTTACAAATATTATTCACTTTTGGTGATTCTTCCAATAAAGGCATTTTACTTTTTAGCAAATTTGTGTTTCTTTTAAGGTTTCCGTATTTTACGTAGATTTTACCGCGGTTTCCAATCCTATAAAATTCAATTTTTTCGCTTGGGAAAAGTTGTATAATTTCCCTCTCAATTCTATGACTCGTTGAAAGAGTTAGTCGAATTACATTTTCCTCGAAAAACTGTGCCACGATATTTATGAGCATATTTCTGTACACAGATTCTAATTTTTTATTTTTTTTGAAATACTCGCAAAGAAGCTTTCCTTTATCTCTTTGGTTTAAAATATATACAAGTGAAACGGATTCTGATGTGGATGTTGACAATTCTTTATTAATTTCCGTCGAAATACAATATGGCAAACCATGATTAGGAGAATTAGATTTACTGCTTACTGGAATGGAAACTGGACTTTTTTTATTCGCATCACTTATAACAATTTCATCATTGCTATAAAAAGGACATCCAATGCTGGATCTCCAGCACGATAAATTGTGCTCAAACTTAATTATATCTCCCATTTTGCAAGTTTTAAGTAAGTTGTTTATGTGATGCACTTTTATTATTTTCAAGGTTTCGACTGATATGTCCTCTTCTGTAATGAAACAAATTAATTACAATTTGTATGAACAAAAATAAAATAATTAATTTATTACCAATTAATGTATTTAATAAATGGAGTTGTCCCCAGTATTCCAACAAAGATTTAAGTTCATCTGGTTCATCATCATAAACTAGCGGCGTATTTTCATTGACGAGGGGTGCGTAGCTTGGTAGAGTGACCAAAGTATAAGTTGACGATGGTGGTGGATTGTAACTTAAATACTTGTCCAGATTTGAAATATCTTCATTTAAAGTAGCCATATTTTCTTGCAAACAATAAATTTAAAATTTAATGAAAGACTAGCGTATCATTATAGAAAATTGAAATTGAAAACCAAAAGGATGCGATTAATATCATACTATTAGTTTAAATTTAGTATCATATAAATAATATTTCATAAAAAGACCTCGATTTTACGTTTATTTTAGGCAATATATGTATGTATCGCCAAAAGTAATTATTACTAAACTATTATATATAAAGAGGGCTACAGACGATCCGATTTGGTCGGACCGTCGGTTACTAAATCGTTGTTGTCTACAGACGATCCAACTTGCCTTTGACAATTTTCTTTTCAATTAGATTTTATAAATTTTATTTTATTTTGTGTGGCATTGTTATTGTTTTCCAAATTCATTATTAGTGTCGCATTAAAAACTAAAAGTGGAAATACATATTTAATTTATTTAATTGTAGTAAATAATGGTTGGTCGGACGGTTGGATGGAATTTCTATCCGACACATCGAACTTGATTTTATCCGACCAAATCGGATCGTCTGTAGCCCGCTTAAGGTTTAAATGAGGTGTGTAAATTTTAAAGTTTTTGTTCAATAAATAAATAAACTTAATTTGATTTGAATTCACAGAAACTTTGATTTGACTACTATATATTGGGATATAATGAAATTTTTGAGTTCAACAATTTTATGATAGTGCATTAAAATATTCTTTTATTCTAACCATATTTTTCCCTTTGGAAGTTTTTATTATGGTAATTGGTGGACCTATAATATCTTCAAATTTTAGAATTTTATACTCTCCTAATACTTTAGGATCTATTTCATAAGCAACGAAGTGCTCATTGAATAAAATGTTCCTTAATTCTTGGCAAAACAAGAGAACATCATCTT
Organism: Tipula unca; assembly: GCA_951394425.1. Taxonomy (NCBI): domain Eukaryota; kingdom Metazoa; phylum Arthropoda; class Insecta; order Diptera; family Tipulidae; genus Tipula; species Tipula unca. The sequence goes on from OX596380.1 coordinate 75,640,628, forward strand.
TTATTTTTATTATGTGTAGTATACAGTAAATATTATAATCATCTGTTAATTTAGCAACATAAAAATCTTTTTGGTAAATTAATCCATTATACTGAATTTTATTGAACAATTGTATTTCATGTCCTTTGCTAGTATTAACCTTATTGCAAATTATTGTCTTAAAGATGCTATTATTTTCCTCTTTACTTTTGATTTCAAAATTGACTGAATTATATCTAAAATTTATAATATGATTTACAAATGTCAATTGATATTTTTTTGCTATAGTTAAACAAATATTTCTACGCGATGTTATATTGTGCGTATATATTTTGAACGGCTTATGTTTCGCTTCAAATTTGAAACACCAAAATTTTCTAATTGGCCCGCATTGTCTAAGAATAGTTGGGTAATGAGTTAAAATATGAAATTTTGGCTTTAATGAATCATTAAAAAGTTTTATATAGTGAGAGTGGTGAAATTTAATTTTTTCTCTTAATGCTACAATTAAAGATTCAGTAATTTTGAAAGACAAAATAAGATCTATGATTTCTATTAAAGTGATAAGTAATTTCCAAACATCATCACCTGGAGGTACAAAATCACCTACCATTAAAGGTAAATACATGACAAAAGTAAGCATCTCACGTGCAGACATTTTAAAGTGTTTCTTTTGTAAATGAATTAGTTTGATTTCATTCGAGTAATTACCAATTAGGACCATATTCAAAATTTTGCTTTCTGAGGTTAAGTGTGTCTAAAGTAAAATAATTCATTTTTTGGGTAAAATAAGTTAAAATATGTGAGAGATCATAATGACAAATACCTTCTAATACGTCATGCATGGCATCTACTGCGACATTCTGCACAACATGAAATGATGGGATGCTATTGAAACAAGTTTCGTTTATAATACCGGTTAATTGACCATTGTCAAGCAGAATATCATTAGAATAATTTTCGAAATTTCTAATTAAATTTAATTGCTCTTCACATAACACGTTAGCTGCACTTTTAGATGCCTTACAAATGCGACAAAACGAATGGCTGGAAAAAGACTTATTAAAACCGAGAAGCGTATTTAAACCTAGGTTATCACCTAAAAATAGTCCTAGTATAAAATAAACGTGTGTATACTTATCATTTTCATCTTTAATAATTATACCATCTTCTTCCAAACTTTGTAATTCTTTAATTAGAGGTTTTAAACATTTTTCGTTACCATATTTCTTAATATCTCGAGACTTGATCACACATGCTAGGTATACATTGTCTAACTTAGAGTGAGCATCATTAAGACACGGAAAAGTATAATAGAAATTACAAATGGAGTGCGTAGAAGAGTGAGATCCAAGTGGGTTATTGATTTCAAGGTCATCAGCGTATAAAAAATATGGAATAAGTATTTTCCCGGGATACAAATGACATTTATTTTTCCAAATAGAACCCTGTATAAAATTAGTAAAATCAGCCTCATGATGTTGTAAATTTTCCATGTTTTTTAGTGTTTCTGTTAAAACGTTTTGCTGTTCAAAAAGTAAACGAAACTGAGTTCTTATAGGTAGTAGTGAACCTTTTACCACTTTATGTCCATATTGAGATTGACCTCGCTGATAAACTGTTTCTATTTCATCGCTAATTATAAAATCATCTATATCATCCATGTAACCGGAGAGCTTCAAATTTTTGCATAGAGAAAAGTCTGTGCCACAATTTTTAAAGGGATTTCTACATTTATTGATTTAGATAGTAAGATCATTGTATATAGTATAAAACTGAGTTTCAAGCGATTGTTTAGCAAAATTCTGAATAATGTCAAGTATTGGATTTATAATCAATGTCATTACACTATCTTGTACTTGGTATATATCTTTCCTGGTGAAATTATTGTTGGCATGTAATGCAACAGAAAACTGCAAAGCCTTATCTAGCAGTTTTTGTATTGAACTGTCTAAATCACAATGGTTTGTAGTTTGTGTTGAACTATTTTTCGAAAGCATTTGATTATTTGTTGGGATGGATGTAAGATTTTCATTACAAACGTTAGATTGTTTATTTTTTTCCATTTCAACTTGAAGACTTGAAGAGATATTAAAAACAGGAGATTGTTCAATTTCAATTGTTGGATGTTTTTCTATTGTTTCTTTATTGATATGTTTGCGTAAAATATGTCTTTTATAAGAAGAGGACTTAGTAAAAAGCTGACCACAGGTATCATAACATCTAAATGTGCAATTATGACTCTTGAAATTATGTTGTTTTCTTTAGTGCAGCATTAACATGTCGACTGTTGTAAATCTTTGATAGCAAATAAAACAATGCATTTTGTAAAATGCTTTGATATTTCAAATACTAGAAGGGTTCCTAAAATGAAATATTTGTCAAAAATAATTATTATTAAATTAAATTGCGAAGATTATACATGCACACACATACATACATGAACACACACACATACAAACACAAACATAGATACATACATACATTCATACATTCATAAACACACACACACACACACATATGTATATATGTATATATATATATATATATATATATATATATATATATATATATATATATATATATATATATATATATATATATATATAAAATTATATATATATTAATATATATATATATATATATATATATATATATATATATATATATATATATATATATATATATATATATATATATATATATATATATATATATATATATATATATATATATATATATCTGGTAGATATCATGAAACACGTGCGATGCGACGAGCGAGCAGCTTACCTCTTGAGGAGTCAGCTGTAAGAACTGGAAGGAAAACAAATTAATAAAGTAAATTAAGATGAGCAACTAAACCACCTGCCTCGCGAAGGAATGCCTTAATTGGTGGTACCGCGGGAAAAAAAACAGGTCAGCGAGAAGGGAGATGGTTTTAGACGGTAAAACCCGTTGTCGTACGGAACGTCGGGTTCCTACGTCTTTTTTAAGATTTCCATCTTCCTACGTAAAACAAAAACAAACAAAAAACACACACACAACATACAAATACACACGTCATCGAACATACTCGTCTGCTAGTGGATGATGAAAACGAGTTATTTGCGCAAACATAGATATACGCACTAAAGGTGCACGCATTTCGACGAGCCGAGACAGCAAACGAGACGCGTTAAACTTGACGGAATTAAAAATGTTCAATCTCATATGGTGTTTTATTTCCAGCATACCAATGTTAAACAAAAATATAAAATTTTCTAAATAAAAATAAAAACATTTGTTGTTGTTGCAACATTAAAATATTTTTTCGTTTTTTTGTATATACGCAAAAACATTAATAATTACGATCAAATACAATTTTAATTTGTTTATTATTAATTATTATAATTTTCTTTTTAATTTGTATACAAAATAATTTGTGTTTGATCATATTTTAGAAACACGTGCAAAAAAACATGCATACACACAAAAACACTTATTATATTCATCTGATTATTATTCACAAAAACACTTATTATATTCACCTGCTCAGACTGAATACAAAACAGAAACTGAAATAACATGAACAAGGATGAACATGATTCGCGGTTGCATTATTGTCGGTTGAATTCAACGAAAAATTCACGAACAATACGTTTACATTGTAAAATTGTATGTTTTTCTTACATATTATGAATAAATTCATATAAATATGATTTTGACGAAAAATGCACCAATATTGTGTTTAAATTGTAAATATTGTGTATTCGTTCATACATATTACGAACAAATTCAACTACTTGCAAATTGAAAACACCTTATTCATACATGTTATGAATAAAGTCATAGCTCATGATTTTAATTCGTACTACGATTAATTTAAGATTTTAGAATAATATTTATATTTGATTAAAAATTAAAAGAAAATTTTAATTTATACTTAAAATTTAATATAAATATACAATACATAATCGATATAAATATTGTATATAAATATACAATACATGATGAATATAACAGAAAAGTTAGTTATAAAAGACATTAACCATATAATGATTAACTTATATTAATTAGGATAACTTCAAATTTATGTAATTTAATAATTGAAGGAGACATGAACTAACCTCTTATATATATATACTTTACAGACTTAAACATATTTATTGGTTTTATGCAGATAATTTGATATAGTTTAACCAGTAAAACTACTTTAGGGTTGAGATGAAAAGTATACGAATAATTTGGCTATCGAATCATCGAAGATGAAATTCGTATAGGTAAATGAAAATATAAATAACACAAATTTGGTACACACAAATGTTATACACAAATTATAACACAATTAATATTCTATTTTGTAATCAAATCAGATTAAAATTAACTTGATTAAAACAATAAATATTTTTTTTCATACAGAAATCATTCTCGTATACAATTAGCGATTATACATAGTTACAATGCTTGGTTAAAACTGATATAATTTAGTTAATTTTTGATAATACGAATAGGTAATTCATTTCATTGCATTTATCATCATTGATTCATTATTACTAATAATAAATATTTTCTATAGTGTTCTCAACAATAATCAATTAATTAATTGCTATTAAATGTTCGACATAAATTGATAAATTCGTATAATCTGTTTAGATGAAACATCTTAACATATAGAATAACATATGGATATTTTACTTATAAAATATTCAGCTTTAAAAAATGGATTTTGCAATACCCAAGTCATATTCTATACGGAATTAAATGTAAAAGTTTTAAACTATACATTAAAATATAGTATATCAATAACTTAATCTTGTTACTTTGTCAACTCGTGGCGATTAAGATAGAATCCGTTGAATTTGAATCCAATTGAGCATGCCTTGCGAGTTTAATTATCAATCCAAAATATACAAACAATCCAAACATGTTCGTATAATATATGACAATTGTTGTACATCTTCATATAAGTATATTTAATTTCGATATTCTATAAAATATTGCATATATGTATAGTGTTGTTCATTCAGCATCATTTCATCAATATAAAGAAATAAAATGTTAAAATGCAGAATTTGTTTTTATTATTATCTGTTTTTAATGTTGTATTTTCATAAAGTTGCAAATATATATTAATAAAATACTACGAATCCTTCACAAATATTACGAATCCATCTTAAAGATTATATTTTGATAAAGTAAAACAAAATACACTAATACACTCTTACAAAGTAGATCTGTATTAAGTGTAAAGTGTATTCAAATACATTAATTTAAAGTTAATGAAATCAGATTCGTACTATTAATGTAATAATTTCTTCGAACAATTTTTTATATTTGATTTTGTACATTTATATAGTGAATTTTACATTAATAGTAAGAATTTGTGTTGATGATCGATATTCGTAAAAAAAATACATGAGATTTTTTTCAGTGTAAGGTTTCCCATTTTTGTATTCCCCTTCACACTCCCTATTTTACGCAAAATCCAGAATATTTTGTTTCGAATTTTTAATATCGTAGAGCGTAGAACTCCCTATATTAAACCGATTCATTAACTTTTCTAAACTTACTGCTTACCCAAAGGTAAATCATTTGGCTACGGTCAGAGTCAGGACCATAGTCAATGTACTTACTAGTACGAATTTCAGGGTTATCCGCGAATTTTGTCAAAGCGAACTCTCTTTCATTCTCAAAATTGTCATTCACTGACACATCCCAGTTTTCTGGTGCTACATGATTACCATCTTCAATCATAGTGTAACACGTACCTAGGGCATCATGGAGTCGCTGACGTCTCATGCCGAGTAAACCTATCTTTCGGGTTGTTGGCAAACTTGTTTGCTGATGTGAATGCAAACTTGCGGGCCCATTTGCGACATTATTATTTGCGGGCATTCTGTATTTTGTAGTTAAATACCCGAAGAATGTTTCTGACGCTTTAATAGCGGGAAATCCTTCTACTATTTTACGTTTCTCCGTGGACAGTCGGAGCCTATTTGAAACGTGCGCCATTACAAAGCTGCTATAGTGGAGGCGTTGCTTTATATTGCACAGGTAAACTGGTCACGTTTTTAAGAGCCCTTGGACGACGAGATTTTCCAATATCAAGAAGATCTAATTAGCACATGTGAGCACGGTTAATCTATTTTTATTATGCTTAAAACCAGCTGCAGTGGCTTCGTTTTTCCCTGCCAGTGTTCAATTAGGGAGACATCGCCAGAGCAAACCCGTCTCGTCTGCGTTGTATACCTGTTCTCGCGACAAGTCGTATTTTTTAACGTATTCCAAAAAATGTTACAGTAGTTTTGGCCTGCATATTCATCAGCTGATTTGTTCTCTCCCGATATATCTAACTTCCTGATTCCGTGTCTTGCCTTGAAACAATTTAGCCATTCAACTGAGAAACTGCAAGATTCTTTTATTTTGAGTTCTTCGTAAAAAAATTTGGCTTTTTCAATCAATAATGAACCTGTTATCGGCATTCCCTCACTCCTCTTAAGAGAAAACCAGTCGAACAGAATGGAATCAAGTTGTTCTTATTTGGGTTTATGTAAGGTTTTCCGTTTTTGTATTCCCCTTCACACTCCCTATTTTACGCAAAATCCAGAATTTTTTGTTTCGAATTTTTAATATCGTAGAGCGTAGAACTCCCTATATTAAACCGATTCATTAACTTTTCCAAACTTACTGCTTACCCAAAGGTAAATCATTTGGCTACGGTCAGAGTCAGGACCATAGTCAATGTACTTACTAGTACGAATTTCAGGGTTATCCGCGAATTTTGTCAAAGCGAACTCTCTTTCATTCTCAAAATTGTCATTCACTGACACATTCTAAACTTACTGCTTACCCAAAGGTAAATCATTTGGCTACGGTCAGAGTCAGGACCATAGTCAATGTACTTACTAGTACGAATTTCAGGGTTATCCGCGAATTTTGTCAAAGCGAACTCTCTTTCATTCTCAAAATTGTCATTCACTGACACATCCCAGTTTTCTGGTGCTACATGATTACCATCTTCAATCATAGTGTAACACGTACCTAGGGCATCATGGAGTCGCTGACGTCTCATGCCGAGTAAACCTATCTTTCGGGTTGTTGGCAAACTTGTTTGCTGATGTGAATGCAAACTTGCGGGCCCATTTGCGACATTATTATTTGCGGGCATTCTGTATTTTGTAGTTAAATACCCGAAGAATGTTTCTGACGCTTTAATAGCGGGAAATCCTTCTACTATTTTACGTTTCTCCGTGGACAGTCGGAGCCTATTTGAAACGTGCGCCATTACAAAGCTGCTATAGTGGAGGCGTTGCTTTATATTGCACAGGTAAACTGGTCACGTTTTTAAGAGCCCTTGGACGACGAGATTTTCCAATATCAAGAAGATCTAATTAGCACATGTGAGCACGGTTAATCTATTTTTATTATGCTTAAAACCAGCTGCAGTGGCTTCGTTTTTCCCTGCCAGTGTTCAATTAGGGAGACATCGCCAGAGCAAACCCGTCTCGTCTGCGTTGTATACCTGTTCTCGCAACAAGTCGTATTTTCTAACGTATTCCAAAAAATGTTACAGTAGTTTTGGCCTGCATATTCATCAGCTGATTTTTTCTCTCCCGATATATCTAACTTCCTGATTCCGTGTCTTGCCTTGAAACAATTTAGCCATCCAACTGAGAAACTGCAAGATTCTTTTATTTTGAGTTCTTCGTAAAAAAATTTGGCTTTTTCAATCAATAATGAACCTGTTATCGGCATTCCCTCACTCCTCTTAAGAGAAAACCAGTCGAACAGAATGGAATCAAGTTGTTCTTATTTGGGTTTATGTAATTTTTTCCGTTTTTGTATTCCCCTTCACACTCCCTATTTTACGCAAAATCCAGAATTTTTTGTTTCGAATGTTTAATATCGTAGAGCGTAGAACTCCCTATATTAAACCGATTCATTAACTTTTCTAAACTTACTGCTTACCCAAAGGTAAATCATTTGGCTACGGTCAGAGTCAGGACCATAGTCAATGTACTGACTAGTACGAATTTCAGGGTTATCCGCGAATTTTGTCAAAGCGAACTCTCTTTCATTCTCAAAATTGTCATTCACTGACACATTCTAAACTTACTGCTTACCCAAAGGTAAATCATTTGGCTACGGTCAGAGTCCAGTTTTCTGGTGCTACATGATTACCATTTTCAATCATAGTGTAACACGTACCTAGGGCATCATGGAGTCGCTGACGGCTCATGCCGAGTAAACCTATCTTTCGGGTTGTGGGCAAACTTGTTTGCTGATGTGAATGCAAACTTGCGGGCCCATTTGCGACATTATTATTTGCGGGCATTCTGTATTTTGTAGTTAAATACCCGAAGAATGTTTCTGACGCTTTAATAGCGGGAAATCCTTCTACTATTTTACGTTTCTCCGTGGACAGTCGGAGCCTATTTGAAACGTGCGCCATTACAAAGCTGCTATAGTGGAGGCGTTGATGGATGGGGGATGTTAACTCAAATCTAACTTTCTCCAAATTATTCAAAGTGTCGCGATGGAGACGTTCTGGTAACGCGTAGCCTAAGTAGAATTTCATTTGGAATTCCGTCTTCAGGAAAATTACCATCTGTGAGTGGCTGCCAAGGCCCGAACATGTTATTCTCCGTATTTGCGATGACTGTTCTTTGAATCAAACGTGATGTTATAAGTGGCGACATATAACACTCATATACGTTGTGAGTGTCTTGGTTGGCCGGCCCGTAGCTGCCTGGACCCAACTCCTGTCGCACGACGATTTCTTCTATTTCACCGTCTGGTGCCAAAACTTCCTCAAATTCTGCTTCTATCTCAAGTTGAGGTACTACAATATTAGGCAAGTTCATGAACACGGTATCTCCTTGTAATGTTGTTCCTTTACCAATGTTTTCAATGTACGAGGAGATTGGCGCGTCAATAAGAACGTCCTTAACCAAATCGAGGGGATTGCCTTCCTCAATTAACGTTCTTCTATTATTTTGTACTTCCTCTACTTCCAGGAGCTTTACGTTCAATAACGCTTCATTGTATAACTTTTCATGAACATTTAATGATTTCAATTTTCTCAGATAAAGTTAACACGTTTCTCTTTCGCTTTTTAATAATTTTATCAAAACTTGAATCCATTTTTATTGAAATTTCGTACAATAAAGAGACAACACCCGAAATTGATAGTTTCACTATAAATGTCTAAGCAGTAACTAAAATGTCAGTCTGTTTTGTGATTTACAAAAATATATGATTGCTATCATAAATTTTTTTATACTGTTATGCTAACAGTGTTACCAACAAAACGAAATAAATGAGTGCGTCCATTTTGCGGTAATTGTACTAATTAGTACAATGTAGTACAAATAAGTTTTGGGTTTTTTTTAGTTGTATTGTATTATGGGGCTTCCCAACACTTGTGTAAATTAATTAAATTTATATGTTGTTAAATTATTTTATTATTATTATAATCATATATTTAATTTAACAAAATTCACAGTTTGTTTTATTACAATTATGATAATCAACAATTTAATTTAATTTACAATTATTATTATTCAAATTAATTTTATTTATTTTATTTTATTTTCACCACCACAATGCACTAAAAATATGGCTGACTTGTTGTCACTTTCGTGTTGCTTTTTGCTTATTTGCTTGCTTGTGTTTGATTGTATGGAGACGAATGTGACGTAGCCAAAAATACGTGTCATATTTTTGGTGAAGGAACAGATGCGCCGGAGGCGGTCGACATTGCACTTATGTTTTAGTATTGCCTCACCGAACATTGTTAGTTCTATTCATATAGTTCTTTACTATAATTGTTTTATAGTAGTGGCTCGGCTATTAGATAGTGGTGGTTCGGCTATTGGATATGTGATGGGGTTAGTGAACGCTTAATTCAAATAAGTTGGTTTATATTTGAATTTCACTAATTGTTTTGTTTGTGGCAGTATCGAATATCGGTGAGTCGAATATTGGAGCTGCTACATAAGTATGTACACAAATGAAATTGTTTTTTTTGAAAAATAAAAAACTGCGGTTACTCGAGTATTCCGGTTGTTTCAGTTCCGGATAATAAATATTTTACTGTATTTCTTATCCACATATTTTTCTTTTTGTTTTTTCTTTTAATTTTTTATTCTTAGAATTTTAATATTTTTCCACGTTATAAGATTTTTTCCCACCCACAAAGCGCCATGACGTCACAATTTTGGTTCATGGTCCATTTTTTTTTCTAACGTTGAAATTCGAGCAGTATCAAATTTCAAAGTAATTGTCTTTCATAGAATTTCTATATTTTTTATTTCCGCAGTATATTCCACAGTACAACAAATTTCACTTCTTTTTTTCTAGAATTTCTATATTTTCCGACGAGTATCAAATTACAAATTTTCCCACGCCAAAGAGCGCTCATACCTACTTCGGATAAATATTAAAAATTAAAAAATACAAATTGTCAAGTGTGGTTTTTTAAAACCGGACTATAGTGAATTCGGACTAATCGAAGCCGAACTATACGAGGTATTGCTGTATTATAGTTAATTCTATTTATATTGCGAAAATGTCTGTAATGTTTATTAAGGTTTAAAAAATAGTATTATATTTTTTACCGTGTAGCAATATTTACATAGATTAACAGGCATTATTAGAAAGCAGGTTATGAAAGCAAATAATAGTTAAATTTAAAAATTATTATTTACCAATATATGGTTAGAATTTAAATGATCGCAGCGAACTTACGTATGTGTATGGTATAAAAAAAACATCATTTAGTTTGTTAATATAATTATTTAAATGTATTTCGATCACGTAATATATAAATATACATTATGTTTATTTCATATTTTATTATTTTAATATTATTAATTTTAATTTATTCGTTAAGTTCATTTTATTAACTATTTAATTGTAAAAATAATAACTTATATACATATATTATATGAAATAAAATTGGTTTGAATTTAAAATGTATGCATTTACTTAATGTTTTCAATATAAATGTTGTTTTTTGGTTACGTCTTGACATACTACCCATATTTTATATGCATTTCAATAATGTTGCTTGGAAATTAATAAAACGATAAATTCGTTTTTAAAACATGTAAGTATCTCGGATTGAAAAACACAGATTTCATCAGGTTTGTATTTAGTTATTGCAATAGCATTAAACACTCAACGCCATCTATTCCACATACGATGGTTAGATAAATTAGGTACCTATAATTCATAAACTTTCTCAATATAATTTGGTTTAGCTGGATCTTTTAGTTGCACCATTATTATTGGAATTTTAAATTATAATATTAATTTCCTACTCTAGAACTCTTAGCTCATTTGAATTACAGGGCCCGTTTTCTTGAATTTCAAACGAAAAAAATCGCGGATGAACGTCTGTCAAATTACGTCATTTTAATCGAAAATTTAAAATGGCGTATTCTTGAAATTCGACGAGTTTTTTCGTCTTGTTATAAAATCGGTGGAAAAAATCCACTGCTATGAACGGCATTAATAACATCATACTTCTGCTAATTGATCGTTGACTAATGGACACATTAAAATTAGACTCAACGTTTTGTTGGTAGCTGTTGTAAAAGGATGTTCGAATTAGGTATGACTTTTTTTATCTTGTCCTTACCTATTTTATACTTACTTTTTCTTCTAAAGTTAAAGCGCTGGCTCGTGAGCAATCTGGTATATGAGGTTCTACTCTATTTATTAGCTCATCAACCATACTCTTATGTAATCTAAACAATTTAATACATTTTTTATCCGACAACTCGTGTTCATTCAATTCTTTGATGAACTTAAAATTTCAAAAAAAAAATAAACAATATAATTTAAGATAGTTTCTTGATTTTTCAACAGGACTCCGATTTTATTTTTATCAACTTAATTTTTATTGTTCGTCAAGTTTATTAGTTACACACTTCTTTTTTGTATACACCTTTTTAACACACTTGTCTTGTTCTCTCAATCCTTTGGCTATGACTATGATTTCTATACAATTTTTATTTTTTATACCAATAAGTTGGCACCTGCATCATGATGATCCCTTTCGTGCTCTAGTGAGAGATGTCAAAAGTTATTTATAGATGAAATTAAAACCAACTTACACATTTGTGTATATATTTCAAACCAATTTCCTCGAAACAAAATTAATCATATTGAAAAGCCAACTGACACATTTGTGTAGGTAACTTTGAAACTGCCCGGGCGTTCGGAAAATTTAAATCTTTGCAGATTTTAACGATATGAAGATCAAAAATTGCCTAAAAATTGAATATATTGATGTGGTTTATCAAAAAATATTTGTTTATTGAAGAATTGGCTCCCACAAATTTGTGCAGGTTGGTTAGGGACTACTGTAAGTTATGTATGTAATACATATAATACTATGTATGTTATTTTGAATAAAAGTGATAAAGACAATTTTGAAAAATAAAAATTAAATATGTTTATTTAATTCATCACATATAAGTTATATAATCATCTTGTTAATCACTAGGCATACACCGTACAATTTTCTTAACTCTACAGCTGATGGTTTCAGCTCAGTGCCATGCATTTTCAAATGGTATAAGTTCGTGTTGGTGGCGGCATTATCAAAATGATCTTCACTAAAATAGGCATTAAAATACTCAAATGGTGATTTAACGTAGTTCGAGTGCGACGGATGATTTTCGATATCTTTTAGATAAGGCGGGGTAAATTAGCTGGATGCCACACATTTAACGTTCTGGATGGTAGTTCAATGCTACCATTCTCATTGGGACAATCTTCGTTCGTTGTTGGATTGGTGAGGCAATCTTCATTTTCATCTTCATCATCAATATTGGTGAACTGTACAATCTTGGCATTAAGAATGACGCCATCGTCATCTGAATCATCCTCAGAATTTAGCTTTGCAGTTATTTCGGTTTGGCCAATGAGCTACTCACCGTTTTTAAATAAATTGTTATAGGTTTCACAATTTAACAAACATAAAAAAATGTGTATTTATTTGAATTTTCATTAATTAGGTATTACTTTCCATAACAGAGTTTCACTTAAAACTAAAAACTTTAAATCTAAAATCTTACTTTACAAATATTATCGCAACGAAATTCTTAATCAGCAAAAGATTGCAATTGACTTATCTCTATACTTATTTCTACCTAACTATACAACTCACGTTGTGTGTAGAGTGTAGTAATCAGTCTGATTATTCTCTGTTATGTATAATTTGTTGATTAACTTATTTATAGGACCATAACTATATGTTACAGAATTATAAGAAAATAATTACAATTAATCTATACCTCAGTATAAGAAAGACAACTATAAATATAATAAAAATAAACTTAATGGATGTGTTCAATCGGGCAAAAGTGATAAAAAATATCATGATATTTTATGCGATACTAACTTCATTCTGTAATACTGTACGTCAAACCCGATTGAACAACCAAATTGTCGAAAAAATGATAAAATGATTTTAAATGTCACAATCATATTGTTTTGATGCGCTTGGTGAACTATAGTTAAAAATAAAATCATTTTTTCGATTTCTCCGGTTACATTTTAATCACATTTTATTTTATTTATTATTTTAATATTAGTGCTAATTTAGTTTTTAATCGTTAGTAACTATAAGTAGATTTATTTTTTTTTTCGGTTGTGGATTTCGTATTAAATTTTAAAGTAAGGTTAGGTTAAGGCTCTACTTTACCTAGAACAAAAATTAAAATTTATGTCGATATTTAAATGCCAAAACATGCGTCTAAAATAAAATTTGAAATAGTGTAAATCTCCGCTATCGAAAATTACAAAATATTCCATGAAAAATTTGTTTTATTGCCACTTATGACATCTAATTAAAAAAGGATGAACTAAAAAATACACGATATTTAGTTGATTCCTAAACCATTTTTACATCGAAGATACATTTTTTTCAATAAATTGATTTGTCAGCTTATCGATATAACATAGTTTTCAATTAAATTTTCAATTTTCTCGCTTATTAGAACGAATTTTTATAAAAACGTGTGTTAATCGCTAGATAATATTTTCCTGAACGTACCCATATATAAAACTTTTACAGATTAGTGGAAAAATATTGATAAATTTGGTTTGTGAGTGAATGGTTTTTGTCAAAAATTCATCAACTTTGAAACGTATTTACGAGAAAACTATAGCGAATTTAAAAAAAAGCGTTTGTTACTCGCTTGCAAATATATTTAACCTTGCTATAAAATTCAAATTAAGTCAATGCCTAAGTTTATGTGGCCATAAAACGATTTGTAAGATACACATGTTTTCGCAAATTGAGTAAAGTAGAGCCTTAAGGGAATTTTTTTATAAATTATTTTAATATTAGCGCTAGTTTCAGTGATAGTGACACGGACGATGAAATGATTTTACAGCTGTACAACGAGCAACATCAAGCAATTGAAAATTTTGAAAGTGTAATAGAAAATTACACGGACATTCAATTTCGGAGACACTTCAGATTGACTAGAAGTACTCTTCAAATAATTGTTGGTAAGTACACAATAAATTTTTTAATTAGATAATAACTGATAATTATTTAATTAATTACTTCTTACAGATAGTTACACGAATTACTGTACAGGCAAAACAAATGAAGGACGGAAATATGTGAAGTGGCCATCTCTTGAACAGCAAAAATCTATTGAAGCTGGATTAAAATCAATTGCCAACATTAAGAATGTCGTTGGTGCTATAGATTCCACGCACATTGAAATACCTAAGCCGAAATTCCACCAGGAAGATTTCTTCAACAGGAAAAAATTTCACAGCATTCAGATGCAAGCAACTATGGACCACCTTAAAAAATTTACCACTGTGTTTGTGGGGGATCCTGGGTCTATTCATGACGCACGCATACTAAGACGTTCGGGTATATTCAAGACCTTATGTGAAAGGCAGGAAGAATCTATTTTACCAGGAGCATTTTTATTAGGAGACCTTGCTTATCCAAAAACATATTCATGGCTAGTTCCCCCTTTTAAACTTAGCGACCAGGCAAGTGATGAGAAAAAAACGTTCAATAAATTGCATTCCTCCACAAGGATTATAGTAGAACAGGCATTTGGTTTACTAAAAACACGGTTCCGTCGATTGCAGAAATTCGGAAATATAAAAAAAAGGCTAATAATTTTATTAGTTTTGAGTGCTTGTGGGCTTCATAATCTTTGTATCGATCGTGATGATAAAGTGGAACATCATATAAATTTATCACATGGCGAAATATCTTCCAGCAGAGTAAGAAATTCTGAATTGGGTCAGACAAGACAAGATGCATTATTAGCAGAGTTAATTGAAGACAATATAATTAGAATATAAATTTAATAAATTTTATTATAATATAAAACTATAATTCATGAGTATTTTAATTATTTAATTATTTTTAGTGTGCATTTCTACTACCAAATTCCCTAATAGCACTAGCCATATTGTTTATGGATGTGCCAATACCGTTGAAGGATTGAGATATTTTATCCAATTTCTCCATATATTCTTTATGTTGTTTTTCTCGAATGGTCCTCTCCTTCATTCGAAATTCGATGAGGCGATCTATGTTACTTCGAGATCGTCGATTACGACGTCGCGATGGTCTAGGTGTTTCACCTTCCATTACAGGCTCCACATTTTCTTGTTCCTCATGTATTTCAACCTGAGGAATGTCACTAGGACTGTTATGCCAAGAAAAAGTTGGACTAGTTGGGTGCAATGGACTAGAATGTAAAGGAGTAGGTTGGAGAGCACTTTCTGGACTAACTTGAACTTCATCTACATCCAACCAATACTCAGGATACCCGTCTACACCCATATTCATCGCATCACTACTGGCCTAGGCTGGTCTATCACCGAAAATGCTATCCATTTTTTCATAGAATAGAAAAGTGGAATGCGATTCCCCACTTGTGCGTATCCTATCATTTGCGGCTTTATACATCTTTAAAAAATTTCTCCATTTCGTTTTGATTTGAACGATTGAGAATTTCTAAAATAAATTAATTTTCCATTTATTATGAAAATATGTGCAATAACAATAAGTAATAATTTACTTACAACATTTTTTAAGCTTAAATATTCTTTAATATTAAACCAAAACTGGCGCCTGACCTGCGGCATATTCCTCATTTCTTTATATTCTTCATAAGCTTCGATAAGAAGTTCTGTAGCGAATAATGTCCACATTATAAAGAAATAAAACACTTATTTTTTATATGACAACCGAAAAATTATGAAATAATATTTTGACAGCTACAACCCAAAAAATCAAAAAAAAAGTTGATTTTTTTTCGTGATAAATGAGTGCGTTTTATGCCAAACGTGATAAAAAATATCGCGATATTTTTTATCACATGTACCCGATTGAACACAAGGACTAGAACCCGAATTGACGCTTATTTATTTAATATCAAAGTTTCTGAGATTTATTGGTAGAATTAGAAAAAAAAAGATTTTATTATTTTATCATTACAATTCTTTTCTGTCACAAAATAAAGTATTTATTTTATAAAGAAACTATCGAAAAAACAGTGTTATTATACTATAATTTTGCTTAACTAAACATAAATACTTATTTCTAAGACAATCAACATTCTTGGTGTAGTAATGCTACACATCAGATTAGCGTGTCTACGATTATTGTTGACTCGTTGTTTCTCACGTTTTGTTATATTTTAACTTGTCTGCTATTTTATGTTCACTCGTCATTTCCCACATTATGTGGTTATCTTAACTTGAATAAACGGACTGTTAAAATGGCAACTTAGCTTGACTTTACCGGTGAATTTAATGGTTAATCCGGTGGACACTTGTATATCGGCAATATTAACACGTATTTTTAAATTGAATAAACTGGCCAACTGTGAACCCTTTTACACTTATAAATAAAAATATATAACACTTATATGTAACTTAATGTAGGATGGCATTAATTATTGAAGATTAATATTTTATTTTCACACGAGAAAAGAAACAACACTCGTTCTTCACAACACTTTTATTATCTTCTATCTACCGTTTTTTTCAATACACAGTTATTTACAAAAAAAATGAGTATGTTTTATGTTTTATTCATGTTAACAGTGTTTTCTTAATAATAATGATCACCAACAGATGACTTATAAAAAATTTAATTTATATTCAAATTATCGTTAACTAATTCTTAACTAAAAACATGCTTACAGATTTGTCTATCCTGAGATCGACCTCGATATTATGAATACATATCAATATTATTATTAATTCAACTTAATACATACTTAAGACATATATCATATTGCTCAACATTATAACTCCATATCTCATAGGTATAATGTAATAATTTGTACCCCTTTTCGAGTGCCTGTCTAAATTCGTGCAGCGCCCAAGTTCCTGTTATTGCCCAGCATCATCAACAGTGTGAATGCATTCACTCTGATTTTTGTTTTTACTACAAGTGCAAGCACAAGGTAAACATTAATTTGTTATTCTGCTTGATAGGGAGAACGGGGTGATATAGTTCTTGTGGTGAACTTTCCCACCTTGCAAACCCAAAAGTACAGAGAACAGATATCGATATTCTTGATTTGCTCGCCGGGTTTACATTTGTAAAAAAATGTTGCTTTTATTTTTATTTTACTCACCCATACTTACCTTGAACTCATCCTGGCCAGTGTAATTCAATTAGTTCTCATTTCGATTTCGATTTAATAAACCAAGTGAAATGACAAAAAAAATTGAGAAAGAAACAAAAATTGATAATAATGATAAATAAAATTAAAAAAAAGAAATTCAATTATTCAAGAGAATAAAAGAAAAAAATGGAAAATTTAATTCATATTTTGAATCTAATAATAATAACAAACGAGAATAAAAAAAAAAAACCTTAACCCTGAACTAGCTAACTTATTCTAACTTAACACTAAAATTTAAAGAATATAAAAAAAAATTTGTATAAATTATATAAAAAAATGAAAATTAAAAAAATGTATAACCTGCAAGGCGTGATCTCGAAGATTTCGTTCAATCTGATGACGTCATGTAGCTTCCGTTTTATGATTTTTTTGTGAACAATTTTATAAATTTATGATTATATTTTAATTAATTTTAGTTATAGGGATATAAATTTTAAGTTTTATGTTAACATATTATGTATGTATATCCAAATCCATTTTATTAAATCAGCATTTTATTATTATTTTATATTGTTAAATCACTAAAACTTTTGTTTCTAAATGTTTTATTTATTTATTTTATTCACTATTGTAAACTCGTACATACATATATGTATCAATTAGTGTTATATCTTAGATTTTTTTTTTTTTTAATTTAGTAAACCACTAATTTTCATATAACTTAGTTATTAGGTATCAAAATTATTATTTTTTTTTTTTATTATTATCATTATTATCAATTTAAAAAAAAAACTAACATTATCGAATAAAAACCAAAAATCTACTGACATCCCATATTAATCTCACCCTCAGTTAGGAAAAAAATCGTACCACCTGAAATTCGCCAACCATAGAAGTTCGCACCAATCTTATAATTTCGCGCCAATCATGCAATTTTTTTACGAGCTCAATAATTGAGAGCTAAACAAATAAAAAATCATGTAATTGTTGTTGTTCTTCGGTTTGCAAAAAAAATTTGGTACATAATTATGGTCAATATTTAAATGTGTTAATTTTCGATAGTTGATAATATTCGCGCTGATTTAATTAATTTATTAACAACTTATCTTTATTAGAATAAACACTAATATTTTTATTAATTATTATTATTACAAGTATTATTACAATTAATATTATTACAATTAGTATTATTACAATATCACAATAGCCTTTTTTTTTTACATAAAACACGTTTATAAAAATGGCCGCCCTTAAAAATCGCTTTGATGTTTTCTGGTTCGCAGCTACTTAAAGAAGAAAACCGAATCTTCGTTATTATTGTACATTAAACAAATTATGTTTTATATAGTGACATCTAACTTTTAGAAATTAATATAATAAAACAACTGTTGTGATCCTAACTACTATATGTTGTATAGTGACATCTCACTTGAAACAGTTGAACTACCCTATTACAATAAATTCTGTCAACTGCTACAATTTTTATCAACTGTCAAGTTTAGTTTAAATATATGTCACAACAGAGTGTAATAACTTATTAAAAATTAGAAACAATTGATTTGGTATTATAAAAATATTAATAAATAACACTAATGTTTCGATGATCTTTCAGCTGTCACCTCATTATTTCAGATACGTATTCTATGTGTTGACTCGATTTATATTTTAAGGTTGATTCTTTGTGTTCTATTCTATTTTTAGGTTGATCATCGACATCTCTCCTTAACAAAATGGCCAATCTTCTTTGCAGCGCGGAAAAACCAATTCGCTGTCGTTGCATCTTCTATCTACTCTACACCGTTTTTTTCAATACACAGTTACTTACAAAATAAAATGAGTACGTTTTATTCGCATGTTAACTGTGTTTTTTGAAGAATAATGATAACTAATGTTTGTTATGTTTTTTCTTAAATATTTACCTCTTAAGCAGCTCCCAACCACTTTCAATTGGGTTCATGTTTGGAGAGTTGCCAGGCCAATCAAGAATTTTAATTTGTGTTCGCTCTAAATATTTATATACACTTTTAGCTTTATGGCATGGAGCTCTATCATAAACCATTCCTCTACTTGTGGGATTAGCCTGGTTTCCAACACTTTCCTGTATTGGTCTTGCCTCATGGTTTTTTCGACCACATATAGACGACCATTACCTTTTCCTGATATGACCGATCATACCATGATTGATGGGGGTGTTTTATGGTGGGAACAATACAATCTACCTTGTACTTTTCAGTTGGACGCCGTCGAACAAATTTGTTTTTTTCCGTTAAAATGAATTAAAATGAGTATGAAAACCTGAATTTTATTGAGCTTCCTCCACTAATGAGCTCAAACTGGTAATTCGGTTAACTAAATGATTATATATTTCTCGCTGCTCATTCCATCACGGCAACTCCAGAGAAACAACTTTTCTTATTTTTAGTTGGATTTATTTTGTTACTGCTCTGCCCAATTACACAAAATGGAATGAACACATAATTTTACGTCAACTCTTACTATACAAACAATTCGTTCAGTGGTTATTATTCACTATGCCATCTATTTGCACTTTTATAATCAAATCTATGTTATGCAGTTTGGAAACTTTACGCGACATACATATGTATATCTGGCAATGGCATTTATTGATTTCCCTACATAATATGTAATTATAGTTAGCATTACATAATAATCACGCAGTAAAACATTAAATGTTTACAGTACTTGATGGCGTATAAATCTTACAAGTTATTTATTTATTTTCATATTTAAATAAAATAAAAACATTATCAATAAATTAACCAACAGATCTAATTAAATTATCGATCAAACATAACAGTTGTTGGAGGTTTTATCAAATTTAAACTTACCAATCTGCTTTTAAACTCTGGATTAGCTTTTATTTTTAGCTCGCAACTTTCCAATTCTTCCACTGATTTGATTTGGTAAATCTATTTCATCCGGTTTGGAATATTTCGGTTATAACATCAATCGCTGCTTTTAAGTCAGCTTGATTTTCAATTATTTTTGCAGTTTGATCTTGAAAAATCTTTAAACATTGTTCGAGTTTAACGCTCAAATGGTGATATCCATCATGCACATATGGTTGGTAATTATAGTTGCTTCTAACAGTAAAATACACCAAATTAATTTTTATTTTAAATTCATTTTCGACCTTATTTAAAGAAATACGTGGATTGCAAATTTATTGCAGGTTGTTCATTTGCCTCGCAAATCAAATGTGCGGCACTGGTGATAATATTACAATCATATGAACTCATTTTAGATGGATAGAATGTCGATTTTCAGCTTGTGCTTGTTTTTGATGCCAATTTGTCTAGCTAGATTCATCAGTGGCGACAAGAGAAAAATCGTTTGAGCTGCTTGTCGATTGTTGGTAAGGTAGAAGATTTGACTTTGCTAGTTATGATTGATCCCCAGAAACAAATAATGTGCTTAGGTTCAATGGTTCTGTAATATTTTTAATAGAATTAACCTGCGTTTCAGCTTCGGTACAAGTCTCCAATACCAACACAAAGTCTTGCTCGAGTTCTGTCTTTAATGAGTCCGTAATTAAAAGAAATAATACTCAGTTTAATCATTCATTCATAGTTTGAAACTTGACTTACCTATGTATATTGTCAGATAATACTTTGCAAAGCATATTTCCTTAATCCTGGATGGGATAGTTCCTGCATCTTCAATTTCATAAAAACAGTAAGCGATTAATGTCCAAAATGTTTTTAAACTATCTTCAAAATGTTGCCCACACACTTAGTGCGATTCAAAATAATAAATCATCAGCTTCAATAGACGTAAAATTCACTGGTAAGATTATCAGTTCAATTTCTATGCAAAGATGATATTGTGATGTCGCTGATTTATTGTCACAGCAATTATAAAAAGATGTGCCAATTCAGGTGCGATTAGTTCTTCAGTAGGAAGATGAAGCTGTGAATATAATTAGAAAACCAGTATACTATAAATCCATTTTTTTATGTGTTATAAATTCCTAATATAGATAAGTAAAATCTTATCGTTCTAAATACGAGTACTAATATTTTTTTTTTGTGGAAAATCGGTCCCGTTAGATATTGGCCGATGATTTACCTGCTACGACTTGTGGTAATATATTTGAAAGGTGAAAAAAGTGTTGCATCGAAGGCAATAATTCTGTAAAGTAGAATTTATAAATATGTGTATTAATTAATTATCTGATCTATCTTACCGTCAATTTCAGGTAAGGTTTTAAAATGCGGTCTTCTAGTTTCCATACAAACTTGTATAATGAATGGTGCACAGATTCTCTATTTGTTTTTAAAATGTTGATGTTTCTTGTATCGTATGTCGTACTTCGAAGTCCTATAGAATCTGGAATAGTAAACAAAATAGGAATAAATATTAATACAAATGAATAGAGATCTTTGAATAGAGTATATTTCAACAAATTATTCTTACCAGATCAGGAGATGCAAAGAAAAAGGGAAATTGTTTTGAAAACTCCAATTTCAGAAGATGATCGAAAATTATCAATGCGCACACTCAATGTTTCAAGAAGTTTCTGTTTGATTAAATCCTTTTGGCTGGTTACGTTTAGATTTTTTAAAATCAATAAATTCTCGTCACTGTCTATGTCAAAAGCTAGTTTAGTTTTCGTTGAAGCAAATGATCTTCCTGCATTGCGTTTCCGATTGGTCTTCCCAGTGGTAAGTTCTAATGTGTATGATTTTTGACGCACCCGGTTTAATCTTGAAATAACATACCCGCGATTTTTTTCCTATCTTATAAAGCATCTTAATATACATACAATAAAAGTAGAGGTGCTCTAAAAACGGGTGTTTTTAAAATGTGCTGAATTATTTTTCACAATTTTCTTTTTGTTTAGTTTTTAGTTGTGGAAATAATTTCACAATAAACAGCGCCAGCGCCGTGAATTCAATTGAGTTACCAAATAAGCCACATCCTCCCTAATTATCGCTCGTCTTTCAGTATCCGAAAAGCCTTTCGGTGACTCGCCGGCTATAATTTTTTTGCTCAATACGTATGCGTTCTGAGTTTGTAGAATAAAAACTTCTAAATCCTGTAATTATAAACATAAAAAATATTTTAGGGAATTTTAAATTAATTATTCAAATAAGTTATATACGTTTTTTGTTGAGTAACGATATCTACGAAACCCTCCTCACAAATTCTAACACCTTGCAAATCTGTAAAGCAGTCGATATTATATGCTGAAATATTGGCATATCAAGATACTGAAAGTTAAATATAAAATTATAATTAATTTGAAAAAATTAATTAAAAATATATTGATTAAATGGATATTTACGAAAGATATGCACATTTATTTTTTCCACAGCTGATACGATGCACTGTAATATCATAAATCAAAAAGAAAATGAAATTATGTTGCAATCTTCCATCACATAGGAAAATAATAGTAAGCGTCATAATAAAGGAAAATAATAACGGGAACCACCGAAAATAATTCGAATACTTAAGCATTATTATTAGAATTAAATATTTACAACTTACCTCATAAAATCAAATCTTTATATTCCCATGTTTCATAATTAACAACCATATTAAAGTTAATCTTAACAAAACAAAAATCCATCGTAACTTACAATGGATAGAAAACAATACACGGGAACAAGAGATCTTGTAGTAACTAAACTGTAAATTTCACTTAACACGTCTTTTATAATTAATTGTTTTATACACCAACATATATTTTACAATCAATAAAATAAAATAACACAATAAAAATATATTGAACTCTGGGGTGGGATCAGTGTTACCACTTGACGATCTCAGAAAGGTAGTAAATCTACTACATCATTTTCAACAAAATGTAGTAGATTTAAAAATTTTCAAAATTAATAGCATCTGATGAAAAACACATTATTTTCGACAAAAAAGTTTTTATCACATGTTGACATAACAAAATATTTTTTTATTGCAAATTTGTAAATACATATTTCAAATGTATAATAAAAATCATAAAATTAACTTAACGATAAACATAAAGAAACGCTTAAAAATATAAACACTTCTGGTTTCCAAATTCAGTCAATATAATTACATAATTATCACATAACGAATTTTTATTTAAAAATCAAAATTCAATCTAATTGAAACTAATAAATTATTCTTAATAATTTATTTAATCCCTTACAATCAATTATCACCATTATTAAATTTAATAGTTACGAAATCTAATAAAATAAAGATATTCACTTAAATAATATGATATTAATAATATTAAAATACATTAATGATTAACAACTTAACTGCTTACTAAAAAAATTGTTTTTTAAATTCATTTCTTATGTTCATCAAATTATCTGAACAATCTAGGAACATTTTCCTATATTAATTCAAAAGCGCCGTCTTTAAATTTGTATTTAGCAGCAAACTTACATAAATTTTGCTCAGGAAAGTATATATCATTATCAAAATTTTCTTTTAAAAGGGTTCTAGAAAACATTATATTATCAATGATTTTAATATCAAGACGATTAGTTTTTTTGTTTTTTAATAAATTTAACGTAGAGAACGCCCTTTCCGCCGCAGCACTGCTATGAGGCAAAGACAGTAGAACTAAAATATAGTCGGCCAATTCTGCATACATAAAACCCTCTAAATTATTTTTAATATTTTTTATATTTAACCAACTTTTTACAGTATCTTCTGAATGGAATTTATCCAGCAAATCCTTATTCCCAATCAAACTGCGCCACTGATCGTTCAAAGTTTCTATTTCGACATTTGGTTTATTGAAAGGATAGCTCATTAACAACGGACGAATAGATGGCATTGAACCAGAAACAATTTCAGCAAGATTGCAATATTTAAGCATTTCTAATTTACTATCCTCTAAAGGGAATCGTTTCTTTATTTGTAAGCATAGCGCAACATAAAAGGAAATAATATTTTTTTTTACACTTAAGACTGCTAATGTATCCTCTGGTAAAAACTTTTCTTCCAATTCTTGGAATTTGAGCGAGAAATACATATAGCTAATTGGAAGATGATTATCTACGTAACATTAACGTTTAGATCAATTTTATCTAAAATAATAAAAAAATTTAAAATTTCTATATACATAAATTTCATTCTCGCATACACGTTGTGGATTTCTGATTTTTTTGACTGGAAAATTCTATTTACATCATTTAACTTTTTTAATATAAAAGATAAAAAGACCAAATATAATTTTAATTTTTCATCGTTGAAAAAATCAAGAATTTCATGCGCTTGGGGATCTTTAACTTGCTTTACTTCAAAACAATAAATTACGAAATAGTGCTTCAAAGCAACCCATTGTTCTAAAATTCTTTGGACTACGGCTTCAAGAGACAACCATCGAGTTTTGCATAGCCTCAATATTTTATGATTTTGCAAATTAAATTCAGCTTGAAATTGAGAAAAATCATGTAATCTTTTTTGGCTATGCGAGAAGTGGTTATAAATATTTCTGATATTTTTTTCTATACAATCAGGAAAATGTTTTAGCAATTAAGCAATTGAGTGGCACGTACATCCTAAAAAAAATATGTCACTATTTAATGATTGAAATTTCGCTTTCACCCCTTGATAATTGCCAGCCATGACTGAAGCATTGTCAGTAGATAGCCCTATGATGTTTGATATATTAACATTGAACTTTAAATGATTAAAATGATTTTTTATAGCGAGAAAAATTTCAGATGCTGTAGAATCTTCTAGTTTAAGCATGTCAAAAAAAACATCAATAACTTTTTGTTTGACTGCATCAAAATAACGTACTATAATAACTAAGCATTTAGATGATGTAAGGTCGGTAGTTTCATCAATAATAATAGAAAAAAATTGCTCCCGTAGAATCTTACTAATTTTTTCGGCAGCAAATGGGCCGATTATACTATTGATGAATCCTGTAGATTTAGTGCGGCCGCATTTTATTTGTTGAGCAGGAATCGAATTAGGCGCAATTTTTAATATTAAATTTGGCAAGGAATTTATTATTCTAAAGGGTAACCCATGTTGTATGCAATACATGACGCACATAATTTCCACTTGATTTTTCTTCAAAACCGTTCCACTTTGAAAAGTTACATCTAAAGAACACATTTCATTGGCCAATTTAACTTTTTCTTTATGTTTTTTGGAAAGTTTCTCATGTCTATTGATGTGTGATAAATTATTCACCATTAGTTTGCTACACAGCTTACAAAATGCTTCCCACCGTGGGATGTTTTAATTTCGGATTTTCGAAATTCGAACAGAAAGTCGAAAATTGGACTTGCGATTTATCGACTTATATATTATGTGAAGTGAAATCGATGAGCGTTCCATATAATTTATAAAAAAAAGATATTCGTCGATTTTGTAAATTGAAAAATATTATTTAAATAATGTCTGGGTATATTTTAAGAAATATTAAATTTTAATATTACTAACTTAATTTAAAAACGTTGTGTTGTCGTATAGCAGACAGTAATTAAATCAATAATTTAAAAACAACTTAAAATGTTGTTATGAACATCCAATCGGACGTTCAAGCAACAGAATTTATCACGTGGTCATCACGTGCAGCCGAAGCCCAATATGCATCAGCCTTATTGGATTTTTCTTGACTAACGGCGTATAGATTTAAATTTTTACCAGAACTCCGTTTGAATTCGGTGTATAAAATTTTTTTCCCTGCGTTTTTTACTATACTAAAAATGTGTCGTTAATAAATATCCCATTCAGTTTTTAGTACGTGGTGTCGAGCAATAGTTAAGTTCAAAATCATAGAGGATCTGTAAAATAAATTGAAAAATGTATGTAATAAATTAATGTAATGTAAGAGTTGGGTACATGTACTTACCAGTTCTGGACAGACGTAGAAGTATATACAGTGTTCTTTTATATTAAAATTGTCTTTTTTAAATTCCAATTTCCTGTATGAAGCCGTTCGTTTTAATTTGTCTTTAGCTAATTGTATTTCTTCTGGCAATGCTATTGTTTTCAATGTATGTAAATCCAATTGTAAATCTGGCGGATCAATGACAGAATCAGATTTTTTCGTTTCCGTACTGGTTATATTAGAAATTGGCTCAAATTCCTTTTCAAGTTTTCTTCTTTTCACCCTGCCGTTTTAAAGTTTTATTTGCAAAAACCCAGTATTTGTCGAATTATATAATAATTCCTACAAAAACTATTATATTGATAGAATTAGTATCCTTTGTTAAATTTTGCTCGAACTAGAAAAAATTACCCGATAGAGATACAATTAATTAACATAATTTTGTTTAGTATCTAACTCGAATATACCGAGAATTAAATGGCAACTCTTTGAACTTTATTATTGTCATAGTATTACCAGAGACAAATTAGGTTACCAAGATTTAAGTATTAGGCATTACAAATAATGAAAGAAATATCCAAATGCTTCCAATGTTGTCTTATTGGTGTATTTTATATGGAAATAACGATTATAAAATGAGTTGCGATGCAATACAACTATAAAAATCAGAAGTATACTTTTTTCGCTATTTAGTAAATAAGAAGTTTATGGTAAATACATTGTCTCTTGTATTAGTATTCAACAAAATGTATGTAATAAATCAATTAATAAAAAATTAACACTAACTAGCTGCAAGCAGGGAAATAACTTAACACATGCACTCGCAGCGGAAAGTTGTTGTTCTTTAGTCGGATTAAAACTAAAATGTTCATGAATATACGACGCAAAAAAATCAAGCCCAATCTTCCGCCCTATCTCGTTCCAAACCACCTTTGGTATATATTATATCCAAATAAAATAATTTGTATATACACAATTTATTATATTAAACAATTTAATTTATTAGTTTATTTATTTATCGTAATTTTTATAATTTGATATTTATAATTATTATTATTATTATTACATTTGATATTAAATAATTTGTATTTATTTTGATATTTTCAACACGACAAAAAATATATTTATTATTTTTGGAATTTTAGAAAGAGCAAAAAAATGTTACTTGTACGCACAAGAATGTATAGAGGAATGACGTCGCCTTCATGTCCAAAATACATGTCGTATTTTGGAGAGGGAACAGATGCGCCGGCGACGGTCAATATTGTACCTATGTTTAGTATTGCATCACCGAATTGTTAGTTCCTGGTGATGTTGTTAGATGGCGACATACTTTACTATAAATGTTTTATAGTAATGGTTCGGCTATTAGATAGTGGTGGTTCGGCTATTGGATATGTGATGGGGTTAGGGAACGTTTAATTCAAATAAGTTGGTTTATATTTGAATTTCACTAATTGTTTTGTTTGTGGCAGTATCGAATATCGGTGAGTTGAATATTCGAGCTGCTACAGTACCCCCTCTCCAGATGAGAAACCATAGGTTTTGAGACGTTATACGTTGAACCGGACGGTTTTAAATCGTTTGCTGGCTGATATTTGATCAGTCGTGTTGAGAATACCGTACGCCGGTTTCAATCTGTCAATGGAGATTGAGTGGTGTTTGTCTTTGATTGAGACAATGAATTGCTTGCGTAAGCGGCGTATAACTTTGTATGGCCCATCGTATGGAGATTGTAATCCAGTACGAACCTTATCAACCCTGACAAAGACGTAATCGCAATTGTTGAGCGATTTGGGAACGAATATGTTGTTTTCGTTCGTTGGTCTTGTTGCCGTGGGGATAAGATTTTGCATGGTGGTGCGGAGATGGTCGATGACTGTGTCGGTTGTGGGTGGAGACGGTAGAGGATGTTAGATGAAGAACTCACCGGGTAGCTTGATGGTTTGACCGTAAACCATTTCAGCTGGTGAGCACTTCAAATCTTCTTTAACCGTTGCTCGAATACCAAGTAGAACGTTTTGGTATTTATACCCAATTATACAACACAATATTTATTAGGTGTGTAAATTAACAAACTTATTTATTTATTTATTCACTAATTTATTTATATACATTCGGTTAAATTATTTATTTATTTATTTATATAATAAATGTTTTATTTATTTATTGTTAATTCAATTAATCTAATTTTATTTAATTTGTTCACCACCACATAAAACGCGCTTTGTATTTATTTAATTTTCATGTACTCGCATGAGAATGGCTGTCTTGTGCTGTATTCTTGCTTGTTGTTTTGTACTGTGAGGTGTGTTGTTGTGGAGTGTAAAAATCGCAATGTACGAAAATTAAGTTTTTTTTTATTTGGTTGTGACGTCGCCTTCGTGTTCGTTTTGTTGAGGGAACACATGCGCCGGCGACGGTCGACATTGCACTTATGTTAAGTGTTGCATCACCGCATTGTTATTGCGTGGTGATGTTGTTAGATGGCGACATGCTTTACTATAAATGTTTTCTAGTAATGGTTCGGCTATTGGATATGTGATGGGGTTAGTGAACGCTTAATTCAAATAAGTTGATTTATATTTGAATTTCACTAATTGTTTTGTTTGTGGCAGAATCGAATATCGGTGAGTCGAATATTCGAGCTGCTACAAACGATTGGTACTTCGGAGCTCCAGTGAATTGTGTTGCCTCGGGCCTTGAGAGCAGCTTTGAGCTGGCGGTGGAAACGTTCGACCATGCCATTGGCTTGCGGGTGGTAAGCCGTTGTACGTATACGATGTGAGCCGAGGAGTTTCGTTAACTCCGAGAAAAGCTTCGACTCGAATTGGGTTCCTTGATCAGTGGTGATGTCAAATGGAACGCCAAATCGTGATACGTAGTTATGAACGAATGTGGTGGCAATGGTTGCTGCAGACATGTCGCTCATGCAGTACGCTTCTGGCCATCGAGTGAAGCGATCGACACAGATGAGTAGGTATGAGTATCCATTGGATGGAGGAAGTAGTCCTACGACATCCAAATGAATGTGCTCAAATCGACCAGGTGGAATTGCGAATTGTCCAAGAGGCGATTTTGTGTGCCGCTGGACTTTCGATTTTTGGCAAGATAAGCATGCTTGTGCCCAATGGGTCACGTCTTTGTTAATGCTTGGCCAAAAGTATCGAGCAGTAATCAATTTACGAGTTGCGCGGACACCAGGATGTGAGATACCGTGTAGTGTGTCGAAGATGGTTCGACGTAGTTGCTCTGGGATGTGCGGGCGATTTGCACCCGTAGATGTTTCGCAGTAGATTTCGAGGCCAGGTAATTTGAAAAGCTCCAGTTTCAGTGATGAACTGGCGTGACAAGCGGAACCAGAAAGTAAATTCTGAAGTTCCAAGTCTGCTTTTTGCGCTTGTGCGATCTTATTGCAGTCGAAGTGAGTCTCGACTGTGGCCGTTTCGTTTGATGTTGTGCGCGAAGGTGTATCCGCGACAACGTTTTCGGTACCTTGAACATGCTGGATGTCCGTGGTAAATTGACTAATGTAATCCAAGTGGCGTGCTTGCCTTGGATTGCGTTCAGTTTTAGACTGAATTGCTCGAGTGAGAGGCTTGTGGTCGGTGTAAATTGTGAAGTCCCGACCCTCGACAAAATATCTGAAATGTTTTATTGCTAGATATATTGCGAGTAATTCCCGATCGAATGCAGAGTATTTCTTTTCGGCATCCGAGAGCTTCTTTGAGAAGAATCCCAGGGGCTCCCAACACTTGTCGTTGTACTGTTGCATGACTGCTCCGACAGCAGTGTTTGATGCATCAGTAGTTATGCTGAGCTTTGAGTCGCTCAGTGGATGAGACAAGAGTGTTGTGCGTGCCAATTCAGCCTTTAGTGACGTGAATGCGTGTTGACATTCGTCAGGCCAAGAGAAGTTCTTGGCGGTTTTGGGCTTACGTAGTAGTACTACCAGATGGCTGTGAATTGGGTTGAGTATTTCTGCGAGCTTTGGTATGAATCGGTGGTAGTAGTTTACCATGCCGATGAAGCGCTGAATACTCTTGATTGAGGTTGGAGCTGGGAATTCTTTAATGGCATTGATTCGGTCTTGTGACGGAAGGATGCCATTAGCGGTGATCTTGTGGCTGAGGAAATCAAGAGTGGATGCGCCGAAGACGCATTTTGAGCTCTTGATGTGGACATCAAACTCGACAAGTCGTTGGAAAAGTGTTTCCAGATGGAGTTTGTGTTGCTCCTCAGTTTGAGATGCCATAAGAATGTCGTCTATGTAGACGAAAACAAAGTCGAGATCTCGAACGACTTCGTTCATGAAGCGCTGAAACGTTTGTGCGGCATTGTGTAATCCAAATGGCATTCGGGTGTATTCGAAGAGGCCAAATGGAGTTGTGATTGCCGTTTTGAAAACGTCTTCAGGTGCCACGGGAATGTGGTGATAACCTCTGATGAGATCAAGTTTGGAGAAAACTTTGCAGCCATGCAAGTGCATGGTGAAGTTTTGAATGTGGGGTATCGGGTAGCGATCCAGTATCGTAACCGTGTTTAAACGCCGATAGTCCCCACATGGCCTCCAGTCTTGATCTTTCTTCTTGACCATGTGTAATGGACAAGAAACGGAAGATATCGATGTTCGACAAATTCCTAATTCCACCATGTGTTGAAATTCTGCTTGTGCAGCTTTGTGACGCACCGGATCTAGTCTGCGTGGTCTCGACACGGGAAGATGGCCTTCTGTGACGATGTGATGTATCACGTTGTGTCGGACTGGCATTTTGTAGTTCGGCTCTGCTGTAAGTAGTGGGTACTTTTTGAGCAGAGTGCCGTAGCCGTTGTCGATGTTAAAATGGATCGGTGTTGGTGTGTTAACACGAACCATTGTGGCGTTTATTGACACCTTTGTAGCTGGATCAATCAGCCGTTTGTTCTTAACATCAACAAGAAGTCCGAATTTGCTTAGAAAATCGGCGCCAATGATCGGACGGTTCACTGCAGCTAGTATGAAAGCATGCGTGAAGGTTCGTTTGAGTCCGATATCCACGTTAAGCAATTTTGTGCCGTACGTGTGGATGATTGAACCATTGGCAGCCGATAAGACTAGATCTGAATTTCGGTTTGATAATGTATATTTCAATTTAAAATTCATGGCTGGAATAACCGAAAGGTCAGCGCCAGTGTCGACTAAATAGGTGAGTTTGTTGTGTCTATCGTACACAAACACGACGTATAGGTTTGTGTCAGGGGAGGTGTGATACTCTCAACCCGTGACTTTCCTAGTTTTTTGAATTGTCAATGTTCATTTTTACGGCGGCCGTGGACGTGGATGGTTGCGACGTGTTGAAGTTGCACGGTGGCGTGCATTTTCGCGCGGCTCTACCAAATTTTGTGTGGAACCAGCATTTACCATGTCGGTATGTGTTGTTGCTGGGACTGCGGGCTCTGTTTTGTGAGGGAGCTCGTCGCCCACGCGAACGGCTGCGACCTCGGAGTAGCCCGTCGAGTCTTGACTCGATTCTCGACAATCTTGATTCGAGTGAGTTTGTTGTTGTTGTTGTGGAACGGGGAGTTCTGTCTCCACTGCGTTCCCTTGATTGCCGGTATGGTACATTGACTTGACTGACGCTTGGTTGCCGGCAAACGTTTATAATTTCGAACATTTTCGAATTTTGAGTGCAAAATTGAAAAATGTTTAAAGACAATTGCGATTTGTTATTGAATAATTAGTCAGCGGCTGTATGTCACTATCGTGGGTTTTTGTGGGTTTTATAAAAACCATTTGTTATTCTTTTTTTATTTTTGTTGAACCACGACGGTGATGGCGGGAGGGCGTGCAGCGAGAAACGACCGGTAGTGTGAATGTGGATTGGTAACGATTGTGGTGGTGAAAAATATATATAAATAAAAATTGTACAATTGAAAATGATTCTACGTTACTTGTAAGAAAAAAATAAAAAATGAGTCTACGTTAATTTGTATGAATAAAAAAGTGATTCTACGTTAATTAAAAAAAAATAATAATTTGAAATTTAAATGTTCAAAGAAAAAAAATTTATATAAAAAAAAAAACTTGGTACCGGTTTATTTTGTTGTTGTTCCTGCTGCTGCTGATGCGTTGCGGTGTGGGTGGTTCGCTACACCGTTATTTGTTGTCCCTCGGTGTCCCGCGTTGCGTGGGTGGGTTTCGGTCCCTTCGCCACGTGTATGCTATTATTCCCTCGTGGGTACGTGGGATGGCCCTACGCACGTGTTTTTTTTAAATATCCAAATCCCTCGTTGGTACGTGGGATAGCCCTACGCACGAGTTTTTAAAATTCCAAATCCCTCGTTGATACGTGTTTTTTTTTTCTTTTTTTTTGTCTTCCCACGCGGTTGCGTATTTTGTTTTATATTTTGTATCGGTTATATTTTTTTTCTCGGTAAAAACCGACGTCGAGGTCACCAATTTGGTATATATTATATCCAAATAAAATAATTTGTATATACACAATTTATTATATTAAACAATTTAATTTATTAGTTTATTTATTTATCGTAATTTTTATAATTTGATATTTATAATTATTATTACATTTGATATTAAATAATTTTTATTTATTTTGATATTTTCAACACCACAAAAATTATATTTATTATTTTTGGAATTTTAGAAAGCAAAAAAATGTTACTTGTACGCACAAGAATGTATAGAGGAATGACGTCGCCTTCATGTCCAAAATACATGTCGTATTTTGGAGAGGAAACAGATGCGCCGGCGACGGTCAATATTGTACCTATGTTTAGTATTGCATCACCGAATTGTTAGTTCGTGGTGATGTTGTTAGATGGCGACATACTTTACTATAAATGTTTTATAGTAATGGTTCGGCTATTAGATAGTGGTGGTTCGGCTATTGGATATGTGATGGGGTTAGTGAACGCTTAATTCAAATAAGTTGGTTTATATTTGAATTTCACTAATTGTTTTGTTTGTGGCAGTATCGAATATCGGTGAGTTGAATATTCGAGCTGCTACACACCTGTCGCAAACATCCATTTTTATATTTCTGACTGCTCTTATCATAAATGAACTCTCGTCCCACTTTGCCCACTTCTTCTATCAGTTGCAAATCCTTTTC
Source organism: Tipula unca (assembly GCA_951394425.1). Classification (NCBI taxonomy): domain Eukaryota; kingdom Metazoa; phylum Arthropoda; class Insecta; order Diptera; family Tipulidae; genus Tipula; species Tipula unca. Next base: position 75,674,152 of record OX596380.1, read on the forward strand.
CATATTCATTATCTAAAATCACAAAATAAATATAATTTCAATAAAAAACATTTCTACAACAAAAATTTTTCATTTTTTTTTCGGCACACAAGACATTTTATTATGTACGTACAATATGTGTTACCAAAATTTTATGTAATTTTTATACTTACTAGCTATATATTGATATATATTATATATTTATATATACATATGTATGTATAATAAAATAATATTAAAATTTAATTAAATTTTTATACAATTCAGAACACAGCATAAACACATCACATAAAAAGAAAACGACAGAAAGCAAAACAACTTAATTGGGCAAAATTATTGCTTATTATTTTTGTTTTTTCTTTGTTTAGTTGGTACGCCAGTCGGATATTTTGCTCAAAGATTAAAATATATCATCTTCTATAAGGGGAAATAGACGATTTTTTTTGTCATTTTGAATGATTTCATTGGTTTAGAGGTCGGATGTAAATAGCTAGGGTATATATCCGGCCTCGCGAACTCACCTTTAAACTCATATAATTTCACTTTTTCACTTATGATTTTTTTTTCTTAAAACTTTATAAACCGTAGAGTTGTTTAAATTAATTTGTTTCCGTTAGCCGCGGATACTTAAACTTAGATGTTTCTTAAACCGAGAAAGATTTCTCCATAAACCGTGGAGGGGTGAGAATTGTTATGTGATTTGGGAATAATTATATGGATTTTTATTTTACCAAAAATGTCTTACCCGATGATGATCACGTAGGCTAGATGGTTGCTCTGCATTTCCTTTTTGTGATTTCGTTTTTTGATAACTGCACTACTATACCCGTATTCCCCGGATGTGATTATTTTATTATTATTTTAATTATTATTATCACTTTTAACAATTTTCACAAGTTATACACATCACTACTTTCACTTAATTCAAACGCAAACGGATACTATTAATATAGTATCCTACCGGCTGCGCCAATTATGAATTCAGATTTTAAAAATAAAAGATGAATTCTATTTCTTGATTTAATTTTGTTCTTTATTTGAATAACGCCAATAACAATCTGAATATTACTTGGTAAGGTTAGTATTATATATATGAATTTATTTTATTTATTATTGTTAGTATATAATATTGTTTTACATAATTTACACGTAGTTGCAACTAGTCATATGATGTCATGATGTTGTTGTGTCTTCGATATCATAACAATAATGCATGCCACTTGATATCTTGAGAATACTGAATGTTGTTGATTCTCATCACTATCGCTATCATGCAGCTGCAACACATCGTATGCTAAATATTGTTATGATTGTGAAGTTGTTGTTGTTACTATAGATACCGGTATAGATATCGGTGTAGTCACTGTGTCGACTGACTCATGACGTAACTCGCGCAAAATTTTCACTCGACAAGCAATGGATCAGTCGTAAGTTTTTGTTGTACAATAATTATTTAAATAATTTAATACATATTTTAATTGTAATATGTTTATTTATTTAGTATAAAAATTACGAATGTAAACTATTCGAGTGCCTACCGTCTTGAATTCTTTATATTCCGGCCTATCTTCGCTTGCAAATAAAACAGAACTTAAATCTTTTGCTTTTATTTGAATTTAAATGTGTTTTACTCTGAGTCCATTCTTGTTCCTATCTCTAACCCACTCAATCAACAATCCCTCCAGTTCTTTAAATTGTTCTTTCCTCCCTCCATCTGCAAGCCGTCTCACATTTTTGATGGATACATCTGGTTTGTAAACGTGTTCTTTAAACTTCTATTTTTCGCTATACCTATTCAGGTTTGTAACGGGAACGCTACTTTTGTTTGAAAGTTAATGGAACCCAAAAATGTTTTTTTTATATTTGCTTATTATGTTAAGTTTCTGTTGCACTGTGTATGATTTTTTCATGTTTGCTGACATTCTAAACTATGGATTTCAAAATAAATATTAATAATAAATCAAATAATATTGTTTTTACAACATTACCTTATTGTAAAATCGTACGTTGAAATTTTAAAATCGAATGGTTATGGAATGGCGACGACAAGAAGAATATTGACATTCTTTCTCTTTCCACAAATATCATTGCTAAAAAAATGTTGCTAGATTTTATACGAATACAAGGATAGGTCCTTTTAAACGAATAAACGGACCAATGGTACGTTTATTTGAAAAAAACGGGCCAGTCCTAGTATTCGAGGGAAGACGGTAGTCCAATTGATGGAGCAAAACAAAGCAATTGCCAAGGTGTATTTCAGTTTTGGAAGCTCCAAACAAGAATATAATCAGGCTTGGAACAATTTTCATTTTATGAAGAATGCACAGATTGTGAAGCGCACAACATATACAGAAGCTATTTTTGCAGCCTTGTCTGGTTTGTAATGCAGCTTATCCAACAAACATCGATATCGGTTTTTAAGAACGCCAATTGTTCGTTCAATTATGTTTCTCGCTTTCGCGTGCTTTGTATTAAACCGTTTTTCTCGCGAACCTTCCTCTGCAGTTCGGAATGGCGTAATTAAATAATTTTTTAGCGCATACCCAGCATCACCTACTCAGAAAATTCGGTTAATAACAAACATATCTGGAAATTTCACATAGTTTACCTAAAAGTCAAGTATTGGTTTGTCCAGTTTCAAAATTATTTTTGAGATATGTTTCAAGTTCACTATTACTGTAAATAAACGAATCATGACATGAACCTGGATTGTTCACATCTGCAAACGTTATGCACATTCGGTCATCGCGTACCTAAAAAACATTTACAATTTAATTTTAATAAACATATTATCAAAAAATATAATAGTGTGCTTACAAGCATGGCATTCAAACTATAGAATCCTTTTCTATTACGGTAAAGATGCCTTTCCTGCTTTGGTGGTGACACAATTTTGAAATGGGTGCCATCGATACACCGAATATGACCGGGATCCCTGTTTTCTGGAAAAATGTTAGTCTAATTCTCTCTCTCTCTGTTCAGTTGACTCGGGAAATTGTATAAACTCCGAACATATTTCTTCTTCAAGAATTGTAATCACTTGGTGAAGTGATTTGGAGAATGTTGATCGGGATAACCCTGCCACCAGTTTGCTATGACCTTTGGTGGTTTTGTGGATCAATAAATTTAAACATACGCATAAATTTTATTAAATTTATAGTTCAATATTTTATTTATTTTTATTTTAATTATAACTCTGATTTTAATTATAGTGACATTTATTTTTATGTATTTCACATTGATTTATTTTATTTTATAATTATTTATTTATTTATTAGATTGTACATTTAAAATACAAAATTTAATTAATTGAATTTATCAATCACCACCACAATTAATTGAAATTCATCACCACCACAAAATTTAATTTTTATAACCCAAAAAAAGAATGGCCGGTGTGTTGTCGTATATTATTTATTTTTTTGTGTAAAGATTTGTTTTTTTTACTAAGACGTGTTGTCTTGTCTGCCCAAAAATCGAGAAAACTAATTGTGACGTCGCCTTCGTGTTCTTTTTTTGTGAGGGAACACATGCGCCGGCGACGGTCAATATTGCATGTTTTGGTATTGCATCACCGAACATTGTTAGTTCGTGATGATGTTGTTAGATGGCGACATGCTTTACTATAAATGTTTTATAGTAATGGTTCGGCTATTAGATAGTGGTGGTTCGGCTATTGGATATGTGATGGGGTTGGTGAACGCTTAATTCAAATAAGTTGGTTTATATTTGAATTTCACTAATTGTTTTGTTTGTGGCATTATCGAATATCGGTGAGTTGAATATTCGAGCTGCTACAGACCCTTCGGCAAGAAAACGTAATGTGGCCGCTAATTTCATTATTGGAAAAACGCATGATACCCGTGTGGTCAGTTTTAGCCATTTATTTAGCTTTTGTTGTAAAAATTGAAAATCTTCTTTATTTATTCGAAAATGATTAAGAAATCTGTAAAATAGATACATAGAAATATAGTTATGCATATGTATGTACATATTTATTAACATATTCATCATGTAACATAAAAACTATATGGCAATTCCATAGGATTAGATACGTCTCTTAAACGTTGACGGAAAACAGCCATATGACACACATCATCTTCTTCACTACTAGTTTCATAATATATGTATAACAAAACAACTCATTATGAATTAATTATTTAGTAGTAAGTAAATAAAAAAATTTGTTTGATTGTTTTTGATTTTGACAAGCGAATATTCTGTCAAATTTTGGGGAAATTATTAAGTATTACCCGATTAATTCAATGATTGATGTTCATCGCATCACGTCGCTTCAATCGACTAGCAGAATACAAATTAATAGACGAAGTCACCTGACAATTGTCGCGGCGAATGAATGGACACGACTAAGAGAATCGGGGTGTAAATATATCTAAATTTGACAAATGGTTGAATGGAATTTTTAAATACGAACAGCTAGTTAAAAATATTTCTATGGCTGACCGATTTTTTTCGAAATTATTTTTCAGCATTTCTATATCATTATTTCGTTCATTAATTCGTTAAAATGATGTTGTAGTATGATTTTATCAAATAAATATATCCACTTCCTTAAAACATCTATAACCTCCGGTATCTCCTCTGGGTTATTTAAAAAAAACTCGTTGAGAGGCGAAACATTCGGTCATATAAGCTTGAATTGTCTCTCGTTCACTGCTCGTGAATTCATCATTTAAATGTTTGTCTTGTAAATATTTCTGCTTAAAAGCGATTGATGAGCTGGCATTATCAATTCAATTATTGAATCTGGGTACATTTTAAGTGCTTGTTTTGGGCTACCGTTCGAAAAGGCATTTTATACCACGGAATCTCAAATTTCGAAATTTTTTTCCTGCATTCAGAATTAGTACTACTTGTAGATAAAAATGTGCTACTACTCATAGACAGAGTATCATCAGAAATTGTTGGATCAAACTCTTCTTCGGTAATAACGAATAGAGATTCATTATTCACAGCTGAGTTTGCTATATAAAATTTAAAATACATTATATTAATATATTGCTTAATATAGTGCTTATCAAGTTTAAAATAAAATAAATCTTCAAGTTTATAAAAATCACACACGTAGAGAATAATTTAATTATTCACAAAATCACATTATACTTACAATATCAGTCCAATTAAATTGCAAATTAAAATTAAAAAACTAAAATTAAAAATTTAAACTCTAATTATATTTGATTCATCATGACTATTGCAGTTAATGACCTCATTATCTCCTTCCAAGTAAAGTTCATTATGATATATTATCTCTTTATAAAATCGTAAATCATCCAATGTTTTTTTAAAAGTTTGTCAACATCATTAATTTTGGCTTCTTTTATTGTTACACCATTATTGAGTTTTATTACACTCATAGTGGCAAGATGCTCCCCTCGTGTAACATTCGGTTTTGAGATTCCTATATGTCCGATTTATAAAAATGTTCGCCTCGTACTCCAACAATTGTGCCGTTTCTGTTTTTAGTTATAACAAACCGTTTGGATTTATTGAATTTGAAATGCCATTTTGATGTTGGTTTAAGAATTTTGAATATCTCAGTTTTGAAATCAAGTGCGGGACACTCATCACTTCCCAAGTTAATTAGGGTTTCATTTTCCTTATAAATGTCAAAGTAATCGTTGACGTTGATAATGGTTTCTTTTTTCCGGACGAGCAAAAACTCTATCTGGAGGAATGTACGAATGACCTAGCACTGGAAAGACCAACTCAATCTTTAACACATTTGGTGGTGCTTTTTTGAGTAACCAATATTCGCACATTCCAACCATAATAGAATTTTTATTTTGTCCGCCGCATCCATCCGCCACTAAACGAACTGTATGAATATTGTTTAAATCCGTATGGTTCAATCTGTGGTACACCGCAGACACTATTTCGTTTGCTCCTTTAGCCTGACAATTTTCGGTCCAACAATATAAAAATACATTATTCGGCGTTAATGATGAATGCCCGTTACCAACCTCCATTCCAAACAAATATAAATAAAGCTGACTACTATAGTATGCAGCTTGATCTGTGACTTTAGGCAAAACCACATTCTTTTGACAATCAAAAGATATGGTCAATAAACCGTCGGCCTCGTCATTGAAGTGGAATGAAAGCTTTGCTTCTGAGCTTATGAACCCGGGACATCGTAATCAGCTCTTGCTTAGTAGCTCATAAAATCTAAAGCTCGTCGAACATTTATCGGTCGCAGGCGTTTTAAAACCTAAATTAAAATTATTATTAAATATAAATCTAAAATAATTAGATTTTACGTAAATTTCTGGGTTTTCATTTTTAAATGCCTTACACATTTTATTAATCGAGAGATCTCCGGATAAATATTGACGGTGCGCAATCTGGGCTCGACAGTAATGCATCTCAAAAGTTATATATTTTTTTATAAAATTAATAACAGCCAGTTTTTTATCCACGTACTTCAAATTTTTCCTATCTGCTCCTTGTTATTCTGATGGCGTATCAAAGTATATTTTGCATATAGTACCCACACGGGATTTTGTCACACCTGATATACCTAAATACGTATTTTGGCAAACTTTTATTAATTTTCTAGAACGGTTCTGAATATAGTAGTTGACCGAAAATGTTTTACGAGAACTTTGTTTTAGATTGCGGTTAGTTCTGTGAGGCTTGGTAATTTTGCAATGATTTAATAAAAATGCGTCTTGAGCCAACTTGGTCTTCTTCGAATAAAAATTATTAGAGAACTCTATTGCATCGCAAGGTCTCAGTAGATTGCATTTAAACTGATTATGTACACTGTGTTTACATTTTTGCATTTCTGGTAAACATTTCCGTTTGTACCTGCAGATAAATTATTATATTTAATATTAAATGAATCTAAAAATATCCATTATGCATCTGAATTTTAGTCACTTACTTCTGAATTCTTTCCAATGATCTTTTCGATTTGGAATGTTTATTTGTCGTTTATGAGGGTGGTTTGTAACTTGCGGCGATTCGATTGAATCCATTACTTTATACGCACGACTCGTTTCTAATTAAAAACCAACAAAATACTGCGTTTTTATTCAATTTAATAAAACCGAGGACTTTTAAATACTTACTAGAAATTAAAAGATATTCTAGAAAACTAACCATTTTCTTTCGACAGATATGAACAACTGATTTTTGTATGAAAATTTTTTGACTTTTACCACAAGTAGTATTCACAAGTTTATTGTAGTGAATTTTATACAATAAAATTTCATTAGAAATTTCTACGCGATACGAAAATAGACAAACACGTATACTTTTCTCCTTTTTCTTATATAAACCATTGTAAGTTTTAGTAAATTTGAGAGGTTTCATTTATTTGTACTACTTATTTATTTATTAAAATTTTATAATAATTTTATTTATTTAAACTTCGTAATCATTTTATACATATTATTATTTTGTAATTAAATATAGTTTTATTTTAACTTCATAATGGTGATTATCCATTTAAATTCACGACTCAACGGCTCCAAAAAAAAATCATCTTCTTTTTTTGCTGTAGTTAGTTATATTTACATTAGTATATAATAACTAATAAAATAAGGTATGTAATAATAATTGCACGGCTGCTCCACCGTATTTCTTACATTATATGAAATACAACAGTTCTCTTTATTGATAGCCACAAAAGCGGTATACAAAATCGTGTTAAACATACATACTAATTACGTTTTGTTGACACAACATTTCTACTCTTATATATATACATATTATTTGCTCACTGCTATATTAACTTTAAATTTTACGATTAAGTATTATTGTTATAAAAAATTAATACTTTAAAAATAATATGCACTATACCATTATATTGAGCTGATTCCGAAAAACCAGAAATATTTATATATAATCCTTGTCGGCCAATTCAATTTCCTGGATGATTTGCATTTTTAACTTGTCTACTAGTTTCAACTGCTGCGTTTGTATAAGTTGAATACGTAAATAATGAAGATGAAATATTACTATGAGATGAGTTGCTACTGATTCCGATTACTTTTCCGATTTCAGTTATATGTTTGATATGACCTGGTTCATTATCTAAAATTATTTGTATTAAAATAACTACAAATTCCAACATAAATTGTTAATTTTTTGCAACCATTAGTATTGATTTCGTTGGTGTCTAATAAAATAACATCTCCATCAATTTATTTTTGTTGTAATGAGTTATTCCGCAAAGAGTCGTTTTGAACAAACTGTTCTGTCGTTATTTTATGATTTTCATACTCGGATTCGCTACACATTACCATAGTTGAGTCTCGTTCTTGCGCTAATGCATTTTTAAGTGAATCAGCAAATAGTACCAATAGTTATTTAGACTGTGTCCGAAACCTGTGATAAAAAATCGTGAATTAATTTTTGACAACTATTTTAATAATTATTCCCCTACATTCACAATTTTTTATTATGCTGTCCGAACTGTGTGATAAATCTCCCCACCACAAAAGTTTTTCCCCACGTTATATATGTCAATTTTAGTTTTCATAACCGTCCTTAGCTTCACCTGAAATTTGTTGAAAAGTAATGTTGTACCGATGTTTAAAACTGTCCAGCCATCCTGTGGACGCCTTGAATTCGGTTAATGGTGGAATAGATTTTTGTGCGATTTGTATTGCCTTTTCCTTTAAAATAGGCCCCGAAATTGGGAAATTTTTGTTTCTTGCGGCACAGAACCATTCATACACATGTTCCCCAATTTTATCATATTTTATCACCTGTTTTTTTTTAAATAATTTTTCTGATTCACGTGATTTTAAATAACGTTGTTGAAGGTTCATTTTGTTTTGGATTGCATGATAAATTTGTGATTTGCCACATTTGAAATGAGCAGCAATATCTGCAACGGTCGAACCGGCTTCTTTCATTTGGATTGCTTTATATTTTTGCTCGAGCGATAAATTATTTACGGTGACTTTTTTCATTTCGAAACTGCAATTGTCAATAAAAACACAATTAAAAACTAAATTATGAACTAACAAATCTAAATGATTGAATGTATGAATTCATGTTTTTACTAACCCGTATAATTTGTGCTTCCCCCGAACCTTTATTTCCTTGTGGAGAATAATCAACTAAAAATCATTTCATATGGTTTGACAGTTTTTGTTTTGCTTTTAGTGTTTTCGTAGTCAGTTCAGTTCACTTTTTTAGTGTTCCCTTATGAAAATTTAAATGGTTCAAATACTATATTAGAGATGTCATTGCAAGCACTAAATCTTTAAATGTAAAATTGTAAAATAGTGAAACTTTTGGTGCTATGTACACATCTTAAGGTACTGGAAATTTTATTCCGGGTTTCTCAGGTTGTATTTATACTATTTCATGTTGCTCGGTTCGAAAAATCGCTCCGCGTTCCAGGTTCTACAAGTTTCCGGCGAGACCAAGTTTATTTCAGTGTAAAAATTAATATTGGGAATAAATTTTCCGCCTCAAACAAGTTTCCGGCATTTCCAAGTTCCAGCTTTGGCAAGTTTTACTGTATATATATATATATATATATATATATATATATATATATATATATATATATATATATATATATGAATGTACATAAATATATGTATATATCAAACGTTTAATACTATACCAAAGCGGTTAAAAAAGGAGGGTAAATGTATAATGAACCGAAAATTAAAATTTATTCAGAATCATCTGAAGATGATGGTAATGTAAAAGGTACATCAATTTTTTTTGCGTATTCGCTTAAAAAATTAAGTATACATTTACCCTCCTTTTTTAACCGCTTTGAATCCCTCCTTGCTATATCAAGGAGGGATCGTTTTCTGAATGTTGACGGAAGGGCCGATGAATTTGTGGGACGGGGCGATGTTGTGGGACGCGCCGGATCAGCGGAGCCGCTGGAAATGGTTTCCTGATCATTCGTATTGAAGCTGCTATTTGGATTGATGATGGAACATCCGGGTATGCTACTTGCCACCATTGGTGGATTAATATTATGCAGCGATTGTGCATATTCGTGGATAAGGGAGAACCATTTCCAGTTCTCCGCTGAATCTGCGCCATCCTCTGTTCCGATACCCGTCAGTGGGCATAACAATTCCTAAAAGTGAAATAATATGTATTTTAAACATTAATAATTACGAGTATCTACGTTATTTAAACTTACTTTATATTTTTTAAACAAATAATTCCACTTCAGACGTATTTGGTCGGTTGAGAAGCTTTCGAGCCCTGCCGTCTTCTGTACTGCCCTGAAAAATAAAATTTTTATTAACACGAACAACAAAATAAATTGAAAAATACTTACAGCCATACTTCGCCTCTTCTATAATATTTGGCCTCGAATAAATTGGCATGCTTAATTCTGGCATTAATTAGGTTTTCTGTATCCTCATCCGACACTAAAAATATTAAGAAAAAAACACAATAATATTAGGGTTATGTTTTTTCACAATTCAATTATACTTCTTTTATATTTGTCTGCCATAATATCACTAATAATAATAATTTATTAATATTTATTATTATAATCCAGTTAATTTAAACTAATAATAATAATTTATTTATAGATTTATATATCTATATATTTATATTTCACGTCTATAATATTGGTTTGGAATTTTAATTGAATATGTGTGTCACTGTCAAACAAATCAAATGTTGGGCATGCGCCAAATATAGCTGCCAAAAATTATCATAGTAATTGACTAGAATAATTTGGGTGTGTTCGGTATTATTAAAATAGTTGTCAAAAATTAATTTATCACAGGTTTCGGACACAGTCTAAGTGTTTAATATTTGTTGTTTTTTTTTATTCATTCCGAATATTCCAAAGGTTTCGAAAGTGACATAAAACGTTTTTTTATTTATTCTATATATTCTATTCCTTCTTTTCTATGTTTTTTATTTATTTAGAATATTCCGCACGCATTCTGTTTCTACCATATCAATCGTCGCATAAAAAGAATATTCTCTAAATTGTTATTGTTTTATTGTTCAATTGTTTATACATTTTTAAATGTAATTTTGTAATTTTTTTATTTAAAGTTTATAAAATTGAATTATCTAAATTGAATATGTAATAAAAAATCATAAAGCGTTTTTTAAGTATTTATAATTCTTAGAATTTGGTTTCTTTTTATATTGCCGTTTCTGTTAATATTTGTCATTACCATCATCAATATCTGTGTGAAACTCATCTAGCATGTTGCCTTGCTCGTCTGAACACACATTATGCAAAATGCATCCTACCATAATTAATAATGGAATCAGGTCTTGGGCGTCTCGTGTTCAACCCGTTCAGGCGTCGAAATCGGCCTTTTAGTAAGCCAAATGCCCGTTCGATAGTGACCCTAGCTGAAGAATGAGCTTTATTATATAATTGATGCTCATGCGTTCAATTGCCTGTATCCTTGAAGGGAGTCATCAGGTACGGTTTTAATCCATATCCAAAATCACCCACCATGTGTTGATCTTCAGGAAAAACTATTTCATCTATAAGAAAATGAGATACATTAATTGTATTATTAGTGCAATATTTACGATATTTTACGAAATAAACTGGACCGCCTGAATAAACAAGAATCGTGAATTGACCCCGCTTCGCCTAATGGAATTTTTTCCTGTTCACGTAAGAATTTGGATATTCTTTAGGTGCTGGAATGGCAACGTGTAATCCATTTTGGAAATTTATAAAACAACCACTTTTGAGATTATAAAACAATTAAACTTTAGGAGTTGTCTCCTTTTATATAATTTTATTTATTTTTTTATAACATATATTTTTATTTATTTATTTATATATATTTTATTTATAATTTTAATTCGTATTTATTTATTTATATAATTTTTGTTTATAATTTACTTTCATTTAAATTCATTTAAATTCACCACCACGTTATTCTGATTTCGCACTTGTTGTTAACTTGACACTCCAAAATTTTATATCGCAATGGACGACCATATTGTGTTGTTTTTTTGAGTTGTGTTGTTGTACAATGACGTCGCCTTCGTGTTCGTTTTTGTGTTGAAGGAACACATGCGCCGGCGACGGTCAACATTGCACTTATGTGGTGCAGTGGATATTTATTGCATCACCGAACATTGTTAGTTCGTGGTGATGTTGGTTGGATGGCGATGGTTTTACTATAAATGTTTTATAGTAATGGTTCGGTTATTGGATAGTGTTGGTTGGATAGATTGATATGTGATGGGGTTAGTGAACGCTTAATTCAAATAAGTTGGATTATATTTGAATTTCACTAATTGTTTTGTTTGTGGCAGAATCGAATATCAGTGAGTCGAATATTCGAGCTGCTACACCATCAATGCAACCGATGATTCCTAAAAATATGTTTATTTTTAGTTCATAGTGTAATATTGTCCTACATATAGAATATTTACCTGGATACTTAGTTTTAGTCAAGAAGTGGTTTGCTGTTTCGAAAGCTTTTCCTGACGATGGCCAGTTGATTATTTTTTTTCGTGGTTTAATTTTAAAATTGTCTTGCAAATGTCGAAGACTACTTTCCAGCAACCATAAATTGACACCCCACACCTGCCCGATACAGATATGATAAAAATATAATACGTTTAACGTATTCATATAAGAATGATATTAACTAAAAATGTTACCTGAAACATTCGGTGTTTGCCAAATACCATATCGTAATGAGTAATTGCTTCTCCAGGGCAATTCTTGGGTGTCCACGTGATACATCGATGAATTTACTTTCAAGATGTGATATTTCTTGATAAAATTTTTCCAGTGTGCCGGGCAGCATACGAAAATGAACCCTAAATTGTTCGCCATTGAACTTACAAATTGTATTTTCATAATAATAATATTCACAATAAAATTTTCGGGTTAGCTGGTTTATTTTCATCGTCCGAATCACTTGAATCATTGTCTCACAAGTCCCAACTGATTTTGGCACATAAGGATATTCCAATAATGTTGTTTCGATCCATTAAGTATTTAATATTAATATTATTATTTAATATTTTCGATCCGGTATTTAATAAATTAACACTTTTCTTAAATAGAGAATTAATACGTCTAGCAAACACACAACTTAAATGTATATGTCAAACTGAAAAAAATGCTGTCAAAGACATATTCCATTTATTCCATTGTATTTTTTTATTACATTTCGTTCAGAATATTCTATGGTCATGTGAGCGGTATTCTATTCCTTCCATTCTTTCTGTAGAATGAATAAAAAAAAACAGCCATTGTCGTGGACAATTTGTAACGTTTACGGGTGCTACGGTGCACATAGTGCAACCACTCATAACATTACAAAAAAAAATCATGTGCGATAAATTAAAACAAAACACTACCATATTGGATTTCTCTTTACTTCACCCACATTACGATCTTATATCGATAATTACCATGAATGTTAACCATGAACTATGTACATATATAGAGGAACTTTTGCACTTTATGCAAAATTAAAAATTATAATTTGATTTATATAGTGTGATTTTTTCGGAGCAGTTTGCAATTGGTGCAGTTGTTCTGTAGAAGCAGGAACCGAAAATGTAGATTCACTTGATGGACATATCGATAGTGGTGTAATTGTTTTCGGGACCGCTGTTTTGCACAAATTCTTGCGTCAAATTTACTGGTGCATGTTTTACTTCTTTTTGAATGATACGGCTTTCGCAATCGCTACAAGAAACATTACTAGTTTCCCTCTCCTTTTCTAATGCTTCCTTAAGTGTTGCTATATAAATTATATTTAGTTATATGTTATATCACAGTTTCAAATTTTTGCATCATTATTATTACTTACTAATATTATCCCATAAAATAGTGCATCCCATTTTAACCCAATCTTATTTAAGGTGATTTAAGGTCCGCGTAGTTACTTTAAGACTTAATTGAAATTCTTAGAATCCACACTCACTAATTAAAGGACACAACATTTTTTATTAAGAAAACATTTTTTTTTTATTATTGTAGCAATTATACCTGTACATACGAGTATATGTATGAAAAACTAACCTAATTTTAGCACGTTGTTTCCAAACATTTCTATTTTTTCTCGCGTCCTATAGGGTTATTTCTCAGGAAATCGAGTTTTTCCATTTCCCAAGCTGAATAGTTCTCCTCTCAAATACATCACACCTCGTTTACGAATATTTCTTATTTCCCAAATATTTTCTGGCATTATACACTTCTCTTCCAATAATATAAATTAACAACAGTTAAACGTTAAAAGAACATTTGACACCATTGTATCAAATAGATAAAAAAAATATTAACAAACATACTTTTTTGCTTAAATTATTTTAACAATTATCCCTTACGGGCACCTGTACATATACGTACATATGGTGAGAACTACACAATATGAACTATTACAGTAAGAAAACCTAACCTAGCTTTAGCACGTTGTTTCTAAAACAATTGTCTTGCGTCCGAGGGGTTTTTCTCATTAAATCGAGTATTTCTTATTTTCCAGGTTGTACAACTTGCAAAACACAAGTTTTCTTATACATTCTACACATATCTCCCATAATTTAATTACAGGTAACGTAAAGGACAAATACAATTTGTAAAGCAATTTTTTGCAAATAACAGCTAAATTTCATTCACAACACTTCACTTTATATTAATATAATTTTAATAATTATAATAATTATCAACTATTTCAATTACAAGAATCAAAATAAATAAGACTTCTTACACTCAAAGCAAATTTTTTTAAGTAATATTTTTCACTTGTACGTACGTCTATCATAAATGGATTTCAGAAAACAACTAATAGAGTTTAACGAATAAATTATGTATATAGGTTATAATTAGGAAACGGATTGCATAAATAATTACCACTTATATATATATATATATATACAGTGTTGCGCAAAACTTAAGCAACTTGCGCTCCATTATCATTTAAAATACTTTAATTCTGTTTTACTGTTTTTTATATATTTTTATAAAACATTAGTTTACAGTTATTTATTCCTTTATATATAATGCTCACAAATATAACCTAAAAAATTAAGTAACAGTTAATTTTCATTATAAAAAAAAAAAAAAAATTGAAATATTCATTATAATTGGTTGTGCAAAACCAAAGCAACTTATTAATATTTAGTGTAATAACCTTTATTTCGTATTACTGCCGCACATCTGCGGGACATTGATTCAATGAGGTTTGAAACTATAGTCATTGGTATATTTTCCCACCTTTCGCTTGAAGTTATCATAAGCTCTGCCTTGTTGCGATGGCGTTTACTACCTACTCTTCGTTTTAGAATCCCGAAGAAGTTTTCAATGGGATTCAAGAGTGGTGATTGCGCCGGCCAATCCAGGACATGAATCCCATTAGCTGAAATCCACTCTTTAACCAGTTTCGATGTGTGTTTCGGGTTGTTATCGTGTTGAAACAGCCATCGAAGGGGCATTTCCCATTCCGCATAAGGTACCACCTATGTTTCTAAAATCTTTTTATAAACGAATCGATCCGTTTTTTCAGTTATCTCGTAAAATGGGCCGATACCTTGGGCCGAAAAACACGTCCACACCATTGAAAATAATTATAATATCACAATAGAAAACAATTTGAAGAGTTTTTCTCCTTGCAAGAAACCAGTTCTTACCAAGAGGCACGTCCTAAAACGGTTTGTAGACATTTGACTCCATTGTAACACATTTTTAATTTATCTTCAGTGGGTTCTAGCAAAGTTTAAGTTAGAATCCGCCTTAATTGGACAATAAATAAATGGAAAACAGTGTTGTTCAACGATGAGTCTAAGTTTAACTTATTAAATTCGGATGGGAAGTGTCATGTTAGGCGAATGAAAGAACAACGCCTGAATCCTTGCTACTGTAAAGGTACAGTTAAGCACGCAGGCGGCAATGCAATGGTGTGGACGTGTTTTTCGGCTCAAGGTCTCAGCTCAGTTTACGATTTCATCGTAAAAATGGATCGATTCATTTATAAAAGTATTTTGAAAACACAGGTGTTACCTTATGCGGAATGGGAAATGCCCCTTCGATGGGTGTTTCAACACGATAACGACCCGAAACACACATCGAAACTGGTTAAAGAGTGGATTTCAGCTAATGGGATTCATGTCCTGGGTTGGCCGGCGCAATCACCACTCTTGAATCCCATTGAAAACTTCTTCGGGATTCTAAAACGAAGAGTAGGTAGTAAACGCCATCGCAACAAGGCAGAGCTTATGATAACTTCAAGCGAAAGATGGGAAAATATACCAATGACTATAGTTTCAAACCTCATTGAATCAATGTCCCGCAGATGTGCGGCAGTAATACGAAATAAAGGTTATTACACTAAATATTAATAAGTTGCTTTGGTTTTGCACAACCAATTATAATGAATATTTCAATTTTTTTTTTTTTTTTATAATGAAAATTAACTGTTACTTAATTTTTTAGGTTATATTTGTGAGCATTATATATAAAGGAATAAATAACTGTAAACTAATGTTTTATAAAAATATATAAAAAACAGTAAAACAGAATTAAAGTATTTTAAATGATAATGGAGCACAAGTTGCTTAAGTTTTGCGCAACACTGTATATATATATATATATATATATATATATATATATATATATATATATATATATATATACACTGAGAGAAAAATCAATGTAAATTCAACATAAACAAATTTAAAGTAAAGTAAAATCAATACGATAACCAGTTAAAGTGGCTTTTGTTCATTTTAAAGACGAAAATTTTAAATAATATATTTTTAATTAAACAACTGAAATTCGAATTCCATCGTCTTTATTTTGATTTAATGATGACTTTGATTTAATGTTTCTACTATTTTGAATATCATATTGAATTAACATGTTTTAATATGATTCAATATGTGGTCGACATTAATTTTAAATTTCAAAAAATTTAAATCAATCTTGGCTATACTTTGAAAATCTGTTAAGAAATTATATTAAAGTAGTGGCAACTTTAATTTAAATCATTAGTAACTTTATATTGTAAGTAGTTTCTTATTGAATGAAACAAATATTGTATTGAAATGAATGGATACAGGCATTAATTTATTCAAATCTGCTGGTTTTGGTTCGTTACTAATTATAGTCCCTATATTGCAATAAAACAAATACAAGTTCAATGATTTAATTTTTTTATTAATTCAATTATTTTTTAGTATGTATAATATTTACATTCTATTTTACAAAAACTTATTTCTAATATACGATTTCCCATTATTAATGGAGTAAATATGTAATGGTGGACTAGTGAAAAAATTAATTTCTTTAATATATAATTTATCAGTACAAACATTTCCTACTTCATAAGACTGAAAATGGGAATCAAATTTATTTATATTGATCAAATAGCAAAGTATTAAAAGATCAGCTTCATACATAATAGATTTGATTTTATACAATTGAAAAATGTCTTTAACACATCTTACTAAATAATAGTTAGGTTTATATTCAGTTCCCTTATATTTTACAGATGTCTCACACATTTTTATACATTTATAATTAATTTTGTGAACATCAGTAATTTTTGAATAGTATTCTTCTACTGATAGATCATTTATTTTAAACTGTTTAATATCGCAATAATGTTCAAACCCATCTTCATACTTCATTAATATATGAGAAAATTTTAAACCTGACTTGACAGCTAATGAATAAGAGGAATTTATTCTGGAAGTTATATTATGCAAATACATTTTCGATTCCTTGTGTTTGGCTTCGCATCGCATTGCCCAAAGATACTTTAAAGGACCACATCGTTTAATTGCTGTCACGTAATGAACCATAAAATGATGCTTTGGTTTAAGTGTTGGTCCGTAAAGCTGTATGTATAGTGAATGGTGATTTTCAATTAATTGTTTCAAGAGATTTAGTTCATTTACGGTATATTGTGATTGTTGTAATAAATCGATAATTTGAATTAATAATGTCAATAGTATCCAGTGATTATTTTCTTGGGGAATTAAGTCACCTAACATTAACGGTAAAAAGTGCACGAAACACATCATTTCACTTGCAGACATTTTTAAGTTACACGTTCTTAATTTTATTATTTCAATATCTGGTGATGTATTTCCAATTTCTATTTCCCCAAATTGGAACAGTTTTTTCCTACTATTTAAAACTTCTATTGATATTATGTTATTATCTATTAAACCTAATAATATATTGCTGATATCATATCGACAAACTCCCTCAAATATATCGTGCATCAAATCAAAACAAAAATTCTCATAGGCATTAAAACAATTCAAATTATCGAAAATGCAACTACTCTTGATACCAGTTTCTTTAAAATTATTAACTAACAAATCTTCAATATAATTATCACTATTTCTCAAAAATGATTCTAGTTCAGATACATCAGTTTTTGTATTTTTGGAGATTCTTTTACAAACACGACAAAATCTTTTAGAATTGAATGATTGAACGAATCCTAGAATGGAATTCATGCCTAAATTATCGCCAATTATTACGCCTAAAACAAAATGAATTCTAAACGTCCCCTCCGGCGTGTTAATGTTAACTCCATTTTCCAGTTCTTTTAACTGTTTTACTAAGTGGTGTAATGAATTCTCGTTTCCAAATTTTTTCATATTACTAGTACCAATAAATGCACAATGAAAAATTAAATCTAACCTGGATAACAAATATTGTGGCATTGTCGGAAAGAAATAATAGAATCCGCATATTGAGGCACAATGACTGCCCAAAGCATTATTAATTTGAAAATCATCAGTATATATGACATAAGGTATGACCAAATCATCTTTATACTTATGCTTCTTTACTTTAAAAAGCTCATCTGATGCAAAATTTTGTAAATTATTTGCGGTGACGTATTGATCTGTATTATTAAGGGTTTGCTTTAAAATGTGTGGGAGTTCAAAAATAGATTTAAATTGAAAGACTAGAGGCATTACATATATATTTGAAGTTTTAGGAGCTAATGTAGGAATCCCCGATAACACAGTTTCCGAAACTGTATCACTAATAACAAAAGTATTAGGATATTCGAATAACTTTATTTCTTTCAACATTTTAAAGAGACGATGTTCAGAGTTTATACCTTTAAACGGGTTAGTGCAAAAATCCAGGATATTTTGAAATGCATTTATATCATTTATTTTTTCTCCTTGAACATTAACTGTACTATGCAATGTACTTGATACTAATGATAATAATTTTGTAATCAAATTTTGAATTTCTAAAGCTTGTTTTCTAGGCATACTGTTATTTGAGTAAAGTTGCAAAGATAAGCATAAAGAATTTCTTTTTAGATTTTCCATCAATTTTTCAATTTCAACTGGGGTTAGAGGTTCTATGCAATGCCTTTTTGGAGAAACGATTTTATTGGTATGATCAGAATCTGATTCTTGGATATATTCAAGGATGCTTGTTTTTTCTGCATAGTTAGTTTTATGTAATCTATCTAAGTGCGATCGAAGGGTAGAAAAATTTGAAAAAATTTGATTACAGTCATTTTGTTTACATGTAATTAAGATTGATTTTCCAGAAATTAAATGATCAAACTTATAATGACGTATTAGAACTATTGAGCTCGGGTAGCGTTTCAAACACTTACAACAAATAAACATTTTGATTTTATGTTTAAGAAAAATAAAAAATTTATTGTGTTTTTCTCAAATATAAAAAAAAAAGAAATTAATTTTAAATTAGTGGAAAATATTAGGGTTTCATTAAAAAATAAATATTATAAATAATTCAAAAATGCTAATAGCTGGATTTTAACCTGTCATATGGTTCATCAGACTGACTAAACTAGACGATTTAATATCGAATGGTGTAGAAATATTAAAAAAAAAATGTTGGATAAAATGCCACGGTATTTCGCAAGCTTGTGGGTATTTTAAATTAAATATTTGAAAAATTTTGAAACATGTATCCAAACTTGTAATAAATGATGGACATTTATATAACGAACCGTCAAAATAAACATAAAAATTGTTCAATTGTGAATTAATTGATCCTTCTACAACAACTAATGGCTGTATTGTTAATCCACTATAATAATACTTTGTTGTTAATTCCGTAACTTTCCGTTGATAATCGTTTACACATTCCAATTGCAAAATAAATGATTCTTGACCATCCGCAATAGTAGCTTTCCTTTTATTGTTGCCACCCTTGTCCTTAAATCTAGCTGTAGGTTGCAAAATCGAATTCAGAAGCGTGGTTAATATGTAATCTTCTGTATCTGGAAGAATACAAAAAAACTTAAAACCAAAATTCTAGAAAATTAGAAATTAATCTTGTACCGCAATTTGTGATATTCTTTGAAATTTTAAATAACTCTTGGCATGCTAAATTGTTTATGTTAACTTCATAATATGGTTTAATTTTTTTTTTAAATATTTCCCATTTTGCAAAAAGCAGTTGTTTTTTTTCTGGATATAATAAATCGAAATCAATTTCAATCTGAAATAATAAGAAAAATTGTTTTAATATAATTTTATTTTGAGATGAACGTTTATTGCTTTTACCAAATCTGGGCCATTGCTATGGACATACTTCGGCCAATTTTTCAGAAATTCTACAATAGACATGGTTTTTAATTCTTTTTGACGAATGCGATAAGTTTTTTGCCATTTATCTTTCACCTCTTCCCAATTAGTAACTTCTCTTTGTAGAGCTGTTTTAAGGGCCATCAAAATTGACTCATCAAATTCAATAGTCCATTCTGTATCTATTTGTGATATCGCAATATCCGGATTTTGTTCTAAAGTAGAGGGCGAATTGCCCGATTTCCTTTTTTTGCATCTGCTATTTGCGTACTTGCCATACAATTTGCCGCTCGGATTTTTTTTCCCTTGTCGTGGTATGAAGTAGTACTCCTGTTTAATTGTAAATCAGAATTGAGAAGAATATCAACATTGGGTTTGACCGTTACTGTGTTTATATTAATAAATTATATTAAAAAAATTAATTATATATATTATATTTTTTTGTGTTTATTGTATATATAAAAAGCTAAGCAAGATGTATAATTAATAACATTACCCTTATCTCTTTTTCCGATGGAAAAATCGCAATTATTTGATCGATTATGTGAGGAAAATCCGATGGTTTTAGATGAGTTTGATTAAGGTTAATATCTTCTACGATAAGCCTTATTAAATCGTTTCTATGCGAATTCGTTAGCTGTTTGGTTATTCATAGTGTTTAATCATATTTT
Source organism: Tipula unca (assembly GCA_951394425.1). NCBI lineage: Eukaryota > Metazoa > Arthropoda > Insecta > Diptera > Tipulidae > Tipula > Tipula unca. The sequence goes on from OX596380.1 coordinate 75,695,313, forward strand.
TCCCCAATGCTGTTTCATTTAAAATTGTGGATATTTCCTACAAATGAGTTCACAGAAATGAGTTCCTAACAATACAAAATAAATTTTATTTATATTACTCTGAATTTTGGAAAAGAACTAACGGATGTTGTTGATTTTGTCAATGTTTCTGGAGATTTGCTGCGCCCTTTCATCCATTGACTTATTTTACTATTGATCGACATAGTTTCATCATCAATTCCATACTTCAATGATAAAAATGTAAAATACATGATAATTTATATTTTGAATGAGAATGAATACTAAAGTGATCGAACTATTTATCTATACAATAGAATATCCACTACAATGGTTACTGCAAATTATATTGAGCAAAGCTCAATATCTTGTTATTATAATAATAATGAAATATAATAATGAAATTCTTCTAATAATAAAAGCCCTGTGCGAGATATTAAATTTAAATTAATTTCAATTACCTCTAGTTTACGCCAAGCAAATAATTTTTCTCGAAAAATAGCTCTGGGCCCAACATCTGGTATAGCATTTACTAAATCTTCCTTCGACAAATATTTTAAACTTCGGTGTGTAATTTTATGTGCTGCAACAAAATAAGTTACTATCATTTGGAAAATTCGAAAAATATTAAACCCAAGACTTGAAAGAAATAAACGTTCATATACTATGTACATACTCGTATCAACTCATTATCAAAACTATAAAATTATTGAAAATGATTGTATAAAATCTACAAACTTTTACTCTTTATAAATACTTTTGTAAATCTATCATTAATACTAAAATTCTCAATTTGACCTGATAAACAAATCAACTATTGACTAAAATGATCAATTTACATGCACTTAATATAAAATTTGTTACCTTGAAGTTGTGGTAAAATTTCTAGTAAGCGAAATTTTTTTAAAAGATTTAGTAATTTTTCTTCATCGGTAGAATCAATCGTAACGGTTGCTTGTGAACAAATACTCGATGTTTCATCACACGCACTATCATGCATTTGTTCTACGAACGTTTCTTCATTCGCAGTAGAAGATTTTTCAGCATCCTTTGTATTAATGTCTAAAATGATTGTATTATTTTCAGATTGCAAATTGTTATTATTCACAATTTCTACGCACTGCCCATCAAAATATAATTTCCTATTGACAAATTCAATGGCTGGTATATGGCTTTCCATTTCACGCTACGTAAAGATAATTTCACACAAATACACCTTTCACAATATAGTCACAAGAACACTTTACACTATAATTATTTTTAATTTAGTTTTAGTAATTATGATTCACTATAAACTTAAAAAGTACACCGATTTTAATTAATTTTTACTGATGAAAAACACTTGTTGACTTATGTGTGTCGTATTACAATAAAAATGATCATCAGAACGTGTTAATAAGGAATATGAAAAAGGAAACAGTAAAATTGTAGTTGATTCTACTTTATTTCAAATGCATTTTAGTGTTTTCCTTTTAAATCATGAGTTTTACGCATTGTTTTAAAATTGCAATTTCCTTTCATTATGGTTACAACCTAAATTCAAAAATGTTATATGTTAATTCAATTATTTTGCTGTATAAATATGTAAATTTAATATCTTCCACGTTATTTCAATCACGCTAACAGTTTATTTTAATAGCATTTACAAAATATATAAAAAAATTTAAATTAAGTATGTTCCAGTTAAATTATAAGTTGTATTATTTTTCTCAGTGTATATATTTTATTTATTATTATTATTTATTATTTTTATTTTATTTATATATTTATATATACAAGATTTTGTGTTTCTCCATATTAAAAAATTCTTGAAATTTTTGGTAGGCATCTATGCGCTTAGGGCTATGTGCAAAGTGATTGTAAATGTTTTTGACGGTTTTCTCAATATTATTTGGAAGTTGTTTGCTTGCAGCTGAGGCACACAAATGTAAAGTATGGCATGTACATTTAAGCAAAAATAACTTTGGGTTAACCTCTCGACACAACACCGTTTATGTGTCCTGTCATAACAGAAGCGTTATCTACTGCCAGCGATACAATATTTTTAATAGAGATTTGACAATTTTCAAAATGTTGCTTAATAGTATTAAAAATTTCTTGGTGCTGTGGCGTCAGTTAATTCTACCAACCCCATGAAACAATCTGAAATAGAACATTTGCATGGCTTCGTCGTAAAAACGAGCAATAATAACCAAACACTTGGCACTAGAAACATCCGTCTCATCTATTATAAGCGAGAATTCTGTTTTTTCCAATTTACTTGCCAATAGTTGCTTAGAAAATGGCCCAATAATTTTATTGACCATTTCGGTTGATTTAGTCTTGCCACATTTTATTTGTTGCGCCAGCTTCGAATCTTTACATGCTAACTGAAGAAGTGCAGGGAGTGAGTCCATTTGTTTGAAGGGTAAATCGTACTGAATACAGTACATAACACATATAAATTCAGTTTCTTTCTTTTTGTATCCATTCGTTAAGTCAGCCGAATTGTTGCAAAAGTCTTGTAAGGTTGGAGTGCTCCTCTTAAGTTCAATGTAATTTGGTTTTTTCATGTCTAGTTAAGTGCGATTTATTTACTAGCATGGTGAAGCACAGTGAACAAAAAGCATTATCATTAATTTTTTTCAGCCACGGGAATGTTACTTCCCAATCTGATTTGTAGTTCTGATCATATTTTTTTTTATTTGTTATAGTACTGGTCACTTCCGAAGAATCAGAATCGGAGTCATTTGATTGAGAATACCTAAATTTAATAAGTTAAAATTTATTAATATTCTAATAATCGCAATTATATTAAACAATACAAAATTGTTGTACTAACCGAATACTTCTTACGTTTTGAATTTCTGGTTGTGTGGATGGCAATTGTGGTTCGCGAGATTTTCGAAAATTTGTTGAAACATTGATACTGGTAGTAAAAAAACCACAATTATTTGTAATTAAACATTCGTAAAAAATAACAAAATATTTACCTATCAGATGAAGAATTTTGTTCATCGGCAATTCGCAAAGACGACGGCTCACTGGATTTTTTTCGAGACTTTGTTGAAACAGTGCCACTGGCACTAATAAGCAACAATATTTATATTTAATTACCAGATTGGCCAATCATTCAAAAATAGAAAAATATTTTCACCAAAAATATACTAGTAAAATATACTTAATTTTTAATTTAAACGACAAATTATTATTATTATTGCTTACATGTTTTTGGGTATAATTGGAAAATATCTCTTCATTTTTAGAAATAATTTTCAGAAAAGCAAATGAAATCAATTTGAAATTTCAATATTTTATTTATGAGAACGACACAAATTTTTTTTATGAAAAGGACACAATTTACAAACGTAAAATATTGTAAACCACCACTTTATATTAATAACGAAAAAAGAAAATATGGAAGACCAAAAATGTAGTGACTGTGAAGTTTGATACAATTACAATTTTAGTTTTTTTTAATTGGTTTGGTGTATCGTGTACATATTTTTGTAAAAACAATGGGTGCATTCCATTGCAATTTCACGTAAGAACGTAAACGTAAACGTAATAAAATGAAAACTATGTAATATGTCAGAAAAGTAGTAGATTTGATTAAGTACGTATATAATATTTATATTTTCAAAAAAGTAGTAGATCTACTACAATTGTAGTAAAGTGACAGCCCTGGTTATCACATGTAAAGTTTTTCAGAGAAGAAAAGAAACAAAAAGAAATATACAGTGTTACCAACCAAATTATAACTATCCAATGACCTACTCGTAAACATATGGAAAGAAAACGTAACTGAACAAAAAGAAAAACTTAACCTAAATTTAATCAATATAGTTAACACTCCCACTTTGATTAAATGATCTTCTTATCATCACCAATCTTCTGGATGTCCATCACTTGCAACATAGCTCGTTGGTATTGGAAAACTGCCCTTGGTAGTGGTTTTGTCATCAGGTCTGCCTGTTGTTTTTCTGATGAGACATATTCCAATAAAAACTCTCCCGATTCGAATATTTCACGTATAAAATGGAACTTCACGTCGATATGCTTCGTTCGTTTATGGAATTCTGGATTCTTAATTAGACGAATAGCACTTTGGTTATCCATAAATAGGGTAGTGATGATCTCGTTAACGTTCAGGAGTGGAATCAATAAACCTTTTAACCAGATGATTTCCTTGACAGTGTGAGTAGCAGCAACGTACTCGGACTCTGTTGTAGATAATGCGACCACCTTCTGCTTTTGAGAGCTCCATGAAACAACTAAAGATCCCAACTTTACAATAAATCCACTAGTGGACCTTCTAGTGTCTGCGTCGCCCGCATAATCGGCATCACTATATGCTGCCAGCTGTAACTCTTCTTCATTTTTGAAGAGTAATCCGTATCTTATCGTTCCTTTGAGATATTTTAAAATTCGCTTTACCGCATTCCAATGAATTTTAGTGGGTCGTTCTAAATATTGACCCGAATTATTTACTGCAAATGTAATATCAGGTCTGGTACCGGTTGATAGGTACATAAGGCTTCCTACTGCCTCACGATAAGGTGCATTACTAAGTTGATCATCTCCATTCGGATGCATTGACGCGCTCATTTGATGATGCCGATCGGCAGGAACATCAACTGGATTTGCGTCCATCATGTTAAATCGTTTCAATACTTTCTTTGCATAGGCTTCTTGATGGAGGAAAATTGACGCATCGGAGCGCTGCTCAATTTCCAGACCAAGAAAATATTTTGCCTCACTGGAAGTAATATTGAACTCCTTGTTCAGTTGTGTCAATAGTGACTCTGCCAACTTCGAGTCCCTAGAGGCAATGAGTCCATCATCTATGTAAATAGCTAAGATTATTTGAGAGTCTTCCTCGTGATTGAAGAACACGCATGGATCTGCTTCTGTTGCTATCAGATTAAAATTGTTTAGCACATCCTTAAACCGTTTATTCCAACATCTCGGGGCTTGTTTTAAACCATAGATACTTCGGTCTAGTTTACAAACTCGATTTGTACCATGCATATAAATGTTCTCTTGTTGTTCTCCATATAAAAATGCAGTCTTGATGTCGAACTGATGAAGCTTCATTCGTTTTGAGGCAGAAACTGAGAGAATCACTCGTATAGAATCGAATTTAACTACTGGACTAAATGTTTCGTAATAATTTAGGCCATGCTGCTGTTTAAATCCTCGAGCCATAAGTCGAGCCTTATAAGATTGACACTTCCATCAGAATGTCGTTTGATTTTGAAAGTCCATTTATTATCTATTATTGGATTGCCCTTTGGCAAATCGGTTAAGTGCCATGTCTGATTTTGTTCTAGAGATTCAATTTCTTCATCCATAGCCTTTTTCCACTTACTCGAATTCTCACAATTGAGGGCTTCTTCATATGTGATGAGGTCAGAATCTTCTATTATAAACGCTGAACATTCGGCTAAATCAGCAAACTTTGCTGGTCGTCTTAATTCTGTTCGGTCTCGTAGATTATGTAATTCTATCGAATTATCTTCAGTGATCTCATTGTTGTTTAGAATTTGTCGTTCCTCAGATTGATCCTGAGAATTCAGTTCTTCGACATTATCATTCGTGGTTACACCGCTTTCTGCACTGGTGTCTTCTTTCATCATTGAGCCTGGTTCCTCGCAACAGTATAATGGTACCTGCGTTTCAGTAGTCCTATCAAGCGTCTTGCTATGATCTAAATCGTAGAATCTATTAGTGAATTTCACATCTCGGCAAATTTTGATCCGATATTTGCGTGGAAACCATATTCTGAAACCTTTTATGTGGTCATCATATCCCACAAAATAACCTTGTTCTGCTTTTGGATCCCATTTGCGTCTTTTCTCTTTCGGGATATGGTTAAATACTTCTTGACCAAATATCCTCAATTCTGCAACCTTAGCATCTTTGCCCATCCATAGCTTGGACGGTGTCATGGCTTTCTCTCTAATTTTTCCTGTTCTGTTTAGTACGTGTACCACTGTGTGTACAGCCCCAGCCCATAACTTTATTGGGATGCCCTGAGCATGCAATAGGGTCCTTGCAGCCTCGACCACCGTTCTATTCTCACGCTCTGCTGCTCCATTTTGTTCTGGACTATAGACTACCGTCCTTTGATGAATGATTCCATGCTGCCGTGTCAATTGTTGAACTTGTTGATTAATGAATTCAAGCCCGTTGTCTGTCCGTAGAATCTTCACACCTTTTTCCAAATGTTTCTTCGCTTTTTTGAAAAATTCTTCAAGGCATTCTGCTACCTCTGACTTTTCTTTCAGAAAGTATAGTTCTTTCCAATGTGAAAAATCATCTTTTAATAATAGGAAATATCGTGATCCACCTATGGACTTCTCTTGCATGGGACCGCAGACATCAGCATGTATTAGCTGTCCTATTTCCGTACTCTTCGTGTCTGAACTTGGAAATGGAAGTCGATGCATATTTCCCAAAGTACAAGCATCACAACATACATTTACTTGATCTTCATAGTGGATGTCTTTTTTATTTAAAAAATCTCGTGCATGTGAGAAGTTTTGGTGAACTAACTTCTCATGCCAGATTTGTATCGATTCCTTCATAATTATGTGGGCCTCTTTCTCATTACTAGGTGTTGTCACATCAAATTTCATCCGATATAGTTTCTTCTGTCTTTCTCCCACTGCAACTACATTTCCATTCCGTAGTAATTTGCAATTTGTATCGTTTGATTCGAGTTTTAAACCTTTATCAAGAGCGGCTCCCACTGAGAAGAGGTTATACTTTATCTTTGGTACATATAACACATTTGACAAATGCCTTCCCACCCATTTGAATCCGTTAAATGCTGCAATATTTATATCGCCCTTGCCGTGTGCAAATATATGCTCGCCATTACCCGATTTCACTGGTAGATGCTGTTCAAACTCGATGTAATTAACGAACCACTTATATTGATTTGACATGTGGTCACTGGCACCTGAATCTAGATACCATGCTCCGACGTCAGTCTCTGGTGATATTACTGACGTGAGTGACTCGATCATCAACGCGTCTCCTTGTGTCTGATTTGAATGTTTGTGTGGCATCTTCTTCTTCAGTCTACAGTTTCTTGCCCAATGGCCGGGCTTATTGCAGTTGAAGCACCTTCCATTTTTTTCATGACGTTGACTACTTTTATTCCCAGAATCTCTTGTATTATTTTTCCATGCGGTAAAAGCACTCCCTTCCGACTTATGCTGAAAGTTGATTCGATTTTCTTCTATTGATAGTCTCGAAATTAGGTTGGGTAAGGTTCTTTCTTCTGCTTGAGTTGACTCCCAGGCACTAATGAAATGATTGTACTGAACAGGCAAAGTCATCAAAATTTTTGTGATGATGAGTGAACTTGAAATTTCTTCCCCCAAGTTTCGAAGTCGATGAGCTAAATCCTCCAATCTCGATATGTGCGTGGCTATATCGTCTTTTGGATTTTTCGTCAATGCATACCACTGTTGTTGTAACATGTGTACGCTCGCATCTGACTTTTGCTCATGAACAGATAGTAATTTGTCCCACATATCTTTAGCGGAGCTACAATTTATAATATGTAGTAATTGTTGGTCATCGATCGTCGTAGCGATAATTTTCTGTCCAAAATTATCGGCTTTCGTCCATGCTGCTAGTTGTTTGTTGTAGTCTTGCAATGTTCTAGCATCATCTCCCGCTGTAGGTTCTGGTTTGACAGTTTTTCCGGTGACCACGTTCCAAGCATCATGAGAATTTAGAACTATTCGTATTTGAAATTTCCACAATGGCCAGTTTTCTCTATTAGTTAATTTAGAGATGTGCACGAGTTCGCCTTCCATCTTTTGTTTTCCTTGGTTGTGTTTTTATTTCACTTTGCACTACTGGCTGGATACACTTAACCTCGAAAATTATTGAAGTCGCAAAAATTATTTATTCGTTAAAATTTTCCCAAATTAATTAAGCGCAGGGTTGATGTTATGCCTGGGCCCATAACCTGTTGAATCTCAATTCGATATACTCTTATTTGTCGTTTTACACACTTATGTATTTCAATATATTTAATCATGTATGTTATCACATGTAAAGTTTTTCAGAGAAGAAAAGAAACAAAAAGAAATATACAGTGTTACCAACCAAATTATAACTATCCAATGAACTACTCGTAAACATATGGAAAGAAAACGTAACTGAACAAAAAGAAAAACTTAACCTAAATTTAATCAATATAGTTAACAAATAGATTACTTTTGTTTCATAATTTTCTGAAAGAAAAATTACGTATATACACGACATATAAAACCAATATTACGCAGGAACACAACCTCTCCCTATGAAAATAATTTCATTACTGATTTTTTTTTTTACCAAAGTGGGATTGAACTATTTTTCTTGTTTGTTTTTGCCGCAAGTCGTACTAATGCCATTAGTACGATGCTAAATGTATTTTTGAAATTATGTTGTGTATTGCCAATGGTTGTTTGGATTTAGGAAGTCCATTTTAAATAAAACAATATTTTAATTTATGTTAAGAATATTTCATAATATTATTTTAATATTTTACTGTATTTTATTATTTATAATTTTATCAATTAGTTTATTATAATTAAGTTTTTTTTTAGAATTTTTAATATGTTTATTTATTTTAATTATAATTTCTTAAGTCACTCTCTTTTTTAAAAATAAAATGACCGGCTTATATACTAATTTATATAAACGATTGTAGCGCCTGATTAAATAAAAAGGTCTATCCGACAACTACAACAAAATATTTAGGGCTTTTCTTCAGCCATAATTATAGCATACATGACAATTATACCATTGGAAGCCACTATTAATTGGAGCTTGGATAACGATATGTTTCCCGTCAAGCGCACCAGCGAAATTGGGTAAATTCCACTTTTCATTGAATTATACTGCGATTTCATACCATCATTGTGGTGTTTTTGGTATCTAAAACTATAATGAAATGGAAATTACTATGAAAAAACGAATTCTATGTTTCTATATAACATATAACCTTCCAATTAATACCTTTACTTCGTCTTTCAACTCATCAATCAACGCCGCACAAACTTCTGGAATAAAAGTTGATATCACTTGATATGTGTCATTTTAAATAAGTATGACAGGCTGTGGTAGTCTCCAGAAGCTAAAAACTGTAGAGTGACAGCCGTCGTTCTTATATAGGAATTACTTTCTTCATGTTACTACCTTTTTTTTATTATTTTGGGTCCAATTTGATTGAATAAGAACTCAAAATCTGCCATAATTTTCCGGAAGGCTCACGCCACAAATCCATATTTAAATCTGTTCCAATATATCGGTACAACAATATTTAATTTCAATTTGGAAATATAAGTACATAACCTGAGCTTGATATTTACCGTTGTCTACTTTTATTTAATGACACCATCTCCGTTTTCGTATACTCCTTCGCTTATTTAACCAGATTTTAGAACAACCAAATATTATTTGTGTTGCGCATGCAACAGTAACATCATCATTATCAGACATATCAGAAGTTTTATTTCTATTTTTAATATAATTTTATTACATATTTGAATTTATTATTTTTCAATAAAATGTTCCCTTATTTTTCAACCAAATTCACAATTATTATGATGAAATGTCAATTTGTATTTCGAGCGGCCATCTTATATTTAATTGTACAGTGACAACTAGCGGCAAAATCATTAAATGAATATTTTCAACAAATGTATTCGCGAAATAACAACAAAAAAATATCTTCACAATCGTGTAGACAGACAAATTGATATTTGTTCTATACTGCAATTGGCATATTCGTCTACTATTTGCAATCGTCTGGCCGCGGCCTAACGCATATATATTATGTTTTATGATAGTTTTAAAGTAAACAAATTAATTTTAGTTTTTTTAGTTTTTAGGAAAAGTCTGCAAGAATATTTGAAAAGTGGTATTTTCGAAACAGCGGTTTCATTTTGTTGCCTGGGTTGGGATACCAAAGTAGCAATTTGTGGTTTCAAATAGGTTTTAGAATCGATCCGAAACATCGGTATCGAAAACCATCAAGATTTTAAAATTGTTTCAGATACGTCCCTGATTTTTGGCATGCTCGTAACAAACGAGTTGATTCAGATTTGACATGTTCCGTATAATCATTAAAAAAATTTTTACACTCTTCATAATAACATACTGTACATCCATTGAATTTTTACGGTGCTACTACATACGAGTATATAAATAATAAGTAAACAGCACTAATCAGATTTTTACAAAAAATCGTTATTATTATTATTAAAGTTGGCTGGAACCCAAGCAGGTTTCGCATTCAATGTCACTGTGGGCCCATGGTGCAAACCGAGGATTCTATCACAATTCACAAATGCGCTCGGCTTCTCTGGCAAACTGTAACAGCTTAAACCAGGGTAGGGATGAACAAACAAAGTGAATGCTGTCATCGTCATCTTCAAGACAGTTGCCACACAAGGAATCTTGAATAAGTCCCACTCTTTGTAAATAGAGTTTAAAACTGCCATGGTCGGTCAGAATAACGACCAGAACTCTCAGTTGGTCTTTCTTCAAAGATAGAGCAAACTTTGTGAGCCTCAGATTAGGTTCAGAAATGAAGTACTTAGCCACTCGGCATGTAGTGGAAGCTAGCCAATTACGCTTAGCCTGCAAAAACATGTAGCTCTTAATAGCTTTCTTACCACAATTAAAGGTGAAATTCGTTAAGTGAATACAATCAATGGAATTATTTAGTAACAAAATGAAAAACAAAACATTATTATTGAAAAGTATAGAAAATTAATTGCTTTTCCAAAACTTACCATTCTGCTTTTAAAATCCGGATTATTTTTATAATTTTAATTCCCAAATTTCCAAGTCTTCCAATGACTTAATTCGGAAAATCCATATCGTTTGGTTTATTGTCCGAAAACGGTGACACTAAATGTGCGGCTGGAATTTTTTCTGCGCTGACGTCAATTGCTGCTTTTAGATCTGCTTGTTTTTTTATAATTTTTTTCGATTTGATCCTGAACAATTTTTAATGTTTGATCCAATTTCATACTTCAATGGTGATATCCATCATACGAGTATATGTATATTATACGGTTGATTATAATAATTATAATCGTCTAGCAGTGCAATAATTAAAGTGTAGTTTAAATTATTTTTAAACATTTTCATTTTTAATGTATTATATATACCTGTAGGTTGCGCAAATCTTGTACCTGTGTCTCCTTGCCTCCGTAAATGCATGTGGGATGATACATGATTTTAATTTATTGTGTTGTGTCCGTTTGTGTCGCATCTATAAGACGTGTCAGTTGAGACAACATCAACATCCTTCGACCTGGTATAAATAATACCTGTAGGTTGCGGAAATCGAGGAACTTTGTTTCCTTGTATCCGTGAATATATGGGTGATGATACATAATTTTGATTTATTATGTCGTGCCCATTTGTGTCGCATCTATATTGTGTCGTTTGAACTGATTACTGGTGTAGATTGGTGACTAGCCGCAATATTACAATTATATATTAATTTCTCGACTTACGATTGGTGTTGTTGTCCGGAATCAAAAATTGAATTTCGATTAAGTGGTTCTGTAATTGGTCGAACCATTGGTTCAACGTTTAATTCGTTTTCGCTGCATGTTTCCAATAATAGATCACGCTCTTGCTCTAGAGCCTTTTTCATTGATTCTATATATGTACAAAGAAATAACAATTAGTTGAAATATACATATATTAACGGTTTAATAGGGAGTGATCTTACGTATATCGTCACGTAATATTTTACTATGCATCGTTAGCCAATCTAAACCAGGTGGAGTGCATTTTTTTTTGCGCGAGTTTTATGTTGAAATTATAATTAACTTAAAAAGAAACTTTATTTATTTTTATAATTTCTACACTTTTACATTTTTTATAAACTAATTACAATATTAAGCTTTAGTTAATTTACTAATTAATTTATTAGTTTATCTTAAGATAAACTTAATTTGTTTTCAATCTCTTCAGAGTTGAAATATTTAGAATGTATTTTTAGATCCGTACTCTTCGGAGTCGTTTACAATTCTTATTCTATTTTATTTTAATTGTAAATATCTTAATTTGATATTTTGTGTGAATTTCTAAGTTTGCATTTTTTTATATAAATTCGAAATTGAATGCTAATTTTCGTTCTATAAATTATTGTTGAAATCTTATCTGGATTTCCTTTACAAAAATTAAAATATTTACTTTGCACTTATTTTGGTGAGAAAATTATTATTTCAAAACAAAATTGTTTCGTGTGCATTTATATTATTTTTATTTTGTGAGTGTGTCGTTTTTGTACACGTAACTCGCACGTGCTGCTTCCTTACTTTGTGCTGGGTATAGAATAGCTGCAGATTTTCTACCCAACATTTTGGCACAGGCATACAGTTTTTCTCACTCTCGTTTTCGACAGTCTCTACAACACAATACACTTAAAAAAAATTAAATGAAAATTGCGAGTTGTGATTTATGTACACATATACTTGTACCAATAAAAGTATGTAGATAGCTCACGTCGATTATTGAATCCGCCACACTTAGCGTGGCGGAAATGAAAAAATCAGTATAAAAAAATGTATACAATGTTTTATGTTTTCGGCCAAAAAAAAATAAATTTTTAACATAGTCGCCTTTTAGCTCATTACTCGTACACTTAGACTGTGTCCGAATCCTGTGATAAAAAATCGTGAATTAATTTTTTTGGCATTTGCTTGATATTTATATTTATTCCTCTACATTGTTGATTCATCAAAATTATAACTAGCCGGATCATTACCCTCCATCTCCAATGCTTGAAGTAATCGTTGCCTCAATACATTTTTCTGACCGACCCTTGACAAACCACGTCGCTCCAACTCCTCCTTAAAATCGGAAATCTTCAATTCGTCTAGAATCATCTTTTAATTCACAATCCCACCGCTGTCACCAATTGTTACGTTTTTGCCTTGTCAAATTCAAGGTTCGATCACTGGATTGTGAATAAAACAAACGTTGTAAATTCTAGATCACACTAAATTTATTTATTCCGATTATTTACACAAAAACACTAATTTAATTATTTCACTTAGTTAACTAAATTATTTAACTTCACAATAATTATTTTACTACTCCCGTCAACACTGTCAAGATCATGTCGCAACAAACTAGCAGATCTAAGACGCTCATTGGAAACGAACTTCTCAAACCCGGCATCGTTACTATCTGGTCGGCTTGTGTTTCCAACATTTTTGTCGTCACTCGTCTTAGTAAAAAAACACAGCCCCATCACGAATATTGACACGCACATCACATCTGGATACATCAGGTTCGATATCACTACTAGAACAAGATCTCTGGGGAGAACCTCGTGCATCATGGTACTGGCCGTGCAAAGCATGACGGCGTTTAGAGTTCCGTAAACGGCGAAAGCGGTTATTGCGTCCAGTTTCCTGGCCAATATTTTCAATAATAACATCAAAATTCGCATTACCATGACGCTTTTCAATAAATCCTTGAATGCAAATCTTGCATTATTTGCCAACATATAGCCCAACACAAAGAAGCCCCCCTGTCCCGACACTGACGCAAACCAAACATATAGACAAACCCAAGGTGATGCTTCCAACTTCAATGCCATTGCATATCCAAATAGTGTCACAACCTCCTTCAAACCTGGTTTTGGTAAACCTCCTAACAGAAGCAATAAACTCATGAGAACCGCATAAACGCTCATCGGTCTTTTCACTATACCTCTCGAGTGCATGACTATGATTAAGATAAACAAAAGTAGATGTGTGTTCTCCCCGGTTCGATTGTCCGGGGTTAGGAAAAAATCCGATATAACCTCCTGTCACACCTACAAAAATTGGATCAGCTACTGTTCCTATTTCGGAAGTTCCCAATATTTGAACTTCAATTCTTGGTTGGACTTCAATAGGATACCTACATTGATCTTTATGTTTCAGTATGGGAGGTGGCAAGATGCAATCACGACAACACCAATTTTGAATTAACACTTCGTCTTTGTCTTGAAAGTTCTTTGCTGGTTTACGTTTTTCGCAAGCTAGATCAACTATAACATTGGTTCCTGGGCAAAAGCCACGTTCAGTTGTCTGTGGAACTAACTCTGAAGGATAATCGGTTTGTGTTGCATAGCCCTGAAATCTATTTCCTTTTGCTATAGGCCCTCCTAATTGTTTTGGTATATACATGATACTTTCTTCCACACTCTTCGTCGCCTTCTGCGTGGTCGGAAAATGTCGATTCATCAAAATTATAACTAGCCGGATCATTACCGTCCATCTCCATTGTTTTAAGTAATCGTTGCCTCAATACATTTTTCTGACCGACCGTTGACAAACCACGTCGCTCCAACTCCTCCTTCAAATCGGAAATCTTCAATTCGTCTAGAATCATCTTTTAATTCACAATCCCACCGCTGTCACCAATTGTTACGTTTTTGCCTTGTCAAATTCAAGGTTCGATCACTGGATTGTGAATAAAACAAACGATGTAAATTCTAGATCACACTAAATTTATTTATTCCGATTATTTACACAAAAACACTAATTTAATTATTTCACTTATTTAACTTAATTATTTAACTTCACAATAATTATTTTACTATGTTATGTACGCCGCTTCACTCAAGTTTTTGTATCAACTTTATAATATTTATATTTCGAACTCCCAACAATGTTCGCTTCTCGAGCGATAAGTATAATCTAATCTTATTACATTTTTTGATTTAACTTGTTACATGTGGAAATAAGTTTTTTAATTACGTTAACAAAATTTATTGTGAGAAGTTATTTGAATATTTCAATTTTAAGAATTGACATATGAATAAAATTAAAATATGCATTAAGGGAAATTTAAAACGAAGGAAAATATATAAAATAATAAAATTGAAATTATGCATTTTTAATAAAGGTGCAATAAAATTCTTATAATGTAAATGTTGTTGTTGGCGTTGTTGTTGGTGTAGTACATCCGTGATGAAGTAACTCGCAATTTACGTTTTGGCCGAACGAATTTGTGGAAAATGAAAAACTAGTATTGTGGTCAACACGTAACAAAATTTATTTATTCAGGTTCTACCGTATTCTACATTAGGTGTTTGTTTATTAATTGAAAGCTAAAATAGTTCTGACGATTTTAGATTTCAATTTTATTGTTGAAAAAGAAAAAAATATAATTACAAAAATATGTATCTAATTACTGTTTCTTAATAATTTTACTAATAGACAATTTTATTGTAACAAAATATTTGTGTCTATTAAAAGGTTTGCGTTTTTATTATTATATATTTATTTATTGAAATGAAATATCTAATTTGTATTTGATTCGTTTCGTTGTTGTTGTTGTTGATGACAATGATGGAGTTGTGGTGGGTTGTAACTCGCGCTCATACTTCTTAGCAATTATAATTTGTTCGTAATACACGCATGACAACCTAAAACAACGAAACAATTCGTAATTAACATAATGTTTACGCACTAAAAACTAAATAGCCAGAATTTCGGTTGAGCCCCCAAGAGTTTTCCAGAAAACAAATTATTATATAAACGATCATAATGTTATTCATATAGAAAAAAATAGAACCTGAAATACATAGGTATCTGCATTAAGTGACCATGTTATTTTTTTGTTTACATGCGCGATATCTCAAAATGCTCATGCTTAAAAAAAATTCACTCTACTTCTAACTACACCCAGTTGCTAATTCACTTGCTTTCTGAGCGTTTTCTTCTGCTGTGGTCGGGAATTTAATAATTTGTGGAAAATTTTCAAACATAAACTCCAATATAGATGTTATATAGATATGAGCTCCTGCCGGTGCTACGTTATTGAAACCTCTCGAAATGTACTTTTGTTAGCTGGAAACCTTTAAATTAATGTTAATTAATCGATGTCAAATTAACTTTATTTAATAAAATAATTACCACAGAAAATATAAACATTGAGTTTCAGCGGATATTGCCTTCCCCTTGCTGCTTAAATTTATAAAAAGAAGATTCCTGATACATACCTATTAGTGTAAAGGCCACATTACTTGATAGTCGTAAAATTTTTGCGAAACTATAAATATACATATATGTAATAAATACTTATGCACATTAAATTATATTTGTATGTACTTACTTGCCCAACTGAATATTTTTGAACTATACATTCTGTACAAAATCTTCAACTCGACCATTGCGTTCTCGTTCATATACATATTTTAACAGAAATTGAGCTTTCAATTTCAGAGATTTTCAATTATTAATTCTTCGAATATAGGTCATCCATCATAAAATTTTAGTGTATTGTAAATGGTAAATGTTTGTGCTGCATTGTACAATATCTGTTTAGAGAATAGATTAGAAATGGTTGAACTCCCTCGCTCTGACGAAGGGGTGGTTTAGGAATCTGAATTTGAGTACGAAGAAACTGAGAAACTGAGGAATACGAACCCGCTGTAGCAATACGAAACAGTCTATTAAGCTGTTTTTAAAAATCTATAAATGAAATAATAAATAAATATTGTGTTTCACTGTTTCAGTCTTTATTTATCAGTTGCCTTTTACATATGTAAATTCAAATTTATATCTAAACCTACTTAGATTTCAACCTCAATCAAGACGTTTGGAATTAATTTGGTTTGCCTCGTTTAACTATTTGAGTTCCTCCTTTATTCGAGTTAATGTAATGTTTACAAAAACTCGTTCATTTTCCTACCCTGGGTCTTAACTTCATCTAGTAATTTTGAATTTAATATCACCTGTCTTCGTTGAATTCTGTCGGGTCCGGATACTATGGTTCCAATATTATTAGATGCGCCTGATCTCCGAAACTCTACATTTGCCCCCCTTTGTGAAATTGTCTTCCACAGAGTCATGGCCTGGGTATACTCCAGGATTCCCAACCGCTGCCTCTGACAGACCGGTGAGCATTTATTCCAATGGTGTCAAAATTATGGTGCGTGTTTCGCCACCAGTTCGATTTATATCGAGCTGTGCTTAGCACAACTTCGTTTAAATTTAATTTTTTTAATCCACTCACAGCTAAACTAAAATAAAAAATAGTTGCGCAAAGGTGGTGCATCGATTTGGTCAAGTAAAATATTTCCAACAAAAGAACATTTTAAAAACTCTCGTTTATTAACCGGTGTTATCATGCGATAGGTTTTATATCCAGTAAGATATGGTGGTAAACGTTTCAGTTTAACATGGTACGGTAAATCTTGGTCGGACTACCACCCATCTTTCCACGTTATATAGCGTATAAACTTTTATGGATATTTTCAATGTTACGGATATGTTCGCCGTAAAAAGGACCCAGACATTAACAGCAAATTCAAATTGAGATCTGACGTAAGCGTAATACAGAACCTTAATTGTCTTGAGGTCATAAATATTCCCCGTCCACCGCTTAATAATACCAAGCATGGAATTAGCTCTAGCGATGCATTGCTCAATGTGCTTAGTAAACCTTATGTTTGCAACGAAAGCACATTACTAATATAAATATGCGACATTACTCAACTTTTATATGAAACTTTTTCAACCGAGTTATTTTTCGTAAGGGCTGCATATGCAACTATATTTTTATGATAATACATAATTTTATAGTGGCATAATTATTTTTAAAAAAATCAATTTACAAAACATGACAGTGTACAAAATTTAAACAGTGACATCAGCGTCATAAAGTACATTATGTGTATGTGTGTTTCAAATGACTATAACTGGAAGGGACATACAATGATACTCACGGTATGTATTTCATTACAATCTTAACTATAATAATCGATATGTACTATATCGTTTGTGGGAAATTCTGATGTTTTGTTGGTGCTTTTAATAAAAATTCCAGCAAAACCGAAGCTGTAAAAGTAACTACGAATAAATGAGTTATGTAATTCAAGTATATCTTTCACGCTGCTCAACCAACTCCCGATCCATACGCAAAACGTAAATATGAAGAGCTTGAAAATGATCTGGATGCTAAACGAATACGTAAATCATTAGTTGAATTGAATTGAACTAGTCTCACACATATCGTGTTTTTCATACGTTTTCGTGTTGCAACATATTCCTTCGGTTCAATAGAAGTTGAAACACCCGATGAGCTACAAATTTTTTGTGGACGAATGAAAACAGTTATGGAAGTATTTGAACGCGAATTAAATATAAAGGCTTTCAATCCGGAGAAAATCACAAGGGATATTTTCGTCAGCTTACTGTGCGTACGACAAAAGCAACCTACGATTTTTAATGTTGGTGTTTCGTGTTTTATCTAAATTAGAAGCTTCAATACAATCCGGAAATTATTATGAAGCTCATCAAATGTATAGAACATTATATTTTCGGTATTTGTCACAAAAAAAATACGAAGAATTATTGGAGCTTTTAAGTCTTCTAATCGTGGATGTTTTGGCGAAGGTAAATTTATCGGACTATGAAATTTGAATTCAGCGTATCGGTGTTTTATTGAATTAAATTGGTCCGAATGTTATTGAACGGGAAACTTTATTGGTGTTATATTTGGTACAATTTGTAAGTTATTTAGGCTAGATTATTTTTTACAGATTAAGGCAATATCATGGAGTAGCGAAGTGTCCAAAGCGAAATTAGGCCATTAATTGCAGAACTTTTTTGGTCTGAAGGCAATCTAGAGTAAGCTCGGCATCATTATTTGTTGTCAAAAAACGGAGCTGGATGCGGTCAAATGTTGATAACAAAACTAAATGATATTCGAAAGAAAACGATTTATTTATAGCTCAAGTAGTTTTACAACAGTTATGTATAAAAGAACGCACCGCAGCTTTAGAAACTTTTGAAACATATACAAAATACCATCCAAAAATTACGTGTCTTGAGCCACCATTTAAATTTCCACTTATTAACTTTTTGTACAGTTTATTGCACAATTTATATACAAAGAAATTATCCCTATTCAAAGCGTTATGTGAATTATATAAACCATCGCTTGATAGAGATTCGTCATACGACAAATATTTACAAAAAATTGGTATAATTTATTTTGATGCCCCCGCACCAACCACAACCGCAACGTACTAACGCAACGTAAGATTTTTAATAATAAAAATGAAATGCAGATATTTTTTATTTATTTATTGCTTTATTTATTTATTTATAACACAAAATACTTCAAATAAACACTAAAAATTGACAGCTCAAAACATACGGTTCATGCTTGATGATGTACACACAAATTAATTCTCCCAATCCAGCAAGCTTACATAACCTAAAAACTAATTAAATCATCATTTTAAAATACATGTTAATATATTTAAAATTACGATTTAATTTTTTACACATGAGAAACAGAAAAATTTATTAAAATATGTAAATTTAATATTTGATTAATAAAAGATAAAATTATATAAAATATAAATAAAATTTAATTTTTTCAACTTGTTACTATATATAAATCACTATGAAAATTTCAATGTTTTGAAAGAAGTTTGGACTATTAAAAAAAAAATTATTTAACAGTGCAAGACTGTCAAATTATTTCAAAACATTCGTAAGTAGAGATTGCAAATTTTGGTAAAAATTCAAAACCGGGTTTTCGGTGTTCAGAATAGAAAAAAAACGGTTAACCGGCTTCAAAGCCGGTTTTTAAACTTAATTACTTCATAAAATTCATAAAAAAATAAAAATATTTAAACAAGAAAAATCAAACTACAGAATATATATTTCCCAAAGGAAAAACAGAAATATATTATTAATAAAATAAATATCTTTTATTTCACTTTAACAAAAATCATATGTATCACATTCATCAATCATCACATGTTTCAAATTCAGTCTAATATAAAAAACAATTTACGTTAATTGTTAGGAGAAAATTATAAAAATAAAAACTATCATCAATTAGTTTTTGTCGCTTTTTTTCATAAAATATGCTCGCAAGAAACATAAAATATTAAGAGAGTCATCGCCTAGTCTAGATCGTATTTTTGCGCATATGTTTCCCGAAGCTGAGAACGACCGTTCAGCTTCAACACTTGTAGGAGGAATGGTTAAAAGAAACCTATAAATTGTTTCTAATTTTGACCCACGAACACCTTCATCTTCGAACTGTGCCAATTCTCAATTCTCGACGGACTTTTGTTGCCAGGCTTGTATTACCCACTCTATTATTAACAGTCGGGTTTATGGCTATGACATTTTTAATGGCGTTTTCCAATAACTCTGCAAGGTTTTCACTTGAGAGAATACCACGATCGGGTTCATCTAGAGGATCGGACTCAACTAGTTCCTCTGAAATGTTGTGTTCTGGAAAAGGTTCGTCGCAGGTTTCTGTTGCCATTCGATGGATTAATGACACAATCAGTTTTACAATCGATGATTTTGAAAGATTTTCGAAAACACCATTAGGATTATTCACTTGATCCTGGTCCTGGTATCTATTATGTAGATACTGAACCAAACTAGATAAATTAGTCCGCCGTTCCTTAAATCGATTAATCAAAGCATTTTTTATTTCTAACGAAAGTGGGTTGGTGCACTTATCCAAACTTGAAAATATAAAACTGAATGTGGCATCAGCCGTTAGAAGGTTTGCATCCCTTCGACAAAGTGACTCAACTCCTAATTTGATAGGTAGAAGTATCGAAATTGTTTCGGAAAGAAGTTTGAGTTCGTCGTTTGAAAAGGTATATTCTGATTTTTTGTCAATCAATGCTTTTTGGATACATGTACGAAGCTCATAAAAGCGTTCCAGCATACATAACAGACTACTCCACCTAGTTTTGCAATCTAAAGTCAAACTTCGTTCTTTTCCAAATTCCAAAGTTACATATTTTTGAAGAACATCATCGTTTCTTACAGGCGATTTTTTGAAAAATTTAACTACTTTCCTTATTTTAGTTATGAGAGGCTCCAATTTAGGATGAATTGTTTGTTCGGACTGATCATCATAATTAGCATCGTTTACGATTTCGAAGTTTTCATCGAAACAATCGTCTTCATCAAAATCAGAATCTATATCGTTGTGCGGCTCGTCATTTAGTTCAGGTTCGAAACTTTCTTCAACCAAAATT
Source organism: Tipula unca (assembly GCA_951394425.1). Classification (NCBI taxonomy): domain Eukaryota; kingdom Metazoa; phylum Arthropoda; class Insecta; order Diptera; family Tipulidae; genus Tipula; species Tipula unca. The sequence continues at coordinate 75,716,353 of OX596380.1, forward strand.
TGTGGAATACGTTTTGGATAAAATACTTTTAACACGGCCAATTGGATTGCGTGAGCTAAACACAGTTGTTGGTCTGTTCCAAATAATTTACCAACTTTTCGCATTACTGAAGCCCCGTCTGTTGTAATACATATAATGTTTGTTAAAGACAAACCAAATTCTGCAAGCTTTTCTGTCAATACATAACAGAATTTTTCCGCAGGTAGACTGCCCACAATACGTACCAGGCCTAGATTCCAGTAGTCAGTTTCACCGTGAATATTTAGATTAAGAAAATACGGTTCCTTATTGAAGTCCACTCATCACAAGTAAGACTGAAACAACACCCGTTTTTTATTTTATTTAAAAGATCTTCCTTAACAACTTCACAAATGTTTCGGCCGTATTTCAAAACAGTTTTTCGAATTGTGTTCGCAGATTTTGGTATATCTTCAAACCCTTTCGAAAGCAACAGCATTCTTAAGTCATCTGAAGTACAAAATAATGAAATAGGTAATCCGTCTTTAGCTGTCATGCGTGATAGAACCGCAGGAAAAGATTCGTCCCGTTTAGTTGGAAAATATTTAGTGATTTTGGCACTGGAGGTTGATGGAACATTTACAATTGGCGGTTCTGAATGTTCCTTTCGTTTCATGGAATTTATTTTATGTACCATTCGTAAATGAGCATGGAGTGTACTGGTTGAGCCTCCCCCACATTTAATGATGTCACCACATATTTTACATTTAGCTAAATGGCCGTTTTTCTCTCGCAGAAACTGAATCCATAGTTCTCGATTCCTTTCGATCCCTTTCACAAAAACCTCAAATTTATGTTCCATATTTTCACTGTTTCAAATAAAAATTGAACATAATTAAATGAAAATTAAGGTACTCATAATTAAACACAACATATTTCATTTTACACAAATTAATCTGTCGCATTGCAATTATTGAGACACATTACATAGACATCACACATAACATAACCTACAAATATCTCAAACAAGGTCTTTCAAATACTTACGTTCTATAGTTTTTGTATTATTTTGTTTTAGTTAGCAATTTAATTTAATATTATAAAGCGAAATTATCAAAACCAAATGCATGTATCGTTTTCATAAAAGGAAAATTACATTTTGATCTAAAATCTAATTGGTACGAGCTTGTCTATACAGTTTTGAGTTCAATTTGATAAACGTTAAAAAACAAAAATTAATAAAACGTCAAATAAAACCCCCATTAAGCAAAGTGATTGAAAAACGAACTATTTATATGATAGATAGATTATTCCGGTAGGGCGGTAGCGTATAAAAACGGCAATATTGGTAAACAAATTAGTGGAAAACGAAAATTGTATACATTAAACAATTTTTGTTGTAAAATTAATAACATTTGCTATTACGAAGGCTATTACTGAATAAAATTTTAAATTTTCACTAAAACGGTTTCTGAGAATAAATAAACCGGATTTTCGGTGTGAAATAATCGTGCTTAAAACCGGGTTTTTCGGTTAACCGAAAAACCGGAATGCAATCACTATTCGTAAGGGATGCAGACAAAATTTTCGGTTGACGAATTGTCGCATATGTATATTATTAATATGTGACGAAAGTAACCCCTAGGTCTTTAATTCCGAGTATTTTTTGTAATAGTATGCCATGTATTTGATATTGGTGTATAACAATGCTGGGATGTTCTAACATCACTTCGATTCGCTTCGATAGACATTTGTGTCTCTTTTTTTACGAACAAAATTGTGCTCCATTGCGTTTTTTGAATTACGTTTTGTCTATTGCGATCTCAGCCTGTTAGAATAAATTACCAAACAATCTCTTTTTCCTCTTTTCACTTGCCATCGAAAATAAAAATATTGGTGATATTTTATCGAATGAATTTATAGAAATAGAATCGAGTAGGCTATGATCACAATATAAATTGCGAAATAGAATACAATTTTGTTCGTGAAAAAAGAGACACAAGTGTCTATCGAAGCGAATCAAGTGATGTTAGAACATCCCAGCACAGGGTTAACTTTTCAATCTAACGATAAACTTTTACACTTGTTAATGTTGAAGCTGAGAAGGTTAGACTCACACCATTTCGCTAGATTGTCGATGTCTTCCTGTAATTTGTTGGTATCAGCGATGTTTTCGAGAGTTCTGTAAATTATGAAATCATCCGCAAATATTAATACTTTAGAGTGCTGTATTACATCAGTAATGCCATTGATGAAAATTATAAAAATCCAAGGACCAATATAGGATCCTTGTGGTACCCCTGAGGTAGTTTCAATTATTTCTGATCTTCTATTTCCAAGCTCAATGTAATGAATGATTTAAACCAGGCAACAAACTGTTTGGAGAAACCGAACTTATATAAACGTTCCAATGTCTTACAATAACTGATGGAGTGAAAGGCTTTCGCAACTGAAAGCAACTTGCATTTCTTTAACTGAGTTGCTGCTAAATTCAATTAGATTTGTTGATGTTGATCTTTTGGGAATGAAACCGTGCTGAGATACTGAGAGATAAATCGAGGAATCAATGATCTGAATGAGTTGCACACTACCAGTTCAAATAATTTGGGTATTGAAGAAATTGATGTAGTCCCTCTATAACAAGAAATGTCATTTCTTGCTCCAGTTTTGAAAATTGGTGTCACTCTGGTTATTCTCCATTTCTGTGAAAATTCTCCTAATTTTAACGGTTGATTAAATAGAAGACACAAAAGAATTCTTTTAATAATGAATCTGGAATGTCATCAGGACCGTATCCATCTCCGAATACTTCTAGAGCTCGATGAATATCTTCGGGCTCAATCCGTAGTGTTACTATGGTTACGCTGTTTTCAACATTGCTAGGGTTTTCATACATCGATATCTTCCGGCTTATAAACTGATTGAAAAAGCTGAGCAAGCATATTTGATATAACCTGCGGGTCACAAGATTTATGTTCCTTGAATGTTTTACACGCTGAGTATCCATTAGTTTTACGTTTTTCTTTAAAAAAAAGAAGGTCCTAAAGAGTTTTGGGTCCTTTCTTATTTTTTTCTTCATTTGGCTAATGTAGCTCTTATACTTTGATTACACGCAGTGAATTTATGTTTACCTTTCCCAGAAAACAGTTTGAGATTTTCGTTTTAAGCCTTGTCTTTTTTGTTTTTAAGATTGATAAGTTTATCATCGATCCAGGAATTGTTTGAGAGAATGATGACGGTGTTGAATGTTTTAGAAATGATAAGGATAAAGGCTCTGATATTTTTCGAGATTGTGTTTGCATTTTGGATGGTTTGATCATTATTTTTTTAATTGGTTTGCCGTCTTGCCATGCCGCAGAAATAAATAGTCCGGACTTATAAGGAATCGTCCATTGCAAAAATTAAATCCGTTTCTCTCGTATCCGGTTTCATCACGCACTGCTCCACTTATGTTGTTATTATCTTTCGCCGCTTCATCATGCACTTATAGCGAGATACCACTTGCAGCATTGTAAAAGGCTGGTTATAACGGCGTTCTAATTTCTCCGCAATGCTTTGCCACATCAACTTTTTTATTTTAAACCAAGTTTGCCTATTTTTTATTCAACAAATGTTTGCCCCTCCGTCCATTTCAAGTTACCTCTCTCTTTCTTATTTAGCTCAGCTGCCAATGTTTGCGATTGGATTTCTGAAATATTAAATATAAGATTAGAATTCACATTAAATTTAAAAATTTTACTGGATGATTCATCATATACTCATCATTTAAAAAATTTATCTGTTACTTATCGTCCATATAATTTAAGTCATCTTGTGGATGATGCGTCATATTATCAGGCACAAAATTAGTTACTGGCGTAGGTTGCGGTTCTTCCGTTGTCACTGAAATATTAAACCAATATTCAATTCACTTATACAATATGTACTTATTTAATAATTTTAGTACAAATCAACTTTGCTTAATATTTTTAATATTTTTAAATTAAAATAATCAGCCACTTCCTCATTCTTAGCCAATGCGATGACGCCGGCTACAAAAAACATTGTAAAATATTATTATTTTTTTGACATAAATATATATTTATTTTTGAAAATCACAACTTACTTTTTGTATTCTTTAGATACACACAATTATTTTTAGCCATCACAAAACCATTTTCATTAAATACCACTTTGAAATTCGAAATATTTATTTCCATTTTAAATTTTGCAATCTGTTCACTATTGTCAAACTATAAATCACTTTGACAGACAATTTATTATTTTTTTTTTTTTCACTGATACATCTACAAAAAAGAGCATTTTTTCATGTTCTTTTGTAGAAAAGTTGCCCTTTTTACATAAAGACCAAAGAATATAACAAATAAACGATAAATCGACAAAATTATTGAGGCTGCGCCTTTATAAAAAAATACCTTTTCGAAATTGTCAAATTGATCTCATATTATCATACATACGCTATAGTTTCAATTTTACTGTAGCGCGTACGGTTTTCTTTAGATTTCTCTTTATTTCTTTCGTAATTTTTGCTTGATTCATTGTAATTTTATTCTGTAAAATGTGTTTAAGCAAGATGGTAGTGCTTACCATAAACTAAAGTAAAGTGTAAAGCAATAAAATCATAAAAATATGAAAAAAATAAAAAATTGTAACAATATATTGTGAATCATAGTATTATCATAAAAATAGTTTGAAAAAAAGTCTCTGTTCAAATTTTGTTTCTGTATTATGTAATCGGATTTGGTTAATATAAAGATTGACGACGTGGCTGTACAAGATTTTCATTTCTTAAGGTATGTCTATTAAAACCAACTATATTAAATGCGTATATGTATATTTATATATAAAAAATTTAAAGGTCATTTAAATCAACTCCATGGAGATCACTTCTTACCATATAAAGATAACAAATGGGTTAATTAGTAATTTAAACCAATTGAGTTATTTTACGGCCAATGGTAGGCCGGATATAATTAGAAAAGGTGGAACTATAACACATGGCTCCTTAGTTCTATCGTGCATATGATACGCTCACAATAGTATCAAATAACGGCGATACAGTTTTTATATACCAAAATGCAACTAACTACCAATGGTGCGGTAGTATCAAAGCGTAACTAATTGGTTCACAAAATAATCCCAATGCTATTTTACAATGGAGGTTGGCGAACCATGCCAAAAATCGAAAAAAACCTTAATGTATACGTAAATAATATACATAATAATGTAAGGGCGAATTGAAATTGGTGCATTGCAGCAATTATTGTGAAATACCATTCGTGACGTGGTCCTACGCATTATATTCATCGTTTCACAGCTCGAGGCCGGGACTACAAACTGATGAATGATTATATATAAAACAATAGTGTAAGGTAGGAATAATTTAATTCATATGTATTAGCATAGACAATCTTACTAGATTTCTCATTTGTACAATAATGAAGAGTATAATAAACTTGATGATTTTTATGCATTCTATTGTATGTATGTTATGCATTCTATTGTATGCACAATGGAATATCAACAATATAACGAGATCATAATTACGTGTTTCTTCGCTTATAAAGTAATTAGTAATTTAATGCGCGTTCAGTAATTTAATTGTTATAGTCGCGAGTCATTTTAATTACGTCATATTATTATAAGTCGTTTTTTTATAAACAAGTTTATAAGTTTATAAATAGAAAAAAATCATTCAAGGTTATAAGCGAAGAAATACAGAACATATAGTGTTATAAGTAATATTTTTGAATATAAGTATAATACCGCGATTTGATTATAACGAATTATACATACGTATATCGTAAGATTACTAAATTTTTGGTTACTTACCTAGGTAAATTTAAATCAAATAATTATTAAGAGATTTAAACAGTGCCTTTATAGAGATACATTATATTTGCTTTCGAATACCTCGAATCTTCTTATATATACATATGTATTAATGTATTATGTATGTATATATATATATATATATATATATATATATATATATATATATATATATATATATATATATATATATATATATATATATATGTATATATATATATGTATCGAAAGTCCTCAGTTCGATAAACAACTTACAATTTTCTTGCAATATTTTAAATTATCTTATCAACATCTTTGTCATAAATACATATACATTTTGTATTATTTTGAGCTTAAGATTTCTTTCTTAGGCGAATAACGTTTCGTAATCTAAGCTATTCTAAAAAACTAGATAGGTAAATTAAAATCATTTTTATCACGGCGTGAGATGTTTATTTATTTATCATTTATCAATTTTTTAAATTAATCAATTAAATTCTTTCTTTTTTTGGTAACCTAAATATTAATATTTTTTTCACAAATATGTATAATAATTAAATAAATTGGCCGTACTCTTAACAGCTTGAAATAATTACTCAATGAATTATATAACTTCACTCGTTATACATGCGGTTATACCCTAGAGACACCACTTTATTATATCTTGGTAACCTAGCACCGTTTGGCTATATGTTCCGTTAAAATGTTGTCTATGGTATTTTAAAAATAGATGGGCGTTTATTCATCCCAAAGGACAATCGAACAAATTCAAACTTTCGATTGTTTATAATCCCTTTACTTAATAATTCGTTGATTTGTTTATTTCTCCCTCTTTTAATGCCATGCGGCAACAAAACGCTTTCGAATAAATCGATTGTATTCGAGGTCGCAAATCTTTGCAAATCTTTGTGTTTTGAATGTAAAGGTAGGGGATATTCTAAGTCAACTTCAAGAATTAAACTTTGTATTTCTGTGACATCAATTAAATATATTTCTGTTTGATTTAACCATTGAAACTGAATAACGTAGAGATTGACTCATAGCCCAACCATAAAGATTATTAGCATCGAGGTAAGTTATGTATCTAAAATCTTTTTCACGATCAAAATTCTTTAAATATTTATTATTAGCCTTCGAATAGTGTTTATTACATTGAACTAAACCATCTCGAATACCTTTCTTAATAAAGTGAATCATATCGATTTCGATCAATAGTTCAATCTCTACTTTAGTATACTTTAACATTGCATCCCAGCTTAATCCGGGTGCTGTGTAGAAGTGAGTTTCCCACAAGTCTACTTAAATTTTGTATTAAGCAAAAATAATTATCATCCCCATTTTCTATATATAATAAGTTTATATGAATATGTTTACGACCATCTGTAAAATGTAAAGGACCTACAATTTGATTCTCCTCCCATCCATAAACATTTATAATATTTTCAAAATAACTGATTTGTTTAAAATGTACAGGAAAACTTATATTATTTAAATTAAGAACACATGAGTAATGTGGATAAGATAATGTGAAACTTTTGTTATTTCGCGCTGGATACAATGCTGCTGTAACAGCCCATTCGAAACATGCATCGTCCTGGTTCTTGATGGTGATCACTGCACGTTTGTTTTTTACAGCAAGAGGTAGTTAAAAATATGATGATGCTCTCATCCGGTTGAATTTACAGATTTTCAGTTCCAAGTAGTGAATTTCTTTCAACGCCCAGCCCGAATCTTTCAACTGGCACTCCTCACTTTGAGTGATAATTTACTCAATAGTATTTTGATACACTGAAGTTAGATCTGTTGCTTCATTGATTATTATATTTTTTGTATTAAATAATTTAATATACTATCAACTAATTCATCATTTTTGCTATTTACAAACTTTCTATAACTTGCAAATACTTCAAAATTCCCTTTGATAGTTTTGTAGTCAATAACATGTTTTTTTATTAATTTTTCAACTTTTTCTTTCAAAACGTTCATGAATTGAACTACATCAATATACTTTTGTGACGGTTCACTTAGTCTATAAGTTGAAATTCTTGACTTAAACGCAGAATCCATCAACATTATATTTTGACATCACACAATCTAGTTACGCAAAATTTCCAAATATCAACTATGAAAGCAACAACAAATGCGTCAACGTATAACAAGAGACAGCGTGTTTCGTTTTAATTCTATTTATGGATATAAAGAATTAAATTTTAATTACGTAATCATGTGTACAATCGTCAACAACTTTGATTAAAGCGTATCTATAAAGATAAATAATTTTTTCATATAAATCTTTAAATCTGAATTTAATAGACAAGACCACAAATTTTCAGTGTATTAAGAGTAAATTGTGGTTCATTGTACATAAATTGTGATTCATTGTACAACTTTAATGAATTAATAGTTCATAAAGTTTTAAAAATCGAGCGTTGGATGCTTGAACACGATGGTACCCAACAACTTTTTATTAATTACCCATTTGGAATTGGGATCCGTGACGTCATGACGTCATCACCATTCGAAAGTAAACATGAATGAACACGATCAAATCTAATAATCATAATGATAATCATGTATGATGTGATAATCTTTCTCTTCTTTATGATGGCTCTATATATTAGAGAGAAGAGGAAATAATAACAAAATCGGTTGTTAAATTATTGGTATATGGGCATTGATCCGTAACAAATTTCTTTCGTGCGATCGATGATATTCATTTTATATAAGCGTAAATGTGTGAAATATATTCATTTACATGCATATGAGAGTTGTATTTAACATATTTTATTTGTTGTTGCCATATATGTATAAAACAGGTGTATATTGGAACATTTCGATTACTTTCCTCGTATATGATGTATTTAAGTCGTGGTTGTTCATTGATCTACTGATCTACGTACACAATATTAGTGTTAGTACACACTGATAAGTATTATTTATGAGGACGGAAATTATAATAATTACATCATAAATAATTTGAGAAGTTCATGATTTTTTATATTTTATTAAATTTAATTTTTCTTTGCATGCCATGACTATACAACATACAAAACGCTATATGTCTTTTTGCATTCTGAGCAATAGTACAGATAGCAATAGTTTAGATGCATATGCTTGTATGTATTGCTATTGCATTTTTAAAAACATTTTTTATATTCGTTCCACACAGAAAACAAAAAAACCTATTACAGTCGTTCTGGTTGTTCTAAAACCAGAGATCGACATAAAACAAACATAAGCCTATTGTTCATTTTTGTAGGGACCACAGGATGATATAAGTTCTGAGGCGGTAAAACTTTACATTTTATCAACCCGTCGGTTTTCCTGAGATCAATCAGATAACACTCATCTCCGATGAGTATCTCGGGATGTCCAACAGGGTATTTTTGATATTTGCAAACCCACGGATAAAGTGAGCATATATCTATGTATTTAATTATCTCATCAGCCTCTGTTTTATAATATGTTCTGGTATTTCCCGTACGACCACCATTATCCAGCTTTGGATGATTATCCCTTACGTTGGTCTTGTAATTCCACTGCCACATCTCAATAACCTCATAGCCCAATGCACGTAATTTATCCGTTTTCCTTAGTACGACCCCGTCGGGGATTCAAAGTATCTTTATCATCTTCGTGTAATCGTTTATCACGGTTCAGATGTAGACTTGTGTCCGTGGTAGTAACAACCGTGAAACTCTAATATCTGTTAAGTACCTTTAGCAAATCCATCAACCTTCATTCAGCTTATCATCACTTCTCGAGCATTGAAGGGTAATACCGATTGTTGATGGTTTCAAACAGTTTCTTCGAAAAACCAAATTACATTTCATTTAAATTAAATTTCAAACAAGCTTGAGTAAGTATCCGTACATCCGATACACAGTACGATAAAAACTCTTCTTCGAATTTAAATACAGAATTTTTCTGATCCTTATACCATCCATTGAAATTGTTTCGGCAGCCGTGTTACAATCGTCACAAATCTTCATGTTATCAGGTGAGTAAAATTCTATTTCCGGTATACTCCCAATGTATTTTTCGTTGTCCAAGGTGTTGAATAGATGAGGAAAATAACCCTTTTTAAAAAGATTGGAAAATAGTTCAAACTATCAATGAATCTTACTCTATCGATCTCCAAAAGTATAATTTTCGACCCTCGCATGATAACTTCGGGCTTATGCGAGGTTTTCTTCAATAAATACTTTAGAATGAACTGATGATCGAAAGCCTGTAATAATAAGCCTGTGTAATAACTATGACATTTTTGAATTTATTGTTAAATAAATGAGCGTTTGAAGTTTCAACGTAGAGGGGCTAGCCCTCACACCTATTAATTCTTCAGACATTTTTCTTAATGTTTCTTTAGCGGTAAAAGTAGTAAATACTGACTAGGTCGAAATTATAAACAATTATCTGTTTTTTTTTTCTTTTTTGGTAATTGATACTTCTGGTTTTTGTTTACATGTTATGGATACTTTTTATTGTATTTAATAAAATTTCTATGATATAAAATAAAACTTCTGACAGCTGTCTCCCCCCTCTTAATTGTATAATTTTATGCATTTATACAGACATTTTGTAAATATCAGCCAATATTAATACGTCTGATTTTAAATATAAATCCGAATACTCACTAAGATTACTACATTAAAAGTATTTCAAACTTGATTTGTTCGGGACTTATAAATGAATTGGTTAACTTATTATACAATTTTAATATACCCGGTAATCCTTTTTCATCAAATATCTCTCAAATCGATTCAGATAATCATAAGAAAGATCACTTTTTTTTAATAAGATTAAACTCATTATTGTCTGGAAATAAGTTTCTAATTTCTAGAAATTGATTATCCTCTAGGTTGTTAGATAATTTATCAATACTTGACGCCATAAATTTAAATGAATCAATATATCTAAGTTTCTTTTTTTTATCATCTCTGATTTTAAAATGTTTTGTGAAAGAATTATATCTTTTTTTATTCTTTATCAGATCTATTGATCAAAACCTAAATCTTTAATTATAAAATGGGCATCGTATCCACTTAAGTTTATAATTTAAGCTACATTTTAAATGAGCCGCTCCTCTAAAATTTCCTGTTAGATGACAATGATCTCTAATTTTAAAATTCTCGGAATCATTAAAAATGCCTTTACAAATGTGACAGACATTTTATTCCTTATATTGATCTTGCGCTGTTATATATTGAGTTTATGCATTGGTATCACATTATGTAACTCATCATAAATAGAGGCTAGATCAATTTTTAATTTGATAATAAGTACTTTACAACAATCATTGCCCCTCTATGTAACAAGTTTTGATTTATTATCATCGTATGATATAAAACACATTTCCCCTTCGAGACATGAACCATTCAGCACATAAAAGCTTTAATTCAGCGGAATACTAGCTAATAATACTAAATGTATAGTAGCGTCAGCAGACTGTGACGTCATTTTCAGCAAACTGTCTGGTCAAATCGCCCCCATATCAATTTTTTCAATCTTTATAAGATTACAATAAAGGATTTTCACATCAGTATAGATCAATAAAATTATTCATACAAGCTCATCCAGATTATAAATAAATTATGCTATATAGCAGTCACCACGCAGCTGCTCTATAAAGAAAAATCCTTTGTATGTGTTTAAATGAAAGTTTTATGAAAGTTTAAAGAAAAGAAAGTAAAGATTTCCCTGCAATTTTTACAATATTGCAATAATACATTCTACAAAATTAAAATATTATTTTTGATTTTAGCGAATCTTCACCAGTATTAAAAACAATTAGAGAAACAGTCTATTATGAAAATATTAGACGTATATTAAACGTAAAATAAAATCTTATTCTGTTCATATATGTATGTTATATTTTTTCAGATGATTTACTTATTAAATCTTTTTAAAGAAAATAATTCTGCCCGCAATTGTGTATTTAAAATGTGTATTATTTCACGTAAAATAATGACTTTTCATATTGACTCTTTTCAATTCAGTCATTAAAACACTAACACAATTACATAGTTCTAAAGGCGCACAATAACAAATATTTTCGCTAAATGCCGCTAAATTCAACATATTACAGGATTACACTTGAACCGCATACTATTTATCAGGTACACTGGTTTATTATAGATCTTATTTATTAAGCTTTTCAGCCTTTTCTTCAGACATCTTTCATATTTGTACATACATATGTACGCCATTCTAATAATTTATATAACTATACCAACAACAAGTTATAAGAGAATTGCTGACACAAATAAATTAACTTCATATATTGTTGTGTTGAATGACATCAGTTTCTCTTACACTAACTGCATAGTATGTGTAAAGATGGTATAGAAAAACAAATATTAATTTGTATCTTTATGCTTTTGATTAGTCTTGTTTGCAACAATATTCCTGACCTATGCAATTTAAAAATTTATAGAGTAGAGTGCAACGTTCTATTAATAACTGATGTCTTAATAATTCTGACCTATCCAATATTTTTGTTAGAGTAAATGCTATATTTGTAAAACTACTACATACTTAATTTCTCGCTTATATATAATCATAAAGTGTATAATATGTAGAATAACGCAAAATAATCTACAAGGTTAAAATTAAATCATGTGTTGAGATAATTATTGTATAAAAATCTTGTAAAAACCACTTAATATGCAAGAAAAGAGCCATTTTTCTACATAATCCTGGGTTTTGTAACGGGATGAGTTCCTCTATCCCATTACTATCCCAATTTCCAAAAAAAAAAAAAGTCTTATCTTGCACATTTTTTTTATTTCTACTTCTGTAAGTCAAAATATTTGACATACATTTTTTTTTTAAATACGAATATGTATATATCATATTAATTGCAACAAGCGTGCGCATAGTGCTCTAATTTCAAGCAATTTTTTTTATTATAACAAATTATTAGATTAAAAAAATGTTATTAGATTTTTATTACAGACATACATACATATAAATCAAAATTAATAGAATATACTATACATTTATTATTATTATTTATTTATAAGAAAATTTATCAGCTGCTGCTGTAACATATTCCCGCTTGCAATATATTGTGTGGTAGGGTAATACACCTTTTGCCCGCCAACCACTACAGTGTTTTGTATGTATTTCTTCTTCAAGTTTTAAAAACTCTTTATATGTGATAGTTTCATATAAAGGGTTTCTACATGCAAAACAGGAAAAATGCACATAAATTTGAGGTAAAAATATATTTAGTTTTTCTATTTGTTTAATGTTTTCCTCGCGTTGTTTGGTTTTAGAATTGAGAATTTTAACTAGAGCTAATGTAAATAGCTGAGGTATTTGTTTTATTTCAGTAGTCGACATTTTAAATTTTAAATTCTTGAATATATTGATTTCAGTAGTGACTTTAGAATATTTACTGATGAAATTAGCTGGTTTATCTATTTATATATAGATGTTGAGAAATCATGATTACATTGTAAAGAATGATGATTGTTGCAATAATTATTATAATAATTTTAATCTTTTGAGATGACCGTTGCAATAATTATTATGACAACATGGTATGAATGTTTACATTTTATAAATGTGAAAACCAGAAAACGTCAAACATCGTATATAATTAATTATAACAATTTATCTGATTATTTTGTGCATATGCAACAATATAATCATTTATTAATCCAGTTTTTTTTTTTTTATTTATCAGTTCATTAAACCATATTTTTGAATCTCAAATTTTTTTTTTCTCAAAGCTTTTACAGTAAAACGTCTGAATCGCAAAACTTAAAAATTTTAATACAATATCTACGCGCGAAGGTCGAAATATCGAGATGCAACTGTATTTTTTTTTCCCCATATAAAAATATGACGTAGCCGTTTTTGTTGTTGTAATTTGCATGGGAATTTTTTTTGGCTCGGGCTTGTTTTGGCTGGGCCAGGACCATCCACTTTACACTACTACACTTAATGTGGTATGCGAAACTACAAGGTTCATGTTTAGTAATATTTGTACTAAACGATTTATTTGGATTTGGTAGGCAAGTATCAATTGGTTTTAAAATTGCCTCAAAATCGCAATATATTATAAATGAAATACTTATGGAATTTTTATAGTTTTTAAATTGAAGTGTGGAGTTTTTCTCGATTGGAACAACAGGTTTAATTTTATTACATCCATAGTTATTATGTGCAATTAAATTTGGTTCATCACAGAAAAAACATAAACATCCATCACAAATCCATTTTTTATGATTATTCTTTGAAAGTTGAGTGCTAACCAACCTACTTAAATTTTTAATAAAGCAATAATGCGTAGTTATACCTTCCTCAATTAATAATAAATTAGCATGATCAGATTGTTTTGATTTTGTATAATATAAAGGACCTACAACTTGATTATTTTCTAATCCGTTTCTGGTAACACTAATATTATTTAAATTTTCAAATTGTTGGACGTCTTTTAAAGCTACAGGGAAACTTATATTATTAAAATTCAATTGACTACTATAATGAGAACCTCATGAGGTTCTATTTGCATGCGGTACATTTACCTGTAATTTATGTTTTAAATATGCAAAACAATCTTAATCTTTATTTTCTATATTGATTACCGCTTTTATGAAGAGGCTCTCAATGGATCATATTTATTAATATTAATTTCAATATATATTACTTTTTCGAGAGCACAACCAGATTCTTTCTCTTGAAAGTCAATCTGAAGGATTGTGTATTCAAGGAGTCAACCGATTCAGAAATTTTTAATTCTAAATCAGTAGCCTCTGTGAAAATATCATTTTTAATGTTGAGTAATTTCATATCTGGAATATTTTCACCATCTTTTAAATGAAATTTGGTGTATCTGGCAAATAATTCGAAATTAATTTTAACACTTCTATTTGCGTCAATTTAAAGTTTTATTAACTCACTAAACTGATTCACAAAATATAATTTGTTACCACAGTAACTACAAGTATATAACGGTATTTCGTTAAACAGCAGGCTGTATAAAAACGTCTCCATATGATACGGCTCGTTTTCATACGTACAGGTGTCGATGACTGCATCTATATTCCATTCTTCGCCTTCGTCATGCTCAGAGTCCTCAAAGAAGCATTTTGCACATTGTGTCGTAGATGTAAAAAACAATGTGTGTTCTTTAACAGAATGCTCGAACTCCTCTAGCGCTTTAGCATGAAGACTTGTGGGTAGATCCTCAATCAACACACTTGATTTTATTATCTGGTGTATTGATGATAGGATCAATGATTTTAGCTGTATCTATTGCTGCTGGCTGTTGCTTGTATTTTGCGAAATATGTTCCATTACTTGCTTTTTTGAAATACTAGTATACGAATATAATTTAAACTAAATTGCCTCTAGTGATATATGGAGGATCTACATTCTTTAACCTATACATTACGATGTAAATTAATTGATCAGCTTACAATGTAAACAAGGAATTTAAATAATCAGGTACAATATTGTACTGATTTTATTTAATTGCTTTTGCTGTTAACATTATTTGTATTGCAGTTTGTTAATTAAGAATACTGCATAAACGTTCATCTTCGGACGCCCCACGACGATTTTAGATTGTTCATGAACAATAATGCATCGTCTCACTAGACAATTTTTCCTTTAATCCATGATTTGTTGCGAGAACGCAATCGTGCACAGTCTTGTACAATGTCTTACGTATACATGTATAAAATGCAATTTTTTGTACCAGTTTATTTAAATTCTTAACGCCAATTTAAAAAAGTTAATGACGTGTGCTACACTTTTTTAGTAAAAAACTCAAAGGTGATGGCGGTGACGTGCGCTCCTCACGTCCGATTTTAGAATGTTAATTATTAATAAAGCATAAACGTTCATCTTCGGACGTCCCACGTCCGATTTTAGATTGTTCATGAACAATAATGCATCGTCCCGCAAGCCGATCTTATTTTTAATCCATCATTTGTTGCGAGATCATCGAACGCAATCGTATACAGCCTTGTACAATGATATAAAATAAAACTTCTGACAGCTGACTCCCCCCTCTTAATTGTATAATTTTATATACTAAAGCCTGTACTTTATTATCACATTCATCAAATTATTCATCAATTTCTTCGATAATGTGGTCAGGAACAATACTACGCACTCGACATTGATGTGCTAGTGTTGTGTAATTTACAAGCCTTGAAATATCATTCACAAAATTATGTTTCTGCTCGTCATTGCATGTGCATGTTCATCGCATCATGTTCAAATGTATGACGAAATTATTTTTTCACCTCTTTTATAGACGTCACAATCAAAATCATATGTGTATCTAAGATGACCTCTGCAATAATTATTATGACACCATTGGAACACCGTATATGACGCCATTTTTTTTTGAAAATGAAAAAACAGAAAACAACAATTAAAGATCAACACTTCATAAAAACTAATTTGTTTATTTATTTAATTTTTTTTAAATTTTTATGTTTTGAATTTTTTAGTAGAATTCACACTGAATAAATTAAATTATTGATTAATGACTATCACTGAAACGACTAATAGAGTGAACATGTTTGTGCATGCATACCACCGACACGTGTATGAAAGATGATTGTTGCATAAATTATTATTATGACAACATTGTATGAATGTTTACATTTTTAAAGTTGAAAACAAGAAACAACAACAATGTTATACATACGTCACCGTCTTTTCCGCCGAAAATACTGCCTAAACATTATTTTAGTGATTATTAATGCAAATCGCCTCCTAAATGACTTCTATTTTGAAAATTTTAATTTTCTAGAAGAATTTACAGTCGAACATGTGAAGCGAAAAGGTTGTTATATGCAAAAGCACGACTTCGACCCTGTCCAACAGGGATTTGTATCTGGGTCATCAACAACTCAAAACTATCCGTGTTGAGGCCTTCTGCGTTACACTGGAACACACTGCTTAGGAGGTCCCAGACATCTTGAAACGGTCTGAATTTCAACCATGCTGTGCTCTTAAATTTATCAGATTTAAACTCCAGACCAATTTAATCACTTCTGTCTGAGTGATGTGTCTAATCATTCAATCGATGGATCCACGTATCCACTCAATAGGATCCGATGCATCAAGAGGTAGTTGTTCTATTTTAAACGTCACCTCACGACGTGCAATTTTATACCGATAATTATGTTTCGTTGTGTCGGAAATTATATCGTACGGGTGTTTATCTTTGTTCATCTTGATATGGATGAATTAGTTGTTTTTTAAACATTTTTATATTTTAAAATAATCGTAACAATAGTCGTAACAAACTTACCATAAATGCTTACCTATTTGGAGATTTTATTTTTTCACGAGACATTAACACATGGTTTTAAGAAAGTAAACGGATTTATGAACTCATAGACTTTTGGTGTAAATACGAATCAGTCAAATAATTCTTTAACACAAAATAAATTTGATGTTTAAACCGATTCAAGTAACAGCAAAAATATATTTTGTGTTTTACAAAAAATTATTTTGAAAACGACCTGCGCAAGCTATTCAACACTACAACAAGTTTTGTAGGCTTGGATGGCGATAGTGGCAATAACTTAAACTTCCTCAGTGAGGAAAACACATTTTCAAATAAATTTATGTAAAAAAAAAATAGAACGCAAAACCGTTTACCAAACATATTTTTATTAAAAACAAAAATAAAATAAGTCGTTGTAACGAACTGGTCCATCCTGCCAATCGAGCCGACATCTTTTGGGAGGTCAACGCGACTGGTCGGATTTTGCAGTCCGTTATACAGACAAGGGATAGCGGTCGAACGCGGTCATAATAGCCGGCTAACGCTCACGGTAGGTATATTTAGGTCGTGGGGATTGTTCGACTTATTCCCATGCTTGAATAAACCGCATGAAAAATCAACGATGTAAAGTTAACATAAAAAATAAGGGAACAACGAGATTTGCAAAAAAAATGAAATGAAATGATAATTCACATGTCACCGGGAAACCACTCCATGTCTCACCCCGAGACTACAAAAAATCTACTCCATACTATTCATGGCTAGTAGAACGAAAAAAAGAAAAAAATAATAATAAAACGCTTAATCGTGAATAATTTTATTGGCGGCACCTATGCTGAAAATGAAAAAAGAAAAAAATATTCAAGATTGTGAATATTTTTTTGATTTGAGAGAGAGAGAGATGAGATAGAGCTGTAAAAGAACGTTATTTTATAAAAATGAGGTAAAAATAAAAAAATATAATTTATACACCCGGATAGAATATAGAAAACCAAGCCAGTAAAATACCGTTATTTACGTTACAAATTTTATGTGAAAAAAAAAAGAACCGTTAAAGATACCGCGCATTTAAATTTAAAATTAATAGAAAAAAATAAAAAAAAATTTAAACCAAAAACAAAAATTTAGAATATAAAATATGTAAATAAAAGTTTATACTTAATGCTAATAAATTTGTATTCAACTCCCGGCTGCAACGACGTCACCCACCAATCAACCCCCGATACCGCTACTCCAACGGTGGGACCCACCGTCCTTACGTACCGCTACAATCTCCTCGCTTGATTGGCACGACCGTTCACTTCTATGCACACAGTGTAACTAAAATCTTATTTTTTAAATATTATTTATAAACATTTTGCAAGCAGAAAATTCCATTCTTATACAGCAATATTAAATTCATATACAGCAATATTCCGTTTTATACTTCTAGAAATTGATTATCCTCTAGGTTGTTTTATTTACTTCTGGAAATTGATTATCCTCTAGGTTGTTAGATAATTTATCGATACTTGACGCCATAAATTTAAATGAATCAATATATCTAAGTTTCTTTTTTTTATCATCTCTGATTTTAAAATATTTTTTGAAAGAAATATATCTTTTTTTATTCTTTATCAGATCTATTGATCAAAACCTAAATCTTTAATTATAAAATGGGCATCGTATCCACTTAAGTTTATAATTTAAGCTACATTTTAAATGAGCCGCTCCTCTAAAATTTCCTGTTAGATGAGAATAATCTCTAATTTTAAAATTCTCGGAATCATTAAAAATGCCTTTACAAATGTGACAGACATTTTATTCCTTATATTGATCTTGCGCTGTTATATATTGAGTTTATGCATTGGTATCACATTATGAAAAATGAAAATTAATCGGCACCTGACCGTGTTGGAACCAGCGATCGACGTCTTCGCGGATTATCCGGCGGCGATGAGCCGCATTCCCAACATGATCCGTCTTAATGAAGTATTCAGCAAAAAGCTGTAGCGGTCGAAGCCGATTTTCCAGCCCCCTAGTGATAAATCCCGGCCTTGCCTGGGTATGATTGATGCCTAGGCTAAACATATTCTGGGCCATTAGGTCGTTGTCTATATACTCCTGCGTTACAACGCAGTCTTGAGTAATGAGACCGCCGGACTGATAGTTTGTCGGATATGAGGACCCACTCTGCTGTGTGTCCTTAGTTTGTGAACTGGTACCACTCCCGGAAGGGAGGTCCGGTTCATTTATCACAACGTGCGCCCGTTGTGCGGCGGCCTCGTCTATGGCGTTGGCTGCCATGTTCCACGTTAATCTAGATCTCCTACGAAATGTCTGTATTCGAATATAAAGCGCACTAGAACAAAGTTCTTGTATCGAGAGTCTGAACACCAAGACTTGAAAAACACTACACTGATTTCACTGCTTTAAAATATTTTGACACTGTCACAATAATAAACTGAGGCGGGAAGTCTATTTATTAAGCACTCATAAACACTGATCTATCTAAAAGAAAGAAAAAGAAAGAATGATTAGATATAAAGTAAAAAAAAAACACACTCTGCATGAAACGCGCATAGCACCCCCAAGAGAGGGACACCCAGAGTGAACGTAAAACTGGTAGAACAGATATACTGTTCTATATATGTTTCCCCAAGGGCTCTATAATTCGCGGTGAAAATAGATTACGTCCCCTGGTGAAAAATGTTAGTTGTTAATCGGTAACTTGTAGAGCCCCATAGAGGCTCTGAAAGATACACCTAGCAAAGGCCCCACGAAGAATTGACAGAAAAAATGTAGTAAAAAGCGAAAAGCTTAACGGTGTTTATCCTACACCGTCTCCGAAAAGAGCGAGGATCTAAAACCCGGGTAACCACCAATCAACCCCCGATACCGCTACTCCAACGGTGGGACCCACCGTCCTTACGTACCGCTACAATCTCCTCGCTTGATTGGCACGACCGTTCACTTCTATGCACACAGTGTAACTAAAATCTTATTTTTTAAATATTATTTATAAACATTTTGCAAGCAGAAAATTCCATTCTTATACAGCAATATTAAATTCATATACAGCAATATTCCATTTTATACTTCTAGAAATTGATTATCCTCTAGGTTGTTTTATTTACTTCTGGAAATTGATTATCCTCTAGGTTGTTAGATAATTTATCGATACTTGACGCCATAAATTTAAATGAATCAATATATCTAAGTTTCTTTTTTTTATCATCTCTGATTTTAAAATATTTTTTGAAAGAAATATATCTTTTTTTATTCTTTATCAGATCTATTGATCAAAACCTAAATAACCTATAAAAAATAAGTATGAAAGCTTCTTCAATGAATCCATTTTATTTGAAAAAAGTGAACATAGGTTAAAAAATTATTATTATAATATACATTCATTACATTTTGTTATTGCTTCTGAGTGCTCGTTGCAAATCGGCCGTTTGCAGACCGAACAATTTTTTCGTGTTTTGCGTTGAAATGATGAAACCGTTCGACAAACATAACAGCTTCCAACATGTGGGCTTCCAGTTCTAGGAACAGACGAGCTCGATTGATGAACAACGATTACCGGGCGCCCCATCATGCATTGTATTCCAGAGCGGGGTGAAAATTGAGCCATAACTTTTTGATTTGTAGCTCGTTCTTCAATAGTCGGCATCGCCAACTGTTTGCCTAGGTCTTGAAGAAAGGTGCGTCGACTGTGCGAAGACTTGGAAGTAAACGGATTATTTTTCGAATAAATTATATACGTTGCAAGGGCAGCTACATCTATTATATTGTAAAACATTGCTTGTGGCCACCGAAGCGTCCTACGTTTTGTAGTGTAGTGCGTTAGCATTTTATCCATGCTATCGACACCTCCCTTGGTCGAATTGTAGTATATTATCGCTTCGGGTTTGCATTTGGGACCATCCGTGTTGATAGTGGTATGCATTGTTGAAAGCAAAGTAACAATACGGTTTTTTTTTGGGACATATGAGCAAAGGCTAACTTTTCCATCATCGCTGAACCCAAATAAGGACGAAAATTCGGTCTTAGTACTTGATTTTTTCATTTCGGTTGGGATGTACGTTTTATTTTGTTTCAGTGTTCCCACCATCGTCAACTGCCACGACAACAACAAACGCGCCAAGGGCAAAGCAGAGAAAAAATTATCCATAGTTATATTGCGGCCTGAACCCTTAAATTGATAGCATAAATCCCGAACAACCCGTTGCCCTTGATCCCTTTCCGGTCCACCGGGCCCTTTTCCAGTATACAGCTGGCCGGTTATGGGATAAGATGTTTTTGCGTCACAAACCCAAAATATCTTCAAACCATATTTGGCCGGCTTAGATGGAATGTACTGTGTAAATCTTGTTCTACCTCTATAAGGAAACAGTTGCTCGTCGACGGTTACACAGTCGGATGCCACATATTTTGATGCCAAATTGTCATTAAGCATCAACCAGATATCCGTGATGGCAGCTGCTTTATCTGTAAGTAACCGTTCAGCTCGGGTGGCTTCATTATCAAATCGAATGAACCGACATAAGCTCCTAAAACGGTCATTTGACATGGTCGCTCGGTATACAGGATATGAATCTGAACGCCATAGAACGCTGTGATGTTCGGAATTTGAGTGATGCATACCCATTGTTATAAGCACTCCGATATAACTGTAGAACTCTTTTGAAGTCAAGTGTTTCCAAATTCTGGTATTTTTGTCCGGATTCTCTTCATTCCATTTTGCAAACGTTCGGTCAGCTTTTCGATTCGTTGCACGTACTATTATGTCCACCATCATTTCAGAAAAAATGCATTTGAATGTGTCAGCGATGGATAATTGTTTTGTGGATAAAACTGGTCCAGACTTTTGGCGCAAAATATTATGCTTCTGAGTTCGAGTAGTTGTCGGTGGTAATTTTCTCCAAATTGTACCATCTTTAGCCACAAAATCGGAACCTGATGAGGCACTCACATTAGAATTTGCAGCGTCATCATCAGAATCGTCAGCTGGTTCATATTCGTCTGGTACGTTTTCATTAAACTCGATTTGATTGTCCTGAGCTATATACGCATTTTCGGCATCGGATATATCGTCCATATCGAGATCATTTGATCGAGGTGATGGAACCCATTCGTCCTCGGTGCCATCATTTTCAAAATCATTGTCGCTGTCGCTGCTTTCCTCATTAAAAAGCGTGGTTAAGTAGGCTTGCTGTTGATCATAAGTAAGCCTAAAACGGAGAGGAATAATAGTGTTACGTTGCATAGATACAAATTATCAGACTTACCGACTGTATTCTGCTTGTGATATTTCGTTCATACTAATTTGCGTTTAGTTTCTCTAAATAGGTGTAAAGTATATGTTGTTTATGTATAAGTATACTTATTCACTTCACAATTATTTATTTTTCACTGCAAACCGCTGGAATGTATTGCACAGCAAGTTAAATAAAAGACTGAGTGAATGATTGTGTTATAATATAAATCAAACAGAAACAAAATAAAAAAACAAAAGCAAATTACGGTAATTTTGCCGCTACTTTTAATTATTTGTGTTTTGTTTTTGTTTTCAATGATTTTCTTTTCTACCATACTTGGATTGGATATTGCTATTTCATTTTATTTAGATGATAAACAATATTCGTGCGGAAAAAATCTACTTATTAGTGCATTTTCCATACAAAACGTATGGAGGTACAAATGTACCTTAGCCACCTCGGAAATGAAGAAAAATTTGCCACGCACACAAAGGTTAAAATATTTTTTGAAAGAAATATATCTTTTTTTATTCTTTATCAGATCTATTGATCAAAACCTAAATCTTTAATTATAAAATGGGCATCGTATCCACTTAAGTTTATAATTTAAGCTACATTTTAAATGAGCCGCTCCTCTAAAATTTCCTGTTAGATGAGAATAATCTCTAATTTTAAAATTCTCGGAATCATTAAAAATGCCTTTACAAATGTGACAGACATTTTATTCCTTATATTGATCTTGCGCTGTTATATATTGAGTTTATGCATTGGTATCACATTATGAAAAATGAAAATTAATCGGCACCTGACCGTGTTGGAACCAGCGATCGACGTCTTCGCGGATTATCCGGCGGCGATGAGCCGCATTCCCAACATGATCCGTCTTAATGAAGTATTCAGCAAAAAGCTGTAGCGGTCGAAGCCGATTTTCCAGCCCCCTAGTGATAAATCCCGGCCTTGCCTGGGCATGATTGATGCCTAGGCTAAACATATTCTGGGCCATTAAGTCGTTGTCTATATACTCCTGCGTTACAACGCAGTCTTGAGTAATGAGACCGCCGGACTGATAGTTTGTCGGATATGAGGACCCACTCTGCTGTGTGTCCTTAGTTTGTGAACTGGTACCACTCCCGGAAGGGAGGTCCGGTTCATTTATCACAACGTGCGCCCGTTGTGCGGCGGCCTCGTCTATGGCGTTGGCTGCCATGTTCCACGTTAATCTAGATCTCCTACGAAATGTCTGTATTCGAATATAAAGCGCACTAGAACAAAGTTCTTGTATCGAGAGTCTGAACACCAAGACTTGAAAAACACTACACTGATTTCACTGCTTTAAAATATTTTGACACTGTCACAATAATAAACTGAGGCGGGAAGTCTATTTATTAAGCACTCATAAACACTGATCTATCTAAAAGAAAGAAAAAGAAAGAATGATTAGCTATAAAGTAAAAAAAAACCACACTCTGCATGAAACGCGCATAGCACCCCCAAGAGAGGGACACCCAGAGTGAACGTAAAACTGGTAGAACAGATATACTGTTCTATATATGTTTCCCCAAGGGCTCTATAATTCGCGGTGAAAATAGATTACGTCCCCTGGTGAAAAATGTTAGTTGTTAATCGGTAACTTGTAGAGCCCCATAGAGGCTCTGAAAGATACACCTAGCAAAGGCCCCACGAAGAATTGACAGAAAAAATGTAGTAAAAAGCGAAAAGCTTAACGGTGTTTATCCTACACCGTCTCCGAAAAGAGCGAGGATCTAAAACCCGGGTAACCACCAATCAACCCCCGATACCGCTACTCCAACGGTGGGACCCACCGTCCTTACGTACCGCTACAATCTCCTCGCTTGATTGGCACGACCGTTCACTTCTATGCACACAGTGTAACTAAAATCTTATTTTTTAAATATTATTTATAAACATTTTGCAAGCAGAAAATTCCATTCTTATACAGCAATATTAAATTCATATACAGCAATATTCCATTTTATACTTCTAGAAATTGATTATCCTCTAGGTTGTTTTATTTACTTCTGGAAATTGATTATCCTCTAGGTTGTTAGATAATTTATCGATACTTGACGCCATAAATTTAAATGAATCAATATATCTAAGTTTCTTTTTTTTATCATCTCTGATTTTAAAATATTTTTTGAAAGAAATATATCTTTTTTTATTCTTTATCAGATCTATTGATCAAAACCTAAATCTTTAATTATAAAATGGGCATCGTATCCACTTAAGTTTATAATTTAAGCTACATTTTAAATGAGCCGCTCCTCTAAAATTTCCTGTTAGATGAGAATAATCTCTAATTTTAAAATTCTCGGAATCATTAAAAATGCCTTTACAAATGTGACAGACATTTTATTCCTTATATTGATCTTGCGCTGTTATATATTGAGTTTATGCATTGGTATCACATTATGAAAAATGAAAATTAATCGGCACCTGACCGTGTTGGAACCAGCGATCGACGTCTTCGCGGATTATCCGGCGGCGATGAGCCGCATTCCCAACATGATCCGTCTTAATGAAGTATTCAGCAAAAAGCTGTAGCGGTCGAAGCCGATTTTCCAGCCCCCTAGTGATAAATCCCGGCCTTGCCTGGGCATGATTGATGCCTAGGCTAAACATATTCTGGGCCATTAGGTCGTTGTCTATATACTCCTGCGTTACAACGCAGTCTTGAGTAATGAGACCGCCGGACTGATAGTTTGTCGGATATGAGGACCCACTCTGCTGTGTGTCCTTAGTTTGTGAACTGGTACCACTCCCGGAAGGGAGGTCCGGTTCATTTATCACAACGTGCGCCCGTTGTGCGGCGGCCTCGTCTATGGCGTTGGCTGCCATGTTCCACGTTAATCTAGATCTCCTACGAAATGTCTGTATTCGAATATAAAGCGCACTAGAACAAAGTTCTTGTATCGAGAGTCTGAACACCAAGACTTGAAAAACACTACACTGATTTCACTGCTTTAAAATATTTTGACACTGTCACAATAATAAACTGAGGCGGGAAGTCTATTTATTAAGCACTCATAAACACTGATCTATCTAAAAGAAAGAAAAAGAAAGAATGATTAGCTATAAAGTAAAAAAAAACCACACTCTGCATGAAACGCGCATAGCACCCCCAAGAGAGGGACACCCAGAGTGAACGTAAAACTGGTAGAACAGATATACTGTTCTATATATGTTTCCCCAAGGGCTCTATAATTCGCGGTGAAAATAGATTACGTCCCCTGGTGAAAAATGTTAGTTGTTAATCGGTAACTTGTAGAGCCCCATAGAGGCTCTGAAAGATACACCTAGCAAAGGCCCCACGAAGAATTGACAGAAAAAAATGTAGTAAAAAGCGAAAAGCTTAACGGTGTTTATCCTACACCGTCTCCGAAAAGAGCGAGGATCTAAAACCCGGGTAACCACCAATCAACCCCCGATACCGCTACTCCAACGGTGGGACCCACCGTCCTTACGTACCGCTACAATCTCCTCGCTTGATTGGCACGACCGTTCACTTCTATGCACACAGTGTAACTAAAATCTTATTTTTTAAATATTATTTATAAACATTTTGCAAGCAGAAAATTCCATTCTTATACAGCAATATTAAATTCATATACAGCAATATTCCATTTTATACTTCTAGAAATTGATTATCCTCTAGGTTGTTTTATTTACTTCTGGAAATTGATTATCCTCTAGGTTGTTAGATAATTTATCGATACTTGACGCCATAAATTTAAATGAATCAATATATCTAAGTTTCTTTTTTTTATCATCTCTGATTTTAAAATATTTTTTGAAAGAAATATATCTTTTTTTATTCTTTATCAGATCTATTGATCAAAACCTAAATCTTTAATTATAAAATGGGCATCGTATCCACTTAAGTTTATAATTTAAGCTACATTTTAAATGAGCCGCTCCTCTAAAATTTCCTGTTAGATGAGAATAATCTCTAATTTTAAAATTCTCGGAATCATTAAAAATGCCTTTACAAATGTGACAGACATTTTATTCCTTATATTGATCTTGCGCTGTTATATATTGAGTTTATGCATTGGTATCACATTATGAAAAATGAAAATTAATCGGCACCTGACCGTGTTGGAACCAGCGATCGACGTCTTCGCGGATTATCCGGCGGCGATGAGCCGCATTCCCAACATGATCCGTCTTAATGAAGTATTCAGCAAAAAGCTGTAGCGGTCGAAGCCGATTTTCCAGCCCCCTAGTGATAAATCCCGGCCTTGCCTGGGCATGATTGATGCCTAGGCTAAACATATTCTGGGCCATTAAGTCGTTGTCTATATACTCCTGCGTTACAACGCAGTCTTGAGTAATGAGACCGCCGGACTGATAGTTTGTCGGATATGAGGACCCACTCTGCTGTGTGTCCTTAGTTTGTGAACTGGTACCACTCCCGGAAGGGAGGTCCGGTTCATTTATCACAACGTGCGCCCGTTGTGCGGCGGCCTCGTCTATGGCGTTGGCTGCCATGTTCCACGTTAATCTAGATCTCCTACGAAATGTCTGTATTCGAATATAAAGCGCACTAGAACAAAGTTCTTGTATCGAGAGTCTGAACACCAAGACTTGAAAAACACTACACTGATTTCACTGCTTTAAAATATTTTGACACTGTCACAATAATAAACTGAGGCGGGAAGTCTATTTATTAAGCACTCATAAACACTGATCTATCTAAAAGAAAGAAAAAGAAAGAATGATTAGCTATAAAGTAAAAAAAACCCACACTCTGCATGAAACGCGCATAGCACCCCCAAGAGAGGGACACCCAGAGTGAACGTAAAACTGGTAGAACAGATATACTGTTCTATATATGTTTCCCCAAGGGCTCTATAATTCGCGGTGAAAATAGATTACGTCCCCTGGTGAAAAATGTTAGTTGTTAATCGGTAACTTGTAGAGCCCCATAGAGGCTCTGAAAGATACACCTAGCAAAGGCCCCACGAAGAATTGACAGAAAAAATGTAGTAAAAAGCGAAAAGCTTAACGGTGTTTATCCTACACCGTCTCCGAAAAGAGCGAGGATCTAAAACCCGGGTAGGGAATTAGACCGTCTACCTGGGAGCATGCAGGGTAAGCCCAGGGGTCCATTTATAGGGGAGGTAGCTGGGCTCCCCCCAAATGAACCAACATTATGTAACTCATCATAAATAGAGGCTAGATCAATTTTTAATTTGATAATAAGTACTTTACAACAATCATTGCCCCTGTATGTAACAAGTTTTGATTTATTATCATCGTATGAACACTTAATGTGGTATGCCAAACTACAAGGTTCATGTTTAGTAATATTTGTACTAAACGATTTATTTGGATTTGGTAGGCAAGTATCAATTGGTTTTAAAATTGCAATATATTATAAATGAAACTCTTAAGGAATTTTTAAAGTTTTTAAATTGAAGTGTGGAGTTTTTCTCGATTGGAACAACAGGTTTAATTTTATTACATCCATAGTTATTATGTGCAATTAAATTTTGTTCATCACAGAAAAAACATAAACATCCATCACAAATCCATTTTTTATGATTATTCTTTGAAAGTTCAGTGCTAACCAACCTACTTAAATTTGTAATAAATCAATAATGCTCAACTTTATATGCCTTTGTAGGTAACTTTTTTTTTTTAATTTTTTTTTTTTTTACATAGTCATAAGTACTAATAAATCTAAAAGTTATTTTTTTTTTTTTAAAACTTTAATTATAATTTATTTTTAATTTTTTTTTTAATTTTTACATAGATATTAGTAATACTAAAACTAAAATGTATTTTTTTTTTAATTTTTTAATCTATAAATAAAAAATAAAAAAAAAGACTTTTTTTTTTTAAAAATTGTAATTTATTTATTTATTTTTTATTAAAAATGGTGTCACCGTGTACGGTTAAAGAAACCTTACCACCATGATTGGACGAGTTTGAGACATACAAGTTGCCCATACTTCCGATGCTTCCAAAGGATTTTATCCTCTACCGCCCCGACGAGAATTATGCACCGATCCTTGTCCTATTATACCCCCTTGCTCTACATGTTCTGCTACTGAATACACATTTTGGTCGGCGGCAGAGGGTGGATTTGCTTTGAACATCTTTTTAAATTGTATATCGGCCGGGTCTCGTTCAACAATGTATAGATCGTCATGCTGGAAAAAACAGAAAAAATATATGTTTAAAATGAATAAATTAAACTCTGATTTTGTATTTGATTACTTACCGGTGAAAACTCTAACTTTACTCGGGTGTAACGCTGGTTGTCCCCTATCCAGGTGTAGTTTAATACGTGTTTTTGAGGTTCAACACTAACCTCAGTAGTTAAAAATGTTTTTTTTTAAAACCTCATCCCCATTCTCCCTCTTGTAAAAAATTTTCACTTGTCCACCAAATTGCCCGTTGATTACAACGGCAACTATCGATAGAAGTATTAAAGTTTTAAACATTTTTTTTTTTTTTTTTCAAAAAAATTATAAAAACTATTAATTTTATTAATATCAAAACTCTGAATGATACGTTTAACCAAATTTTTTAGCCTTTTTATACTTTAAAAACACTTTGTTTTATTAATAATAAACAACAAATACACAAATACACAGCTATATTTCAAAGTTCATCTAATATATTTTTCTCACTATAAGTCAATTTTTAGATTTATATATTAATGACCTACATTTTTTTAATACACAAATAAAATTTTTTACAATGTTGCACCGCTATATTCCACCTCGTTACCCTCATACATTTCAAAAGTTCACCTAATATATTTTTCTTACATAATTTTTCTTTATAAGATATTTTTTTAGTTCATTTAATAAAAAAACTATTTAAAGAACAATAGTCGTAGAAAATGAAAAATATATCGGTGTCATACATATACACATTTTGCAAAATAAAAAATTTATTCACAATGTTGCATTGCGATATTTTTAAACACATATTTCTCTCTAAAATATTAGGCGCCAACTTATAAAAATAGATTTAAAGAACATGATTCATAGAAAATGAAAATACACATAAAAGACACACCTTTTTTTTCGTATGCAAAATGAAATTCTTAATATATTCCTCAATATATATATATATGAAAGGTATACATATACACATTTTTTTTTTGTTTGCAAAATAAAATTTCTTAGTAATGTTACGCCGCGATATTCCTTACTACCTCACCCGCATACATTTCAGTTTTAGCGGATATATTTTTCTCGCTATAAGATTACATTTTTAAGTTCATACCAGGTATTAGACACCGATCCTAACAAAAGGGCCTAAATACTATCAATTATTCGAGATTATTTGAGCGAAAGAGCGGCGAACCCGAATTGCGCAAAGCAGCTATGTGCTTTCTAAAATTAAAAAATGCGCCATCCCCGATGAACAATGGGCGATGCCCCACTTTCTAATTTCTAATATCGGATATGTGATAGTTAATTTTAAGAATTGTTCATTAGCGAACGTTCAAAGCTAAGCGTTTTGAAGGCGAAACCCATAGCTGTTCGAGAAAGAACTACAAAAAAAAAAATCACCCCTCCGGATACCTATCTTAGGGAAACGGTTTTAAACAGAAAGGTAGCCAAGTTTGTTAAATGACCTGTTTTTTTTTGGAGCGTCACACAACTCAAGGATAAATAAAAACAATATACTTTAAATTATTGTAAGAAATTATTTATTGTAAAAATAGTATAAAATTCTTTTTTTTTTAGAGCTTAAGGCTTTGTTACACGTATTTTTTTATAGCCATACGGTAAGGAGTTATAATCAGCCGAAAAACACCTCTTCATACTCGTAGCCCTGTAGTTCTTCACCTCTGTTGTGCTGATTACATCATGCTGTTTTGTACGTCTGATGTTACGAGTAATAACAGGTATCGGATTATTTTCTCCAATAATCGATTCTCTCATCGAAGACAAACTGATCAGGCGCGATGTCTCGTAGTTTAGACAGAAGCCTTTGACCTTACACTTTCCAACCTTTTTATTTTTTGCAGTCGAAAAAACTTCAAACCCATAGTTTTTGGGTCCTCCCGATATGAATTCAGTAATATAGCTGCCCGGACCATATTCACCTTCCAGCTGGTCTGTCATATCTCCCAGAAATGAGCCTGTAGGGGTGTCGTATTCACCCTCAATCGCAATGTAAATAATCGAGTCGGTGTCGTAATAGAGAACACGTTCTTGTAGCTCCTCCAAATAACTGTAAAGCTTAAGCCTCGCATGCGCTGTAGTATAGGCCGCCATACAGACATTCACGGTTGACAGCACATCAGCAGCTTCCTCCTTATACTCCCAATTAACAACCATCACCACTTCGTTTACAAACTGCAAATTGTTAATTTTTATCGAGCTATTTGAGGTCAGGTCGTGCATCTCTTTAGGGTCCTTATAATGGTGGTTTTCTGCTGATTTTCCCTTTGTCCAAACTTTCCCTAAAAACTGTTCAACATCAGTTTGGATGTAGACCTTAAACCTGCGTTCTTTACGATTAGTTTTTCTTCCAGCTTTACTCCTTCACGTATCATATAATTTTTGATGTATTCGTCTTTCTGTACCTGACTTTTGCAGTCTGAAGGCCATCCCGAAGCGTGTTGCTTGATTTTGAGAAATTTATTGATAAACAGGGTAAACAAACCGTCTGTTTTATCTCCGTGTTGAACGGTTTTGTAACGCCAGATTTCATAAATATTGAGTATTATGTAACCTTTTTCGAGCGCCTTTAAAATTTCGTCGATGACCCAGGTACCGGTTAACGCACGATCAGCATCAACATGGTTACAATCTTTCTGATAATTCTCTCCACAGGTGCGACACAAAAGAAACATCAGCTTATCGTGCATTTTTGTCGGTAACACCGGATGATATAGGTTTTGAGGCGGTAAAACCTTGCATTTTATCATTCCATCGGTTTTCCTCAGATCGGTCAAATAACACTCGTCTCCGACGAGTATCTCGGGATGTCCAACAGGGTATTTTTGGTATTTGCAGACCCACGGATAAAGTGAACAGACGTCTATATATTTAATTTTCTCATTATCCCTTGGTTTATAATACGTCCTAGTATTTCCCGTGCGACCACCGTAAAAAGCGTCCCTTGGATTGAGTGGTGCATTAACCAACATCGGATGGTTATCACTAACTGTTGACTTATAATCACATTGCCACATCTCGATAACCTCATAACCCAATTTACGCAATTTATTCGTTTTTTCTGTGGTCCGCTTTCGTCGGGCATTCAGGGTATCCTTTTTATCCTCATGTAATGCTTTATCACGATTCAGATGTAAGCATTCGTGTCCATGATAGTAACAGCCGTGAAACTCAAATACCTGCTGAGTACCTTCCGCAAATCCATCGACTTTCATTCCGCTTATTAGTACCTCTCGACCGTTGAAGGCATGGTTTATTTTAATTTTTCGTCTGTCCTCCTCCTCGATCAGCCATTTTAATGCCACCTTGGATTGTATATCCACGTTACGGTATCCCTTTTTCGGTATAATACCAATTGTTGAGGGTTCCAAGAAGTTTCTTCGAAACGCCAGATTGCACGTTGATGCTATCGTAGTGGCCTCTGTGAAAGGACATACGTTGCACTCCTCAAGCATATTTTTTCTGAACTTCAGACAAGCTTGAGTAAGTATCCGTACGTCCGACACGCAGTACGATAAAAACTCTTCCTCAAAACTGAATACGCAGTTTTTCTGTTCCTTATACCAGCCCATGAAGTTGTTTCGGCAGCCATGTTTTTTGCAGCTCTCATCACAGTCCTCACAAGCCTTCATGGTATCGGGGGAGTAAAATTCTGTGGCCGGTATACTTCCAACATATTTTGCATTATTCAAGGTGTTAAATAAGTGGGGGAAATACCCCTTTTTGAAATCCGGTGGTAAATCAAACGCTGCTGGTAGTGCAGCTAGAGCCATCGGGAAATAATTCAGACTATCGATGAATCTCACTCGATCGATTTCCAAAAGTAATATTTTCGAACCTCGCATGATAAGTTCTGGTTTATGCAAGGTTTTTTCCAATAAATACTTCAGAATAAATTGGTGATCGAAAGCCTGTCCATTGTGAGCGATAACTACTACTTTTTTGAATTTATTGCGTATGTTAAGCACATACTTCATAAATTCATCAATAATATCCAGGTCACTATGAATAACCATCTGTCTGATTCCACATGTTGAGCATGTTTCCACTTCAATGCCTACATCCCTACATGTGTGACATCGTTGTTGTAGAACACACAGGTTAGGCTCGTGTATTTTTGTAGTGGTATCATCGGCACTATAATCTTTTTCTTGACGTGTCTCAAGATCAAAAAAGATAAATAACACCGACTCAGATTTCGGTTTCCCCGTGTTCGGCTGCATATAACACTGATGATTTTCAGCCTGGTGTTTCCTGCATATACAGCAAAACATCTCGTCACAATAATGTATCCTCCCCCGATTTATTGTTCGGCTACATTTATTACACCGGCGCAGCTTTTCACACACACCGTTTTCCTTGTGTTGTAGAAAACAGTGATCACCAGCAAAATCTCTGTTGCAGTCCGAACACAGTTTTTTACATTCTGAAGTGCACTTTGGTTTTATTAAACAGGCAGGGCAGGCACTCTTGCATTTATGCCCCTTCTTAGCATCGTAAGGAACACGGCAGTCTTCACAATAATATCCACACGCAAATGCAGATGTAAACGATGTTATTACACTGTAATGATTATCATCGTGTAATAAATTTATTTTTGTTACTGCCTGCGGCCCTTTGTAGATCAACTCCCTTCCTTTTGCCCCCGCCGAGTATACGCAAAGCTGGTACCTTGATAGGTACTGTTGGAATTTTTTAACCTCCTCAATACCGCATCCCTCTTCTGGTACCACTGCTGCTTACCAATATTACGTCTAATAACACTTTTTTTTTGGGTGGTTCCATTTTTTGCGTAAACGCGACCAACAACGATTGCTCGTGGTAAACAAAGGTTATCCTTGTTGTCTATACAGATCATCCCCTGTCTACCTTTCCATTCTTCTGGATAGTTATTGTACGCAAAAGTTTCTGCTTCGGCCTTGTCCAACGGGCATTTTTAGCTGAGTGAGCACTAACTCAAAACTATTTGTGTTGAGACCTTCTGCGTTACTCTGGAACATACTGCTTAGTAGGTCCCAGACATCTTGAAAGGTTAGATCTTTCGCCGGTCTGAAGCTCAACCATGCTGCATTTTTAAATTTGTCCGATTTAAATTCCAGACCAATTTTATCACTTGCCTCTACGTTTTGAGTAATGTGGCTGATCACCCCCTCTACGGCGCCTCGTATCCACTCAACAGGATTGATTGCATCAAGAGGTAGTTCGTCTATTTTAAACGTCACCTCACGACGTGCAATTTTGTACCGCTTATTAAGTTTTGTTGTATCGGAAATTATAACGTACGAGTGATTACTCGCCGCGGAACTTTGATCATCCTGATATCGTTGAATTAATTGTTTTTTAAACATTTTTACTTTTTAAAATAACTCCTACAAATTAAAGAGTTTACGTGGACAGGTTTACTGTACTATTGATTGTATCGACCACAGGTCAGGGTTTATATACATATTTTATTAGCCATAAAACAACAACACAAATAAAGATCGTATAATCATTAGCTCAACCCCTTCCTTTTGCTTCCGAACAACAACAACAAATAAATAAGTAAATGCTGAATAAATTAAAATGTTACTAGTGAAATGACCAATATAGTGAACATGTTTGATCTTGAATTTTATATATTACGTGTTTACGAAAGATATAAATTATTATTATTATGACATCATTGTATAATTGTTTACATTTTTTTAAAGCTAAAAAACAAGGAAACATCAACAGCAACGTTATACACACACAGTTAAAATCAGAACAAAAAGAAATAACAATGTTATACAACTCATTTAAACTCATATGTGCATAAAAAGCTGACCACCGCAAAAAAAAAAAAAATTATTATGCCGATTAAGTTGTTGATTAATGAGAAGCAAGAAACAACAACAATGTTATACAACTCAGCTAAAATCATATGTGTATAAAAAGATGACCAATATAGTGAACATGTTTGATCTTGAATTTTATATATTACGTGTTTACGAAAGATGATTGTTGCATAAATTATTATTATTATGACACATGATTATTCTATTGCATAAATTATTATTATTGTATGAGTGTTTACATTTTAAAATTAAAAAACAAGAAACAACAACAATGTTACAATGTCGTTTACGCTCAAGGTCGCATTTACGCTCAAGGTCATATTTACGCTCAAGGTCACATTTACACATGACCTTGGACTCAGGTGTCGCATGTACTACTGATGCCTTTGTAGGTTTTATTTTGTTGTGAAAATCTTGAATTAGTTGTCGGTGAAGTTCCACTCACATAGAACCCCTCCACAGCTGAAACATTTTACTTTATCGTCTATACCTGTGTAGTAAAATCCTGCCAACGATACTGCTTCGGGGTCAATCAAATACCTCAGCCATTGAGATTGATGGAATGAATTTAACCGATCTTCTATGTTCCTCATGTACGGAAAATTATCATAATACTTTAAATCATAAGGACTTAAGTTTACTTTATTGGAGTCTTTTGAAAAGCTATTCGGTGTCGTATGAGCTATTTCTCCTCTACGATCATTAGAAAAATTTATAGAATCAGTTTCGATAGTACTACTTCGAAAGATTGTTGAATCAGCGAACGGATTAGTGGACATCTTTGCTACTTTTAATTTTTAAATGATTCACTTGTTTATTGTATCAGTATTAAACGTTTACTAAAGGGTTTATTAGACTTGAAGGCAGTATTTATATACATTTTTAAACTCAAAATTTTTTTAAAGAACCAATTTATGTTAATACGTCGGTGTCGTTCAGTCATATCAGTTTTTAAAATTAGTCTGTATAAGATTACAATAAACGACTGATGTGAGGACAGTGATGTTTCTCGTTTTCAAAAAACATGTTCAATCGTGTTTGATGACGCGGTGGCGGCGGTCTCCTTTGCGCAAATCGGATATCTGATTTCTAAAATTAGAAAATGCGACATCCCCAATGAACAATGGGCGATGCCCCACTTTCTAATTTCCGATATCAGATATGCGATAGTTAATTTTAAGAATTGTTCATTAACGATCGTTCAAAGCTAAAACTTTTGTATAAAAGGAGCCGCGTTTCTTCGGCTAGAGATCAGTTTGAAGAAAAGTTACCATGGAGACACATAGAGACCATCTGTTGAATAAATTAATTAGTGCAGGCGCTCACAGAGAAGAAGGTGCTCAAGTATGATGACGTCGAAACTGGAAAAAACTAATTTATTTATTGTTTATTATAGAAAATAATGAGCAATCCTGAGAAATACATCATTCTTTCTGACGATTTGCAAGAAAATCGTAAATTCAGCCTGACCTGGACACGAATTAAATTTAAACTAATCGGGATGCCTGCTGACGAGGTAAACCCTGAGGAGTGGGCTAAAGGTGGGTGCGTGAGATAGTTAGCTATATTATGCGTGAAGTTAGCCCGGGGGATAAGGTTGGATTTGAATTCACCTCCAAAAGATTTAATAAACCCGCACGGCTCAAGTTTTGTTATGCTCGCGATATTACTTTCAACGATGTTTGGGGTATTATGGGTAGTATGATTAAGAGTATCGGTAAAGGGTTAGGTACTGATACGTTCAAAATTACTATGATCCGTTATCAGATGCCTTGTCTATAGGCATAATTCACTTTATTTAGATATTTTTTAAATGTGTTTTATTATTATTTCTTTTTATATTTTTTAAATATAATATTTTAAAGTATATTGTTTTTATCTATCCATGAGTTGTGTGAAGCAGCAAAACCAGGCTCTTTAGCAAAAAAAAACCCTGTTTATTTTTTGTTTAACATCTGGGTCACCACTTCGCAAAAGCGTCTTATATACTCTAGAGCATGGTTCTCGTTGATGAGAAGTTCAGCTGCCTCACCGCAGCGAGTCAGCCACTACTGCAGCCACTCGTCTCCTTCTTCTTCTCCTTCTTCGTTATCTTGCTCCATTTCAGAGCTCATCACCACTAGCAGGTTATCTAGTTCTTCTTCTTCCTCAAGCTCGAAGACCCCTTCAATGGGTGTTATGTCCTTTGGTATATTACCGCGGCACATTTTTATGGTTTTTTACTTATTAAAAAGCTAACTCTTTAGCTTCACTTCAAATACGAATAATCCTTATTTATAAAAACGCGGCTTTATATATGTTAATTTTAGTGCATAGGGTAAAAAACTCTCGAACTATAACATCCGAAACTAATTTGTTTATTTTATTTTTAATGTTTTGAATTTTTGATTAAGGACGGGCACTAACCAAGTAATAGGTAAACGTGTTTGTTTGTTTGTGCAGGCATATCATCGCTACGTGTATAATCGTTGTGTTTGTTATTAGGACCGCCTTGTATGAATGTCTACATTTTAAAGTTAAAAACAGGAAGCAACAACAGTGTTATACATACAACGCGATCTTTTTTAGACTAAAATATCAAATAAATCATAATATTATTAAATTTTTTATTTAAAAAATAAAAAATCAACCTAAAGTATTAAATTTTACTTTAGGTATAAACTTAAAATTTTGATGTTTTTCTATATTATTTATTTGACATAATCCTAAATATAATATATTTTTGCCAGCGTTAACATCACGGTTCCAGGTTATCGAACATTTTTTGCAATGTTGATACCTGTGTGGTGATTTAGATGTTATGTGTTCTTCGTGGCAACCAGCACATAATTTGATGGTTCGAAATTCACCAATTTCTAACACATCAGCATATTTGTGAAAATATTTTAAAATTTTCGGTTGCGGTGTTCTGACGTAGCCTTTAATTGGTGAATTTCCTGCTATTTTGGTTGATCCTAATACTATAAGTGCTTTCTTTGTTGGTCCAATTATTTGTTTTGCCAATGTATGACTGGCTTTTTCTATACAAATAAATTTTTGCAATTTTAATCTTGCCACTTTTCTTTGCAAATATTCTTTTTGGACTATATTAAATAATGATAGTTGATGTTCTAAATATTTATGATAATTTTTTTCCATTGGTGAAATTTGTTCATGATTGGTAGACGGTGTCCATTTTTTTAATTTTTTTAATCTTTGGTGGTAATTAGTCATATGACTAAATTTCGAACTTTTAAATTTAATTGGAACATCGTTTCTAATACCACCAAAGATTAATTTCAACCCAGGATCTAGTCCAATTTTGACGTCATATAAATTGATGTTTTTACGAATTTTTGATAAATTATCTTCATAAGATTCATCTACATTTTTATTTTTTATTTTTTTGAATGAAATTTTTTCTTTATTTAATTCCATTTTGGCCATGGAAAATGAAATGGCAACACCATCTGTCATGATGGAATAATCAAATTGTTTATTTTTTGTTTCTGGGAAAATAAAATATTTCCTCCATTCTATGTTGCGATCAAATGTTTTCCATTCACCTTTAAATAATTTAATTGAACATAGCAATTGCCAAAATGCCCTAGAATCATACCGAACATGATGTCTACCATGTTTTAAAATAGGTACTAAAGAAAAATGTTTTATTTTATTTTCTTCATTATATCGTTGAAGTTTATAAAAAAATTGTATATATTTATGATATTTTAATTTATTTGTAATATCATGAAATTTCGAACCATCCCAATTTAATAATTCTTTTAGTTTTTGGATTAATATTGGGTCTGGTGTTTTATCCGAATTATCATAAAATAAATAATGAATAGTATTATAACAATCGGTATTAAACATTTTTAAAAATTTCCTTACTCTCGAAAAACTGTGCATCCATAAATTATTATGAAATATAGTTTCATACTTTTGTGCCTCTGCCACAAACAAATTAGATCTATATGCTTTCTCATACATTCGAATATTATATTTATTTCTTATATTTTTATATTCAGTATCTATTTCGTATTTCGATTTAGAACCATTCAATAAATGATAATATAAATCTAAAAATTTGATTGATGTGAAATCATCATTTTCCCATTTTTTATATAATGTAAAATGTATGTATCTTGAACATTCGACAAAGAGTGAAGACATTTCTTCCACATCTTGTTGAATTTTATTAAAAATTAGTTCATTTTTAACCTTTGTCTTTAGCCCACACTTAACATTAATTATTTTTTTATTTAAATTGTCTTCACCATCCACCTTACGTTTAGGCATTTTTAAATTTTATAATATTATAACCAAAACGTTGTCACAAAAATTCAAAATCATAAAGAAAAATTTACACAATTAATATTAATTATATTTCAGTTTATATATAATTCAAATACTTTTTCACTATTTTAGTTTATACACAATATACAATTTATTTTGCGAAACACACAAAAAAACACAAAAAACGTGGTCGCAAATATTCATAAAAAAAAAAAATTCACACAATTAATCTTAAATATTTTTCAATTAACAGCGAAATTTTAAATCGTACTGAGCGTAAAATAATTGTACTACATCCTTTTATAAAAAAATCGAGAGGGAAGATTCTAATATAAATTATATTCACCCACATTTAAGATATATTTGAATATAAATTTGATTTGCCAGAGAGTTTCTGTTGTTTCTATTCATGTATTGTATGTTCATTCTTTCCGCAAAGTCATATTTTCGGTGATTTTAACCATGGCTGCCATAAGTTGTTCCATTCTGGATTCTTCTTTGTTTTCTTTGTCTTTAAGACGTTTGGCTGGATCTATTCCATAGCGGTCGAGAGCGAATTTGGTTTCTCCGTCCGAATAGTTCAGACGTGTAGCGGTATCTAGTGGGATTCTTGCCCTCTTGTCGAATTCATCCAAAGGTAGAGCTGTGCCAAATGATGTATTTGGGTGGTATTTTATGTCGATGATTTCAATGTTGATGAGGATATGATGCGGTGGTGATTACTCAATTGGTGCGGGAAAGGAAAATTAATAATAATAATCAATAAACATTTATTCATATTATCACGTGATTTTAAATATGTACATATGTATAATTGAGCAAGTGAAACATTTGGTGGACCGAAACAATGCACAAATTTTAAATTTTTTATGTGTGCGTCGGTTATTACCGTTATTACGCGCGGAAAATAAAATTTTGTTTTTTTTAAATAAATATTAGTGAACTAATAAATGATGTGGCGAATGATGATTGGTTAATCAAATATCATACCATATAGTAGGTATCAGAGAATACACATTGCATAAATTTTAAATTTTTTATGTGACCATTCTAAATTTTTTATGTGACCATTATCATTTTTATAACCATTCTAAATTTAACTTAGTAAATCATTTACCTGAATATTAATAGATAAATTTTAAAATTCGATTTTTGTAAAAATATTAATTAAAAAGCATAGTTTGGTCTAATTAATAAATTGTATTTCATCAAAACAGATGTTGATCTCTTATTTCCTTAGAAAATTGAAAATAAAGAAGAATACGCAATTATTATTATTTGAATATCATATTTATAATGTATGTATTCTAATTTTAAATTTTTTATGTGACCATTTATATAAAGCCGAGAGTGATTAGATTACCATCTACCAATGATTTACCAGACATCGGTCGAAAATTTGGAAGTCCGTGCACGATACTCGCCTCATTTTAAAAAATAAGCTATATCCTCCACCATCATGGGTTTTATTAGGGGATAGTGGTTATCCTTGTCGGTTAACACCAATTGAAATACTTACTCCTGTTAAAGTAAATAGGTCATTGACATTTTATTTTATTAGAATTTACACTGAATCAATTAAATTATTAATTAATGGCTATCGTTGACAACAACTAAAAGAGTAAACATGTTTATGCATTCATACAGCGCCACATGTAAAAAGATAATCGATGCATAAATTATTACGATGAATCGCTACTAACCACTCGACCTTGATGTGATAGTGCTGCGTAATTTATATACCTTGAAAGAACGGAAAGACATAAGGTCAGAAACCTGACAACTTTTTTTTTTTTTCGTTGATATTAAGTAGATTTTTTCCACACCCAACATCATCAGCGTTAAAAGCTATTGTAACAATTTGAGAGAGACGGTACGTTTTTAAATAAAACTACTCGGCCTTTTAGGCTTTGTAGTCTACAAAGACCCTAATGAAAACTCAGATAAATACATTTAAATTTTTTTTATTAATAAACTAATTTTTTTCTTGGAGTATAACTTCCCTCCACATTCACCGCAACTTAATTCGATAAGAAAACGTAAACTTGCGTAAAGTTTACTCCATCCAAACTGAGTTGTTCTATTAAAATTGAAAAATCCATATCGTCCCCCACCGCAATTTCGTTATCCTCTCGGGCAACAAACTCATTCCATAAACAATGGGCACAATTGTAGTCTTCATTGTAGAAAAATTCAAGGGTCCACATCCCGTCTGCGTACATTTCACCCAGCGTATCTATTATCGTTTGTGGTAACGTACCAAGCTGGATTGATTCTGTCACCGCAGGATTTCTTAACACAGCCCTAAGCATTTGAAGTTTTAACGTAGAGGGATTAGCCCTCACACCTGTTAATTCTTCAGACATTTTTCTTAATGTTTCTTTAGCGGTAAAAGTAGTCAGTATTTATAGGTAGAAATTATAAACAATTATCTGTTTTTTTTTCTTTTTTGGTAATTGATACTTCTGGTTTTTGTTTACATGTTGTTTACATGTTATGGATACTTTTTATTGTATTTAATAAAATTTCTATGATATAAAATAAAACTTCTGACAGCTGTCTCCCCCCTCTTAATTGTATAATTTTATGCATTTATACAGACATTTTGTAAATATCAGCCAATATTAATACGTCTGATTTTAAATATAAATCAGAATACTCACTAAGATTACTACATTAAAAGTATTTCAAACTTGATTTGTTCGGGACTTATAAATGAATTGGTTAACTTATTATACAATTTTAATATACCCGGTAATCCTTTTTTATCAAATATCTCTCAAATCGATTCAGATAATCATAAGAAAGATCCCTTTTTTTTTAATAAGATTAAACTCATTATTGTCTGGAAATAAGTTTCTAATTTCTAGAAATTGATTATCCTCTAGGTTGTTAGATAATTTATCGATACTTGACGCCATAAATTTAAATGAATCAATATATCTAAGTTTCTTTTTTTTATCATCTCTGATTTTAAAATGTTTTGTGAAAGAATTATATCTTTTTTTATTCTTTATCAGATCTATTGATCAAAACCTAAATCTTTAATTATAAAATGGGCATCGTATCCACTTAAGTTTATAATTTAAGCTACATTTTAAATGAGCCGCTCCTCTAAAATTTCCTGTTAGATGAGAATAATCTCTAATTTTAAAATTCTCGGAATTGTTGTGCACCCCTGATAAAGAAATTCATTCATTCAATTCATTACCACCTTTTATAAATATAAAAGTAATTTCAAAAGTAAACGCCCATTTATAAATCGAATTAAAGAAAACACCTAGATATAGCTTAAATTAAATTAAAACACCTAAATGTAGACTAAATACTACACGCGCACTCTCTTTTTAAAATACAGTGCTAACCTAAATAATAAATCGAATAGTCAACAGATTAATACAAAACACAAATTTTGCAATCAACAGTGAAAATTTTAGTATGTCAATTACCCAATACATAAAACTACATAAAATGCACATTTGACAAAATTAATTATAAGTTCAGTTAACCCAGAAATTAACCAAAATTTTAGTATATATAGTTCAAAAATTTGTAATCAAAATCAGTTGTAGCAGTTGCAGTCAAAGTTAATAAATAAAATAGTTAAGTTAGAGTCAAAAAATAAAAATCCGGTGTTGTAAATCAAAATTCGGGAATATCCACCAGACAAGTAAGTATCTCTCATTAAATAAAACAAAACAATACTGTCATAGCCCCCACCAGTGGTAAGCGGGTATTGTTCAACGCATCAACTACTAACCACAAGGCACCGAGTGAGTCTCCTTTTAACTACCTGCCACGGCCAAGGCGGAGTCAGATACGCAGCGTCTGTGGGCGCGCAGACTCCTTTCTGGTAGTTAAGGTTACTCATTCCTAAATTACTTACTAACATATGTAATACAGTTAAACTTCCTCTCCCCTTTTGACGAATACACTTACTTAATAGTATTTCATTGCTGCCTCAATCATTAAATATCTCTTAATATTACGCCATATATCGGAAAATGTATCTACAAGACAACTCACCCAATTAACACACACTAACAATAACATCTAGAAAAGATTGACTCTACAGATCTCATACACACATAGTCCCTAATATCAACAATATATCGACAATATCCAAACTCTTACATCTAAAATAACAACCATTTAATAATATCGACGCTATCTCAATCCCCACGTATAAATATATACAAATTAACATTTACAAACACTCTGTATAAACATAACAAATTAATACAATATTGGCGCTGCCGAAATTCGCACCTGTGGCGAATTAGTTAGGTTAAAATTAAACAATAGTGACCCACATGTTCAAAGATTCACCATTTGCATCAAAATCCGGTTTGACATCGCGATCCCCAACTAAACAAGCTACCGACACACCTACAGTACACAATACTCGTAGTAAGACTGCACGTCAAAACGACAATACACAAGTCCCCCGACCAATAAAAATCGAAGTGACAGACGACCTTCCATCAACCAAAACTAACGACAGAACACCGACTACTCCTACAATCCAAAATCCACATACACCACGACCTACAAACATAACCAACACCCGTAATACACAACACCTTAACAAAATGAATCCGCAACAAATACACCAGAGCGTAACTAGCTTAGTACCAGAATTCAGTGGAGACGAGACCGACCCGGCACAAACCGCAACCAGCCTTGCGAAATTCCTCGGAGCATCAGATAACATCTATAATAGACTAGAAACAAATGACGAAAAGGAAGAATTCAACGGAATCATCAAGTACCGGC
This sequence comes from Tipula unca, assembly GCA_951394425.1. Lineage (NCBI taxonomy): Eukaryota > Metazoa > Arthropoda > Insecta > Diptera > Tipulidae > Tipula > Tipula unca. Next base: position 75,759,674 of record OX596380.1, read on the forward strand.
TAACAGGAACCGCTTTCACCAGGGTACACAGACGACGAATAAAAGACTACCCAACATTGAAAACCACTCTGAAAAAGATGTACAATCCAGTATACTCATTGACAGAACTTGAAAACAATTACATGAGAATACGACAGCAATACGGAGAGTCTATCAAAAGTTACGGCTACAGACTGGGCGAAGCACTAGACCTGTACAAAATTGGCTACAGATCAAAGTACGAATTAGCAAACCTGGACGACACCTACACCAACCACCTAGATGCAAGTAGTGTGGAAATATTCAAAAGAGGACTGACAAACACAATATTGAAAGAAAAAGTAGCAACAATTGCAGCAACAAATATAGACAAAATAATCGAAGAAACAGAGCGAATAGAGAAAATACTAACAATAATAACTGGCGAACCAACCCAACACGTAATCCCTCAACAACCACAAACTCTACAACCAACACAAAACCAACACATGGAAACTCCAACTAGAAGAAACCAAATAATATGTAACTACTGTCAAAAACCAAACCACACGTGGGATATATGCCGCACTAGGATATTTAGAGAACAGGGACCAAGAAACATTCAATACCAAAATAACCAATACCGAACGAACCAACCATACTACCGAAATTCACCAATCAATTATCAAACACAAAGACAACAGAACAATCAATACTCCCCACAAAATCAATACACTGCACCACCCAGACAATTTCCAAACACCCCCACAAGACAAATCACATACACTCCACCGCAACAAAACAATTTTACAAACTACCGACAACCCACAATCCCAAATTTCCAAGACAGACCTCCTAAATACTGCTCACACTGCAAAACAACAAAGGGACATACATTCGACGAGTGCAGAAGCAAATTTCAAACAAATAAAAACTACAACACGGGACAATACCAGAACCAACGACAACCAAATGAAGTGGAGAACCTAGGAAGCAAATTCAACGCAATGAAACTCAACACAGTCATCCAACAGCCGATGGAAAACACTGCTACACACAGACAATATAGAAACCAGGGAAACGACCAAGGATCCAGCCAGCAGTAGGAGAGCCGCCGCAGTTGGATCCAGCCACAAATAACAATGAACACCAAACGCAAATAACAAATGGACATGAATATTCTCTCCCAATGGGTATGATTCCAGAAGCATACCTGAAAACTACAAAAACAAAAGACGCAAGACAAAACGCACATGATTCTCAAGTTAACCGACAGAGTACAACTACTCACGTTAACGGAACGAATCGAAAATTAGTTATTAGAAAAACACAAATAGTCGCCAGCCCGACACAAAACCAATATTCTCAAGTTAACCGACCGAGTACAACCACTCACGTTAACCGAACGAATCCAAACGTAGATATTAAGCAAATACAAACAGTCGCCAGCCCGACACACAAAGCCGTTGCCCGACCAACGCAAATAGTAGAATTTAAGAAAACAGACGAAGACACAAACGAAACAAGCCCAGACGCTTACCAAATAAACGAATTAAACAATATAAATATCAAACCAAGCACACACGAATGTGAACCAACTCGAAATACCAACTTCAAACCCATCCCAGCTCCCAGACTGTCCCTACTAAACAAACAAAACTCACCCCAAGAACCCAAAACCAGAGCATACGAACAAATTCAACCACACGAAAGAAACACAATACACGAAAACTCAAATGAAAAAACTCCCTGCAAAGCAACTAAAAATGACACAAATAAACCAGAACAAAGTAATATCTTTGACGAGCAAGAAGACATACTAGCAGACTTATTCCATCTAGAAGAACCTAGACACATTAAACTTATATCAAAATATAAAACAAATCGCGACACAATTACACCGACAATAGGAGACCACAAACCGAAACTGCTAATAGACTCAGGAGCAGACGTATCCTTACTTAAGATCAAATACGCAACGAAAGAAGAAATTAACACTGACATGAAAACAGCATTAACAGGAATAGGAGAAGGAGAAGTAATAACGATAGGAACGATCGACGCAGACATACAACTCACCAACAACCTAACTATTAATCACAGACTACACGTAGTACAAGACAATTTCCCTATAACGGAAGACGGAATAATAGGTAGAGACATGTTCGAAAAACATAAAATCGACATATTATACAGCAAAAACATGCTGAAGATAAACGAACACTTTGTACATTTTTCGAACGACTCTAAAAATACGATCACACTCCCAGCAAGGAGCGAAACATTAATAGAAATACAAACCCCGACCGACGACCAATACATATCCAATGCTTCAGAAATAATCCCAGGAATACACACTCCACACATACTCTTACAACCCAAAAATCGAAAAGCCAAAATCTTAATTGCCAACACTCTGCCAGAAGACACAATACTAAATGAATTTTACCCTGAACTAAGCCTCTACTCACACCAACACGATCAACAAGCACAGTACAACTCGAATGATAACCGAACAGAACAAATTATCAAAATGATATCAGAAAATCTAGACCCAACCAACAACGTTGAGGAAAACATGTCAATACTGACACTTTGCACAGAATACGAAGACATATTTTTCCTAGAAGGAGACAGACTGACAAGCATTAAGGGCGTACAACATGATATAAACTTATACACGGACACCAAACCGATCCACGTTCAAAGATACAGACTTCCACAGACACACAAAAACGAGATAAACAAACAAGTCAGCGAAATGTTAGAAGAAGGAAAAATCCAACCTAGCATCAGTCCATACAACAGCCCACTATTAGCAGTACCGAAAAAAGCAGGAAAGGATGGAATACCGAAATGGAGAGTAGTAGTTGACTTCAGAAAATTAAACGAAGCAACAATAGGCGATTCATTTCCACTCCCAAACATAAACGACATCCTAGACCAACTAGGGCATGCTCAATATTTCTCAACCCTAGATATGGCAAGTGGTTACCATCAAATCGAAATGAACCCACGAGACTATCACAAAACTGCCTTCAGCACAGATTACGGACATTTCGAGTTCACAAGAATGCCTTTTGGACTCAAAAATTCTCAGGCCACATTCCAAAGAGCCATCAATCATATCCTCCGTGGTTTCCAAGGATTAAAAGGATTTGTATACCTGGACGACGTAGTCGTCTACGGGAAAAATTTAAATGACCACAATACCAAACTAATCGAAATTTTTGAAACTTGTCGAAAAAATAATTTGAAACTGCAATGTGCGAAATGCCAATTCCTCAAAAAAGAGATCACATTTCTTGGACATCTTATCACGCCAGACGGCATCAAACCTAATCCAAAAACAACACAAGCAGTACAAGACTTTCCACAACCAAGAAACATAAGAGAAACCCAATCATTTTTAGGCCTAGCGAACTACTACCGCAGGTTTATCCCAAAATTCTCAGAAATAGCAGAACCACTCACGAAACTCACACGTAAAAAAGTACCATTCGTATTCACAGAAGAAAGTGAAAAAGCCTTAAATACACTCAAAGCATGCCTAGTAAACCCACCAATCCTTAAGTATCCCGATCTAAATAGACCATTCATCCTCACAACAGACGCAAGCGACTACAGCTTAGGAGCCGTACTATCACAGACATACGTGACAGGAGAATTTCCAATCGCTTACGCCAGCAGAGCGCTAGGCAAATCAGAAAGAAATTACAGCACCATAGAAAAAGAAATGCTAGGAATATATTGGGCTGTGAATAATTTCAGACCGTACTTATACGGGAAAAAATTTACTATCGTTACGGACCACAAACCACTCACAGGAAATTTAACAAAAATACCAAACCGCATACTAAAGTGGAATTTAAAATTGTCAGAGTACAATTTTGAAATAATACACAAGTCAGGGAAACTAAATACAAACGCCGACGCACTAAGCAGAATCAAATATAACGAAGTACTAGCAATCACCAGAGCACAGAACCAGAAGACTCAGGAAACAATAGAACAACAAACTGCGGAACGAAAAGAAGACGGGAACGAACAAGCTCAAATTAGGTTGAAACAAACAGATATAACAAATAAAACTAACATAGAAATCGTATTAGATCAGAAGAAACGTCAACAAATACTGGACGAATACCACAATTTACCATTAGGTGGACACGCAGGTACATGGCGAACGTACAAACGAATAAAAATGTTATACTACTGGCCCAACATGCTGACAGACATAAACCGATTTATAAGGAAATGCCATCTATGCAAACGAAACAAGAACCATAGAAAAACAAAAGTCCCACTACAAATTACAACCACGTCAGAATATCCATTTCAAAGAGTAGCATTCGATATCGTAGGCCCTTTGCCGACAACAGAGAAAGGAAACAGTTACATTCTCACATTCCAAGACGACCTATCCAAATTTTCTGGAGCAATCCCAATCCCAAACCAGAATGCAAATACGGTAGCAAAAGCGCTTTGCGAGTATTACATTACCAAACACGGCATTCCAGAGAAAATCCTAACCGACCAGGGCACCAACTTCAAAAGCAGAACATTTGAAGATGTATGCAAAGTACTCAAACTTAAACACTTAACTACCACAGCATACCACCCTGAAACTAACGGGGCACTTGAAAAATCCCACAATACGCTCAAGGAATACTTAAGATCCTTCACTGATACCGATAGAAACAATTGGGATGAAATGTGTCACTACGCCGTATTCGTCTATAACACTACACCACATTGCGCTACACATTATACACCACACGAATTAATTTACGGTAGACCAGCATTAATACCAACAGCGATAAAAAAGGACCCAGAACCTACATACAACTACGATGACTACGCTTCAGAATTAAAAGCCAGACTAAGACTTGCGCATGCAATCGCTCGACAACGACTCATTCAAAAGAAACACATAACCAAAGCACAGTACGACAAAAAAGTGAACAATATACACGTAAGAGTCAACGATCTTGTATGGTTAAAAAACGACATGAGAAGAAACAAACAAGACCCGCTATGGTTAGGCCCATACAGAGTAACAGAAATAAACTCTCCCACTAACACAACAGTCCAAATCAACAAACGACTAGTAAAAGTACACAACAACAGATTAATCCCACACCACAACTAGAAGCCAAAACAAAATAATAACAACTCACCTCCCAGGTAAACAACAATGGAGACTACTAAAATGAAAGAACAACCCGAGAAAACCACAACAACAACAAATAAAAAAATATCAATAGAGGAATACAGAGAAAGAAAAAGAAGTTCTCCCAACATACAAAGGGAAAATAGCACTGAGAAAACACATACCGAATCAGGGCCGAACAAGAAAAGGAGCAGAGGCGGAAGAGTGAACAAACTGAAAAAAGAAAGAAAAGAACTGGAAAGAATAAATAAGATATGCACCAAACCAAGAGATATGATAGCCATAAACAACAAATTAAAAGAAATAAAAAGCATGATCAGGAAAAATGTCTAAAACAAACAAATTAATAAATAAAAAAAAAAAAATAAATAAAAAAAAAAAAAAAAAAAAAAATAAAAAAAAATAAAAAAAAAACACGCGTTTCCATTTCCAAGAACTGAAAAACAAAACAATGCGAAACATAACTCCTAACACACTACACATAAATAAGACACCAGAGTAAACTCCCAACGGTAAAGAACACAAAAACGAAAACAAAGCAAAACTATAGTCGAAACCCGATAACAAAAAAAAAAAAAATGCAGTAAAAACTCCATGTAACGGACACAAGACACTACAAAACAAAAAAAAAAAAAAAAAAAAAAAAAAAAAAAAAAACCAAACAAAACCCTGACTCAACAAAACAAAAGAATATATAACGACGCAAAAACCAAATATGAAATCAGAACAAGCCAAAAGCCGCAACTATGGAACGCCGTTTAACAATTGAGACAAACAGATGGGGGTCGTTCGACCGCCTAATCCAGAGAATGATGGACATCAGGCGGAACTGGGAGCAGGGGACGATACTCGGGGTCAGCCACGAAGCACCGGACAGCTTCGGCGAAAGATGCCGACAGGTCCGGAACATCCGACGCCGCTGGCGGAGGCCAGCACGACGACGACCGCACCAAAGGGCTCGACGGCAAGAAGCCGAGGCCCAACCACCACTGCCACAACCAGTCGAGGAGGCCGCACCCGAACACGAAGACAACAGGGACGAGCAGGATGACGACAGTGATGTCGTCATCATAAGAATAGAAGAGATTGAAGGAGAATAATGTACAAATCAATAAAGGTTCTAAATAAAAAATAAAAAAAAAAATTTTGTTGAAACAAATGTTTTTATAAAAGTGCGGAATAACCAAAAACCCAAAAATCCTCACCAAAGCAACCCAACCCCAGACAAACAAAAACAATAACCAAAATCCAACTCCAACACACACACAATATTGACAAAAAACAATTAAGGAACACAGATGAACTTCCACCAAGACTGTGGAGTCTTGACGCATACAGACCACCAACGTACCACACAAGAACCGATCCACGAAACAAACATTACACAAACAAACAAATGGGCAACCAGACAAACGAACGGCCCGAACCGAACAGACGACCACTTCCCAAATCAAAAAAAAAAAAAGGGGAAAAAAAGAAAAAGAAAAACAGACACGTATAAAACACCGAAAAAATATCTTCCACAGAAATGAACATACTAGCGATAATCGGACTAATCTCCTTGGCAACAGGAACTCATTTCGAAAATAGGAAAATCAAAAACATAGGAGCATTTTTTGAAAGTATATCCGAAATGGACACGGTCAACAAAAATTTAATAATAATCACCAAAATCGGCATACCCAAGACAAAAGAATTAACAGAGACACTAACAGAGTGCATACACATGTTAAAAACCCTATGCCAAGAGCTAACGGAAAAAAACCCTGACGATTTATGCAAGTCATTCAGACACGAACTAAAGTGGCACGTAAGCGAGATCCAGCGACAGGAGGGCAAGCTGAATGACATGTACGGAAGACAAAAAAGAGGACTTATCGACGTAGGTGGCAAATTGTCAAAATTCGTATTCGGAACAATGGATCAGGAGGACGCTACGGAAATATACAGTAAACTAAAAACCTTAGAAAATAACCAGGTAAAACTACTAGACGTAGAAAAACAACAAATAGCAATAATCAAGACAAACTTCGAAGCTCTATCAAAACCAGTAGACCAATTACAAAATGAAACGAACGAAATACAGGAAAAACTGAACCAGTTGATCACCAGAACAAATGATCAAGACACATTTATAGAAAGGAAACAAAACCTTACACACCGCACCGCGGAACTAACAGCCCTAATCCTTATACAATGCATGCACATAAATAAACTTCAAGAAGACGCAACAGAAATAATAACCGCACTAAACATGAAAAAACTGCACCCACTAATAATAACCCATAACAAAGTAGTCGACATAATACGCACCCATTCAACGGATGCAAACACAAAACTGGAAAGATTCGAAATCCTAAGACAAGTCGTAAAAACAGACCACATAGAAATAAAAGGACAAGTCATGATTAAAATCACAATCCCAATAATCGATAACGAAGAATACACACTATTCAAACCATACATACTACCAGTCGTCAGAAGAAACGAATACAACATATACGAAATAAACACCGAGTACGTAGCAATAAACAGTCAAAAAACGAAGACAATAGAATTACACACAGAAGACGTCAACCGATGTGAAAAAATAAACGACAGCCTAGAAAAGGATTTCCTGATATGCCACAACACGAAGCCAATCCTACCAATCCATAATCCACACTGTATAGCGACACTATGGAACAACCCATGGAATGCAGAACAAAACTGCAAATCACTACCAACGAACTCTCACAACATGATAGTGAAATTAGAAGCCACAAACACATTACTTTACTCGATGAGCACAGAAACGAACATAACAATACAATGTCAAAACAACACAGAAAAGTTGCAAATTATAAATAACGGACTACTGATCTTCAAAACAACATGTAAAGTAACAACAAAAGAATTCACAATAATAGTAATAGGATACCCGGAAACAATCGAGCTAGAACAACAAGAGATACTGACTGAGTCAAGTGAAGAAGTAATCAGGAACACACAAAAAGACGACCAAGAACCCAAAAACAGCAGAATACAACTCATCGACCACAAGACACACAACAAGCAATTTTTAGAACAAACAAACAAAATAATTCAACTAAAAAAAAGCACAGACGAACTAAAATTACAGGAAGACCATAACCAAACAACCAAAATCACAACTGGAATACTATCAGGGACAAGCTTACTGATGTTTATAGCGATAACCGCAATAGTAATAAAATACAGACGGAGAAAAACAAAAACAATAACAATATTAAACTCAACACACAAAGCCAACGAATCACACGGCAACAGAAACAAACAGAACAACGACAAAACAAGAAAAAGAAAAACACATGAAAATGACGACGACACCACCACTGTATAAAAACCATTCCAGACAAAAAAGAATACTTCCACGCCATAAATTAACAACCCGCACATTCCATAACCGAAACTCATGCATCATAAATAAATTTACAGTGTCAATAAAACCAATGATCGAACTAATAAGAGGCGACCCTGAGTCACTAATTAGAATGGATGATCCAATATGGAACATAATCGAAGAAATAGGAAAAACACCACACCAGAAACAACCAAACACAGAAATAGATGAAATGAGAACAATAGGCCTGGAAATACAAAATATGATCCAAGAAATGAGAGAACACGAACAACGGAAACAAAATACCAACAACATTAACTTTAACCGACATAAAACACGCGGGAAATATTTTCAAAAAAAAAACAAATTAGCCTTTTCTTCATCGAACAAACACTAACACTCGAGGAAGAACAAGCTAAAAATTAAGAAATTAAAAACATAAAACTAACACATAATTAAGACAAACCTAACATAAGCAAAAAATAAATTATATTATAAAAACAAAAATCAATCATTTGTGTAGATTAGAAAAATTGTAAGTCAAAAACCATAACGATAATCAAAAAAAAAATTAAAAACATATATTATCAGAGTTCAATTTAAAATAAATTTTTCTATAATTCGATAAAGATGAAAAATATATAAACAAAATAATTAAAACTAGCACATACCTAGTATTTATAAGCTCAAAATTCATAAATTGCTTATTAAAAGCACAATTCAAAAACATTTTTCCATAAGAAACACAAATTACACCTTTTATTCCACACTTTTAAACCTCACTTAAAAATTGACGTTAAATTAAACTCAAAATTATAAATCCAACACAAAAAAAAAAAAATTAAAACACTTTTAGCCAAAAAATTAAATAATAGAAACACATTTTTTCAATTTTCTTCTCACAAACACCAAACGTTAACTTAAAATGAGTAAAAGATCAAAATGACAAAATAGCACAGTCACACAAAACAAAAATCTTGTGACTAAAATTACATACAAAACCCTAAGATAAGCAATTTTAATAAAACAAAATAAAAATATATATACAAATTATACAAAGTAGTAAATAAAATTCTCATAAATTTTCCTCAATTATATAAATATTAACTCATATTACAAAATGCATACATTTCATTATATAATTCATACAGTAAAAATAAAAATAAACAAAATTAGCTTAGATTACAAAAAATAATTATAAAATATATATAAGTTAATAACCTAATGAAATAATAATATAATATAATACAAATGGCAATAAAATGCAAAACGACAGAATTCCAAAGCAAAAATAAAATATAGTTCATGGTCACGATTCAACATGACATTGTAAACAAAACCACAACAAAAGAAATACAAAACGATGAGGCACACGACAAGGCAAAACGCAAAGACATATGTAAGATGAAGACAAACGATACTGACGAAGCAGCCATAACAGCACAGATTTGGCACAGAATCACTATAGTAAACTACTTACCGCATCTAACAAACCACAAAATTGAACATACACGGATAACGATTGGACCGTAGACAGCCAAGAAACGATGCCAGAACATCAACCACAGCCATATACAACAATACAACATTTAAACAATGGAATACTGAATCCATGACCGAACTAAATTTTATGATACAAAGAAGACTGACAGAAGACAACCAACTACCAGACCAACATGAATTACCCACAACATAATAAACAAAAATAACAATAATTATAATAATAGTAATAAGCCTTAAAATATAGACCCTATGTATCCCATAACTGCGAAATCTTCCATAAGAAGATTTCACTAATAAAGGGGGAAGGTGTTGTGCACCCCTGATAAAGAAATTCATTCATTCAATTCATTACCACCTTTTATAAATATAAAAGTAATTTCAAAAGTAAACGCCCATTTATAAATCGAATTAAAGAAAACACCTAGATATAGCTTAAATTAAATTAAAACACCTAAATGTAGACTAAATACTACACGCGCACTCTCTTTTTAAAATACAGTGCTAACCTAAATAATAAATCGAATAGTCAACAGATTAATACAAAACACAAATTTTGCAATCAACAGTGAAAATTTTAGTATGTCAATTACCCAATACATAAAACTACATAAAATGCACATTTGACAAAATTAATTATAAGTTCAGTTAACCCAGAAATTAACCAAAATTTTAGTATATATAGTTCAAAAATTTGTAATCAAAATCAGTTGTAGCAGTTGCAGTCAAAGTTAATAAATAAAATAGTTAAGTTAGAGTCAAAAAATAAAAATCCGGTGTTGTAAATCAAAATTCGGGAATATCCACCAGACAAGTAAGTATCTCTCATTAAATAAAACAAAACAATACTGTCATAGCCCCCACCAGTGGTAAGCGGGTATTGTTCAACGCATCAACTACTAACCACAAGGCACCGAGTGAGTCTCCTTTTAACTACCTGCCACGGCCAAGGCGGAGTCAGATACGCAGCGTCTGTGGGCGCGCAGACTCCTTTCTGGTAGTTAAGGTTACTCATTCCTAAATTACTTACTAACATATGTAATACAGTTAAACTTCCTCTCCCCTTTTGACGAATACACTTACTTAATAGTATTTCATTGCTGCCTCAATCATTACATATCTCTTAATACTACGCCATATATCGGAAAATGTATCTACAAGACAACTCACCCAATTAACACACACTAACAATAACATCTAGAAAAGATTGACTCTACAGATCTCATACACACATAGTCCCTAATATCAACAATATATCGACAATATCCAAACTCTTACATCTAAAATAACAACCATTTAATAATATCGACGCTATCTCAATCCCCACGTATAAATATATACAAATTAACATTTACAAACACTCTGTATAAACATAACAAATTAATACAATAGAATCATTAAAAATGCCTTTACAAATGTGACAGACATTTTATTCCTTATATTGATCTTGCGCTGTTATATATTGAGTTTATGCATTGGTATCACATTATGTAACTCATCATAAATAGAGGCTAGATCAATTTTTAATTTGATAATAAGTACTTTACAACAATCATTGCCCCTGTATGTAATAAGTTTTGATTTATTATCATCGTATGAACACTTAATGTGGTATGCGAAACTACAAGGTTCATGTTTAGTAATATTTGTACTAAACGATTTATTTGGATTTGGTAGGCAAGTATCAATTGGTTTTAAAATTGCAATATATTATAAATGAAACTCTTAAGGAATTTTTAAAGTTTTTAAATTGAAGTGTGGAGTTTTTCTCAGTTGGAACAACAGGTTTAATTTTATTACATCCATAGTTATTATGTGCAATTAAATTTTGTTCATCACAGAAAAAACATAAACATCCATCACAAATCCATTTTTTATGATTATTCTTTGAAAGTTGAGTGCTAACCAACCTACTTAAATTTTTAATAAAGCAATAATGCGTAGTTATACCTTCCTCAATTAATAATAAATTAGCATGATCAGATTGTTTTGATTTTGTATAATATCAAGGACCTACAACTTGATTATTTTCTAATTCATAAATATTAACACAAATATTATTTAAATTTTCAAATTTCTCAGACGTCCAGTCTTTTAAAGCTACAGGAAAACTTATATTATTAAAATTCAATTGACCACTATAATAAGAACCTCTAATTTAGTTAAACTAAATCTTCGAACTTAACGTTTTCTAAATTTGGAACTGACCCAAAGATACATTAGTTGTGTTCGGTCCGAATCGGGTCCGTAATCGATGTACTTACTGGCTCTTATTTCTGGATTATCAACAAATTTCGTCAGACGGAAATCCTGTGCATTTTCGAAATTGGAATTGGCCGTTTCGTCCCATCCTTCCGGATCGTCTCCGTCGGTTGTATAGCACGCTCCTATAGCGTCAGCCATCCTTCTCCTTCTCATGCCAAGCAAGCCTATTCTTCTCGTTGTGGGCAGACTCGTCTGTTGGTGTGAGTGGACACTGGCTTTTTTTTTTCAATCAAATAGATTGTTCTATTTGCATGCGGTACATTTACCTGTAATTTATGTTTTAAATATGCAAAACAAGCTTAATCTTGATTTTCTATATTGATTACCGCTTTTATGAAGAGGCTCTCAATGGATCATATTTATTAATATTAATTTCAATATATATTACTTTTTCGAGAGCACAACCAGATTCTTTCTCTTGAAAGTCTTCAGATTGTGTATTCAAGGAGTCAACCGATTCAGAAATTTTTAATTCTAAATCAGTAGCCTCTGTGAAAATATCATTTTTAATGTTGAGTAATTTCATATCTGGAATATTTTCACCATCTTTTAAATGAAATTTGGTGTATCTGGCAAATAATTCGAAATTAATTTTAACACTTCTATTTGCGTCAATTTAAAGTTTTATTAACTCACTAAACTGATTCACAAAATATAATTTGTTACCACAGTAACTACAAGTATATAACGGTATTTCGTTAAACAGCAGGCTGTATAAAAACGTCTCCATATGATACGGCTCGTTTTCATACGTACAGGTGTCGATGACTGCATCTATATTCCATTCTTCGCCTTCGTCATGCTCAGAGTCCTCAAAGAAGCATTTTGCACATTGTGTCGTAGATGTAAAAAACAATGTGTGTTCTTTAACAGAACGCTCGAACTCCTCTAGCGCTTTACCATGAAGATTTGTGGGTAGATCCTCAATCAACACACCTGATTTGATTATCTGGTGTATTGATGATAGGATCAATGATTTTGGCTGTATCTATTGCTGCTGGCTGTTGCTTGTATTTTGTGAAATATTTTCCATTACTTGCTTTTTTGAAATACTAGTATACGAATATAATTTAAACTAAATTGCCTCTAGTGATATATGGAGGATCTACATTCTTTAACCTATACATTACGATGTAAATTAATTGATCAGCTTACAATGTAAACAAGGAATTTAAATAATCAGGTACAATATTGTACTGATTTTATTTAATTTCTTTTGCTGTTAACATTATTTGTATTGCAGTTTGTTAATTAAGAATACTGCATAAACGTTCATCTTCGGACGCCCCACGACGATTTTAGATTGTTCATGAACAATAATGCATCGTCCCACTAGGCGATTTTTCCTTTAATCCATGATTTGTTGCGAGATTATCGAACGCAATCGTGCACAGTCTTGTACAATGTCTTACGTATACATGTATAAAATGCAATTTTTTGTACCAGTTTATTTAAATTCTTAACGCCAATTTAAAAAAGTTAATGACGTGTGCTACACTTTTTTAGTAAAAAACTCAAAGGTGATGGCGGTGACGTGCGCTCCTCACGTCCGATTTTAGAATGTTAATTATTAATAAAGCATAAACGTTCATCTTCGGACGTCCCACGTCCGATTTTAGATTGTTCATGAACAATAATGCATCGTCCCGTAAGCCGATCTTATTTTTAATCCATCATTTGTTGCGAGATCATCGAACGCAATCGTATACAGCCTTGTACAATGATATAAAATAAAACTTCTGACAGCTGTCTCCCCCCTCTTAATTGTATAATTTTATATACTAAAGCCTGTACTTTATTATCACATTCATCAAATTGTTCATCAATTTCTTCGATAATGTGGTCAGGAACAATACTACGCACTCGACATTGATGTGCTAGTGTTGTGTAATTTACAAGCCTTGAAATATCATTCACAAAGTATCTAAGATGACCTCGGCAATAATTATTATGACACCATTGGAACACCGTATATGACACCTTTTTTTTAAGGTTAAAAAACAGAAAACAATAATTAAAGATCAACACTTCATAAAAACTAATTTGTTTATTTATTTTTTTTTATTTTTAATGTTTTGAATTTTTAGTGGAATTCACACCGAATAAATTAAATGATTGATTAATGACTATCACTAAAACGACTAATAGAGTAAACATGTTTGTGCATGCATACCATCGATTCGTGTATGAAATATAACTTGCATTTATTATTATTATTATGACAGTATTGTATGAATGTTTACCTTTTTAAAGTTAAAAACAAGAAACAACAACAATGTTATACATACTCAACTAAAAATCATATGTGTAAAAGAGTAAACATTTTTGTGCATGCATACCATTATTTTCCGAATAGGTTTTTACCAATAAATACTTGAGAATGAACTGATGGTTGAAAGCCTGACCATTGTGTTCAATTACTATTACTTTTTTGAATTTATTTCGTATGTTAAGCACATACTTCATAAACTCATCAATAATATCCGATCCGGGATGAATAATCATTTGATTATCCCCACATGTTGAGCATGTTTCCACTACATCACCTACATCCATACAAGTCTGACATCGCTGTTGTAGAACACACGGGGCGATAATTTTTTTCCTGACGTGTCTCAAGATCAAAAAAGATAAATAATACCGACTCAGATTTTGGTTTCCCTTTTGGTGTTCGGCTGCATATAACACTGATGATTTTCAGCCTGGTGTTTCCTACATATGCCGCAAAACGCCTCGTTAAAACTATGCACCCGATCACGATTTATCGTCCGACTACATTTATTACAGCGGCGCAGCTTTTCGCATACACCGTTTTCCTTGTGTTGTACAAAACATCGATCACCATCAAAATCCCTGTTGCAGTCCAAGCACAGTTTTTTTCAGGTTGAATGGCACTTTTGTTTTACTAAACAAGCCGAAGAGGCGCTCTTACATTTATACCGAGTCTGAGTATTGTAAGGAACATGACAATCCTCACAATAAAATTTACACACAAATGCTGATGTCAACGATGTTATGACACTGTAGTGATTCTCGTGGTGTAATAGATTTATTTTTGCTGCTGCCGATGGTCCTTCATATATCAGTTCCCTTCCTTTTGTTCCCGCACTGTATACGCAAAGTTGGTACTTTGATAGATACTGCGGGAATTGTTTCAACTCCTCAATACCACAGCCCTCTTCTGGTACCACAACACCGGAGTTCTGTAGTAATTTCTGCATGTTTACCTATGTTACGCCGAATAACATTTTTTTCCTGCTTGGTCCCATTTTTTGTGTAAACGCGAGCGACAACGATTGCTCGTGGTAGACAAAGGTTATCCTTATTATCTATATACAAAATCCCCTGTCTACTTTTCCATTCTTCTAAATGGTTGTTGTATGCAAAAGTACGATATCGGCCCTGTCCAACGGGGATTTGTATCTCGGTTATCACCAACTCAAAACTATCCGTGTTGAGGCCTTCTGCCAACCATGCTGTATTTTTAAATTTATCCGATTTAAATTCCAGACCAATTTTATCACTTGTCGCCACTGTCTGAGTAATGTGTCTGACCATTCCATCTATGGCTCCTCGTATCCACTCAATAGGATTGGATGCAACAAGAGGTAGTTGCTCTATTTTAAACGTCACCTCTCGACGTGCAATTTTATTCCGACTATTATGTTTCGCTGTGTCGGGAATTATAACGTACGGATGCTTACTAGCCGTTAAACTTTGTTCATCTTGGTATCGCTGGATTAGTTGTTTTTTAAACTTATTTTTTTGACTTTTAAAATAATTCACACGAATTAAAAAGTTTACGCTGACATGTTTTGTTAGGGAATTCCTATATACGTCTCCGACATATATTTAAAACAAGTGAAGAGAAATAAAAAACTTTGATTTCACTTAAGAAACGAAAAAAACGTAATTAAGTTGGGGATTCCTATAAATTTATTATTTTTACTTGATATTATACTAGAAATATGTAAGAACTGTATCACTTAAGCAATACATACATACATATAGACCAAAATTAATAGAATATACTATACAATACATTTATGATTATTATTTATTTATATGAAAGTTTATCAGCTGCTGCTGTTACATATTGCCGCTTGCAAAATATTGTGTGGTAGGGTAATTCACCTTTTGCCCACCAACCACTACAGTATTTTGTATGTAGTTGTTCCTCAAGTTTTAAAAACTCTTTATATGTGATAGCTTCATATAAAGGGTTTCTACATGCAAAACAGGAAAAATGCACATAAATTTGAGGTAAAAATATATTTAGTTTTTCTATTTGTTTAATGTTTTCCTCGCGTTGTTTGGTTTTAGAATTGAGAATTTTAGCTAATGTAAATAGCTGAGGTATTTGTTTTATTTCAGTAGTCGACATTTTAAATTTTAAATTCTTGAATATATTGATTTCAGTAGTGACTTTAGAATATTTACTGATGAAATTAGCTGGTTTATCTATTTATATATAGATGTTAAGAAATCATGATTACATTGTAATGAAACAAGCTATTGTTTATTATCACCAATGAATTTAAAGTTTCTATAATGAGACAAACGTTATAAAAATTATTATATTGTAACAAGACCATGCATATATTTACTTTCGATTTGTATGCAATTGTTATTTATTTTTTTCTTCTTTTCTTTTTTTCACACAGCTTTCTATAGCAAGATAATAATTCAATCATGAATTAACATGTATGTGATTAACCTTTTAGTTTTTCACTATAAGGTTAATACATAATTACATAATTTCAATGCACTTAACTTTCATTTTTCCCCATGCAGCAAAAATTTTTATATGGAAAAATGAAATTTTTTTCTTCATAGTAATTTTATATGGAAAAGTGTTTTAGAACTCTCATAGCTTAACTACTGAACGACTGTAGAATAACTTCAAATTTTACCAAAATTCCGTATAGTGGGGCTTTCATGGCACGGGGATCAAGCCCCATAAATTTTATTTTTAAATTTGCTGGTAGTGGTTGCGATATTGTCTCTTTTGTGAAAAGCTTACAGATCCTTTGCGGCATCCACAAAAAACCGTTGTCTTTGATTTCAAACTGAAGCTGTTCGCCAAACTTGGTTTGAACGAATCGCCATCTCACAACCTTATGAATCTTATTAACTAAATGATCGTTAGGTTTAATACAATCATGGACAGCGTTCAATGTCTTGATGAAATTTGACTGTCAAGTAAAAATAGTAACATTATAGCTAAATTAAAATGTGAAATAATAAAATGCTTACCATATTTTATTTGTATTAATATGTATTAGAATTAACACCAGAAATATATTTTTCTAGAAATACTCTAGTTGAGCTTTCAAATCACCTTTGGTGAGTAATTATGGAAACACTGAAATTAATTTCTACTACTTGTTTTATTGAAAATATTTTAATTTGAACTAATATAATGAATTTTTATAATTGTAAATTCGAACTGAACTGAACTGCTTTTATTATAAACTTGAATTGACTATTTTAATTATTAACTTGAACTAACTTATTGACTCAATTTTTGGATTATATATACTAGATTTTTTGAGTTAATTGAACTTAAAAAATTAATTTACCTTAATGTGCATTTTGAATTTCTGTAACTTGAATAGCAGTAGGTAATATGATACTCTGCGGTGGGAATCACCTGACCTTGAAAACGTATGAAATCACCTTGAAAATCACTTGACCTATTATATAGTAAAAAATTTAATAATCATTCTCGCATATTATTACTGTATTCAATTTAGAAAAAAAAATGTAAATCAAACTCATGATACCTAGGGAATTTATAAATTAAATTAATACACAAAAAAAAAGTATTAAAAATAAAACATAAAAAACTTAATCTGCAAAACGAAGGTAATTAAAATAAACCTATATTACCAAGCAAGAACTATCGAAATATCTAGGATACATTTCAAAAGAAAACGGGTTCGTCTCAAAAACATAGCTGTTTTCATGTGTTCAAATATTTCATGCTGATTGGCCCACAATATTTTGTTCTCACTCGACGGATATGTCTCATGGATTTGAACTAAATGTCCAACCAAAATATTTATTAGTTTTGTCCGCAGTGGTTTTGGGAGTACTTGGGTTTTATTATATATTTCTAAAATACTTTTGCTCTCGGCATGCTCCTCTAAATATTTCTGTAATTCCTTCAAATAATATATAATCAGCGTTCAATTTCATGAAAGCGTACCAATTGTAAAACCATAACCTCCAAATTGAGTTTTTGGAAATTCTATGAGGTATCTATAAAAGCTGACAGGCGGTCAGTCGATTTTCAAAACCCAACGGAATTCGTCGTTGACATACAAAAAGAAAACATACGGAGTTCCAACCATGACAAAACGAAAATGAAAGCATATAACAAAGCATACAAACAAATATTTGTTTTTCTGAATATACATACCTAATTTGTATTAAGACCAAAATAAAGAAAGTAGTAAAAAACACCCCGACCGTTAAAGTGAAAAACACAAAAGTTAATTAGAAAACATGAATTTTGCAGTAGACAGGGAAAAATAAAAACAATTTTTAGTTTGAAATATTTATTTCTATAATGTAAAATAATTTACAAATTTATTTAATTAAGGATAGATAAAAATATTACCCATTTTAAAATTTATTTATTTATTAAAATATTTTAATTTTTTAATACCGTGTGGGCGTTCTGCTTCTTTTAGCACCATTTTGATTTTTGGTGATTTTATCCCATTTTGTAGTTTGTTTATGCTGTTCCTTTTCGTTCCTTTTTTGCTGATACACTACGACATACTCTCAGAGAGGCTATAAATCACCTCTGAAAGATGTACATGTACTCTTTCTCCAAACCGGATATCTTCCAGCTTAATCTCCTGGACATTATATGCGCGCTCCTTTTGCCGGTCGGATGTTCTTAAAAATATGGATGTTGACCGCTCTTTTACGCATTCGGCGTAAATGTTGAGGATTGTTCAGCCTGAAATACAAATACAGTTGCAAAAGAAAAAAAATAAAAGAAAAATTAAATAAACAAAAATTACTTACCATGGTTATTATTTTTCTTCAAATATTCTTTCTTTTAAATCAGACGTATGTTTGCAGAACGAATGTAGATTAAATTAATTTTTCACTTATTATATAACAAAAATTTTACTACCCACGACACAGATTAACACTATTTTCCTTTATAAGTTCTATACCCTTTGATATATGTATTTAATTAAAAATAACGGATTAATTAAATTTAATTAATTAAAAATAATTGCATTTAACTGTGAGTACTTACAGTTAAAATAATATACGGCCGGATTTAGTTTTTTATGGGAAGCAACAAATATGCTTTTGCTCTGCAAGAAAAGGGAGTTATTTTGTAAACAATATCAAAAAGAAGTGGTTAAAACAATTTAAAACGTTAAAATATTT
This sequence comes from Tipula unca, assembly GCA_951394425.1. NCBI lineage: Eukaryota > Metazoa > Arthropoda > Insecta > Diptera > Tipulidae > Tipula > Tipula unca. Next base: position 75,779,350 of record OX596380.1, read on the forward strand.
TTTAAATCTATAAAACGATCAACATTTTGCCTTTATATGGTTTATATATTTTTTGTAGTACCTTATTTTAATTAAATCGATGTTGTTTTGTCATCATTAAGATAGTGCAATCGGTGATGAAATCGTCTTCGATATTGCCATGTGACGCTTTTGTACTATTGACGTGGGGTGGAAGATCGGCAGCATCTTGCTACAGAAGTAATATGATAAAGCGGCTATTGTTGCCATTTTTACATGACTCTCGTGTAGTTTACGCAGTCTGATTGTTGTGTTAGATAATATTTTGTATTTTGTAACTACTGTTAATTAATTTTTGCAGTATGTTTGAGATCATTGTCTTGCATACAAATTGTATCCTATTTTTTTAAACCAAATTTTTCTAAACGTAAGATGATTTGAATATCGCTTTAGTCAACATCGTTTTATTATTCTGTTATTATCCTTAGCAATCCTAAAGTTTGACCCTTAAAACGGCCCCAAAGATGTTTAAAGAACTTCCTTCGAAATTGAAATAATTATCGCTTAAAAGTGGATTCATCACTTTAAATTTAACTTTAAAATAATGTTTTTTTAAGCAACGCCGAATGGTTGCATTGCTAGTATAGTAACGATTAGGGTATACGCGGAAAATGACATGTCTCTGAATGTCGATACCCGTAATTCAATAGCTATTATAAGAAACGAGGTAACGAAAGCAAATACAATATATAATCTGCAAAATACAATTATGCAAAAAGTGATAGATTTGGATGTGTCTTTTTAAATGAAAATACTGATAAGATTTTGCTTAAATTCAAGAACATAACGCGCATGTTTTTTTATTGCTTAATATATATTGAAAAGTATTTAAAAATCTACAAAACAGTGAAATAATTTTTGAAATCGGTAAATGGGTTAACGAATTATAAACAAAAATGTATTGAAAAATTGTTGATCGGTTCACATTAGAAAAATAAAAAATAATATTTGTGAATAATTATTTAATCCGAATATCATATCAAAAAAAAATTCACAATATCTTTAATTTGTTCACAAAATATATTAAGCAATATAAAAAGAACCATTTTTATTCAGGTCACAACCAAATCAATCATGTTTTAACAGAAATTAAATATTTTGTATGGTAAACACAATAAAATAAATAAATTATAAGTCTTTAGAGAAAAGCAACTTAATTATTGTTAATTTTAAGTTATTTTTTAGTATTATATACATATTTGTAAAAATAATTACTGTAATAATAATTTATAAATAAAAAGATTTATTTAAAATTAAAATATCCTATATATCAGCTAATTTTATTTCGATACACCGACAAGAATACATCAAAAAACGATGCCTGGAAATTAATTGAAAAAAATGCAGATAAGCCTTGTTATAAGGTAACAATAATATAACAAAAGGTAAGTCTCTTAAAGGACGAGTAAAATTTAAAAAACTCGAATTGGAACATCAAGTAAGTTTATAATTATTATAATAACTACATATATTCATTAAATGTTGAACTTTATGAAATATATAACAGACCCGATGGTAACCATTCACTTTAAGCTAGAAACTAAATGTTGTGAAATATGCATTGTTTTGAATTGATTTGATTTGATTGGAATGTTCGACCAAGCATTAAGCAGGATCTCCCGGAGATGGCCGGACCTCACCGAACACCCATTTACACATAACATAAAAGAGGATTTGGATAGGTTCAGTTAGTATGATAGAAATTGACTCAGTTACAGACACCTGGTAAAGGCAATAGTTAGTAACACAGGACGATACAGTGCTAATCTACTTTTATAATCGTTTTCAGGATCACTGGACTCTGAAATAAAATTTATTAGTTTGCTGGATCAGACTTATGAGATACTCCTGAAAATTCAACTCAAATTAGTTACGATTTATTCTATTCTGCATTCCAACCTTTAATTAATTAATTTAAATTTAAGTTTAACTGGCTATAATTCCATATATTTGAGCTGTAATAGGCACTGTAATGCAAAGGAGTTAAAGGAGGAGTCAAGAAAAGCAAAGGAGTTAAACAGGGATGCCCCATAACTCCCCTTTTATTTAATTTCATACTGAATGAGGTTTTACTAACTGTGTCAGACCAATTCCCTGAGTTGTAACTAGATTAGCGTGTTGAGTTGCAACTTCCTCTCATACTCGCATATGCAAATGATATTATACTCGTCGCACAACAAATCAGAGCATTAGAACCCATTCTGGATGAATTACTAGGTGCCTTAAAATTAGCGGGCTTAAAATTAAACCCTCATAAATGCACCGCTTTGTTCCGAGGTCCCTCAGCATCATTTGTACCACCCCCCAGCATAGTGTTGTCTGGTGTTACTTTCAACCGTGTTGACACGATTCGGTATTTGGGTACTTATTTAACCTCCAAGTTTAAAAAAAAAAAATTAAAGTTGGGCGGATTACTCCAGCACTCAATGCTACTAATGGGCCCACGGTGCAATATCCGGACAATCATATGAAGAGATACATTCATAGAAATCAAGTACCATTTGAGACAGTTATCTCTATGTACTGCTGCGTTGTTTCCCCTTCGTTGACATATCGTTTACAGACAGTTTTGCAAACTGACGCCAGTAGTATAGGTGGCAATGGTGACAAATGCAGATGTTGAATTTTTAAGTTGTGTGACGTCATGGTTGGAAATGGTGACAAAACCAGATGTTGAATTTTTTTAAAATAGGTGACGTCATGGTTGGAAATGGTGATAAAACCAGATGTTGATTTTTTTAAATAGGTGACGTCATTATAGTAAGGGTGACGTCATCGAAAAGTAGTATAGGGGGGGGGGGGGGGAATGTTGAGAAAGACCAGATGTTGTATTATTTAAATCGGTTGACGTCATTATTGTAATAGTGAGGTTATGTAACTAAGAAAATGTCGGGAAGAATGTGTGTGACGTGCTAAAAGGGAAAGATGGTGGAAAGAGGGAAAGATGGTGCTAGAAATTAATAAAATCAATAAATTATGTAATAAAATTACATTTTTAAATTCATTGTTGCGCGAATGTGTCTTGCGCGTTCAACAGTCTAAGAGAAAAGACTTAAAAAGAAAATCCGAAGAAATAATTTTGTATTTTTTTGTGTAGAGGTTCGTATGTACTCCTATAGACAACGAAAGAAAGAAAACGAAAGAAAATTCTATTTTTAACTTCGTGTACGAATATCTATATGTATGTATAAGAATAAAATAAATAAGAACGATATAATGCTAATTGGGAGAATGAAAAAAGTAGTTATGTATAAAAATATTTAAGAAGAATGACGTCAGTGGGGAATGGCAGAAAATCCAGATGTTGCACTTTTTAAAATAAAATATTTAAGACAATGACGTCAGTGGGGAATGGCAGAAAATCCAGATGTTGCACTTTTTAAAATAAAATATTTAAGAAGAATGAGGTCAGTGGGAAATGGGAGAAAATCCAGATGTTGCATTTTTTAAAACCGATGGACGTCATACATAAACAACATTTTTTTTTTGTTAGTGTGTAGTAAGTGTATAGTAAAATTAAAAAATTTACGTTAGCGAGTAATGGTAGAAAATTCAGATGTTGCACTTTTAAAACCGATAGAAGTCACAGAAAATCGAGCAAAATGAAAATAAAACAGTTGAGCAAGTATGCTGTAGTGAGAAGTTTTTTAAATCAATTGACGTCATATAAAATCGTTTGTGTAAAATGAACCTTTGTCATCGTCAGATAATATTAAATAATATTTCGATATTAACACAATGTTTGGAATACGATAGTTTTGCAAATAACTGTCTAAATAAAAAAATTGTTAATCAAAAAATGTTACACATTATTGAAGACCATTTTGCGATACATAAGCGTTTGGAGGAATTACTTCGCAAAATAACACGTCGTGGTCCGGATGCTTACGCAAAGCTCATGGAAATATTAGTGGAGGAGGCAATAGATGTACTAAATAGATGTACTACTGCAACCAATTTTCTGTTTTAAATAAATAATACTTATTTATGTATAAAAGCAGTTTTATTCCTGAAAGGAACTTTACTAGTTTTCGTAATCTCGCTCCGTAAAGAGTGCAACTTATTTTTCCGTAATGAAAATTGCTCAACCTTTCACAATGATGATAGCAGGGCCGTCAGGGTCTGGTAAAACAACATTTGTATTAGATTTAGTGCGTAATTTGAAATTAAATACAATTCTATGGTGCAATGCAGTAGCAAGCGCTATACCTAAAGATATATTTACCTCAAAGAAAATTTAAGTTATGAGCAGTGTACCAAATTCTTTTGAAAATATTGAGGAAGGCACGCTTATAATTTTAGATGATTTAATGACAGAAGCTTACAACAAGAACATTTGTGAACTCTTTACGAAGGGATCACATCACAAAAATTTATCAATCATTTTAGTTACACAAAATGTTTTTCATCAAGCCAAGTATTGTCGCGATATCTCGCTAAATTGTAAATATCTGGTGATTTTTAAGAACCCCCGCGACTAAACTCAGATTGTTTCTCTTGCCAGACAGATTTATCCAGAAAATTTTATGGAACTTGTAAGAGTATATAATGAGGTTACATCGGAACCGCATGCTTATTTACTTTTCGACTTGACACAATCAGTTAATGATTTACTTCGATTTCGCACGAATATTTTTGAAAAAGACTATTTCACCTGCTACTGCCCTTCCACGCTGCTTGAAAATAAACAGCTATGTATGAAAAATGAAACGTTTGAAGGCCAACAAACATATTCTACATGTCTTAAAAAACTGTAAACCAGCTGTCCGAAAATCATTGCTCAAAGCTGCAAGCCCTGAAATAATAAAAACTTTGTGTGAAATAGCACTTAATACATTAAATGGAAACAATAAAATTTCTAAGCACAGCAAAACCAAATTAAAAAGGTATAAAAGAGATATACGATATTTGGCATGCCCAAAACTGAATCTCTCTTCAAAACGTGAAATACTCGTGCAAAGAGGTGGCTTCTTACCTGTTTTAATAGGCACAATTTTATCGGGTGTCATTGGTGAAATAATTAACAAAACACTATAAACAATTTACAACGAATGATTGTTATACCTCCAGCAATTTTTGACAAATTTAAGAACATCGTATTAGAAGATAATCAACTATCAGCTTTAGATAAAATGATGAAATCTATTCTGTATAATAAGAAACTAACCGATTTGAATAAATGGCACTTATACAGACAGAGCTTGATACAATTTTCGGCACTAAAAAGAAAAAATGCACATAAGGTTAATTTTAAAGGGGCTCCTCAGATAAAACATGTTGAAGGAGTAGCAGTTCAAACCAAACATATTTTTCATAAAGATAAGAAAATTAACACAGCAACACCAACATTTTCCAATAAAAACATACAAACAGATTTTGTTATACCGGCGTTTAAAGCAAATGATGAAGAAGTGTTTGTAGGTAGCAGTGCTGATGATGCTGATGATAATAATCAAGAAGATGAAGAGGATTATATTGATAAATCGAAGGTGAGAATTAAAAGAGAGAGTGGAGGTTTTACAACGTACGAGATGAACGATGGTTTGGTAGCTACCAAACCATCCAAAACAGTTGAAAAAAGGGCTCAACTTAAAAAATCTGAAGATGGAGATCTTCAAACAATTTTAAACTTTCGATCTCGGAAGCCGTCAGCTCGTCAGGCAGCACATGCACTAAAAAAAGCCCGAAGTATTAGTGAGCGAACATCCCAGAAATGGACACCTTTGTAAATAATTGGAATGTTTCAAATTAAATAAAGAAAATAAATATCTATATAAACACTAAACATATTGCTTTTATTATTATTTGAATTTGAGCTGTAGCAGAACGACATAATGGATAATTTCACATACGTAACTCTTATGAGTAACAGTTCTTTAAAATACTACCCCAAAAATTCATTATCTCGTTTTACGGTTAAACTTCCATACGTGTTGAACTTAGATTCTAACGAAAAATGGTACGTTGGCCTCACAAATGTAGCTCATACTTCTATTAGTGATAAAATGAATGCCCCAATAAAAATTAAATTTAAACCAGCAATAAAAGAAGAAAAACTAAATCAAAACATAATTGAATTATTAAGTGTCTCTCCAGATTTTTATCATGTAATCGAAGAAGAAAATTTCTTTGATCGATATAGCTCAGAAACTAAATTACAAAAATTCGTTGTGGGTAGTAATGCAAAAACAATTGAGTTAAAATTACTGGAAGGTGTAAAAGTAAAAATAATATGTAATAAGGAATTCACCCAAAGGCAATTATTCGACAAAATATTTTCTCAGCTACACATTGCATTATGGTTGCAGGTTAAAGAGAAATTACAACAAGATATTAAACTATACAAGCAAACAAGAGAGAAGGAAGTTAAAAATAAATTTATAAAGCATAATTATATTGAGGAAATTAATAAGGTTGTGAACGTGCCACTCCCCCGTTACATTTGCTTTTATTGTGATTTAATCAAACCAAGAATTTTTGGAGATGCCGCTACTCGATGTCTTTATATGCATCCTTTAGCAAACACAAAAACAAACTTAGAACAGTCTTACCAAATAGATAATATTCAGTATTGCCCCATTGAACAACATAATATATCAGAAATAAGTATTTTAATAACTGACCAGCATGGAGAACAAATTAATTTTAAATCTGGCTTGTTTATGACCAGTTTAGTTTTACATTTTCAAAAGGGTATATAAGCAAGGCCGTTGAGTACCGATCTACATTATTGCTAATATAATGGATAGATACTATACAAAGTACTATTCGCTCCAAGCGGGGAGGGGATATAATGATGAAGAATTCGGACCTTTATTACGAACTCAAAGAATATATCAAAAAGGGAGAGGTATTGGTGGTTTTTTCAGTGGAATATTTCGATATCTAAAACCATTATTATCATCAGCACTTCGAGGTTTAAAAAATGAAGTAATTCAAACGGGGACAGAAATAATGCATGGAGAAAAACCGATTAGTGAAATACTGCGCGACAGATCGATTCGTGTGGTTGATAATTTACGTGATAAAGCTGCAGAGAAAATAAAAGAAATGGCCGGATCGGGTGCCAGAATTAAAAAATCAATAAAAGGCCGGCTGAGAGGTATCTGTAGTCAGTCAAGAACAACTCGTGCTAGAGTTAAAAAGAGGAAACATAAACTAGAAAATAAATCTACTAAAAGAAAACGGGTTATTGATATTTTCTCATAATGTCTTTCACTGAATGTATGAAGTCAGAGCTAGATATATTTGCTCCTCAAGCGATTCAAACAAATATTTTAAAAAGTGAAGAGGTGTCTTATAAACCTGTCACAAGTTTGGAAAATCAAACATCAATTGAATTTTTGTGTTTAGGACATGGGGGGGGATTCATATATGGACCTGTCTTCCGCTAATTTACGCTTAAAAATACAATTAACCAAAAATGATGGCAAGGCCTTTGTTGACGCCGATAAAGATCAACCAGGATTAGTGAATAATATGTTACATTCGATGTTCCGTCAAGTTAGTATTTCTTTAAATGGTAAAAACATAAATTCAAGCGATGGGAATTACAGTTATCGCGCATATATAGAACAATTATTAAACTACGGTGATGATGCACACAAAACACATCTTCAATTAACAGGCTGGAGCATGGATACAAAATTTGACAATCTTACAGCAAATGACGGTTTAAAAACACGATCAGCGTTAACTAAAAATAGCTCTATTATTGAAGTATATGGAAAAATACATGCTGACATGCTAAATCAACCCTTGTTATTGCAAAATAATGTTGATCTACGCATTATATTAACACTGAATAAGCCCGAATTTTATCTAATGGTTGCGGATACAGATACATCAGTTGTAAAAATTTGTGAAGCTTCCCTTTACATGAGACATATTACAATAAATCCAAGCATATTAATTGCTCATCATAAAATGCTAGAAAATACAACAGCAAAGTATCATTACAAACGTAATGAAATAAAAACATTCACAGTTCCGGCTGGTGGTACATTAATTTCATTAGATAACATTGTAATGGGTCAGCTTCCAACAAATTTAATTTTTATGATGGTTGATAACGATGCGTATACAGGAAAAAGAAGTAAAAATCCCTTTAATTTTAAACATAACAAAATGACTTCATTTGCTCTTTATATGAATGGAGTTCAAATACCTAACGAACCTATAGAAATGGACTTCTCTGCAGGAACAAATTATGCTAGAGCCTATTCAACGCTGTTTTCAGCAAGCGGTATATTACATACACCACAGGGAAATATGATTACTAAAGAAATGTTCAAGAGTGGATATTTCATGTTAGCTTTTGATTTAACATCTGACATGTCGGCCAATGATTCATGTAACAGTCTAATGAATCAAGGAAATTTAAGGATAGAGGCAAGACTCGAATCTGCGCTTCCTTTAACAACGACTTGTTTAGTGTACATGGAATATGATACCACTCTTGAAATTGATAGAAATCGTAATGTTACAACAAGCTTTTAATTGCTGTATATAAAATGAAACAATTTCAACAATAACACATTATGTGGTAGTAATGGTACCCATAATGACGGCCAATACAATGAGTACTTTAGATATTCAAAAAGCATTAAAATCAAATAGGTTTACCAAAAAATATTTTTATGGCGTCTTTGCATCCGATAAAATTCCAAAAAAAGTGCAATATAAACCGGCAATGTATGTTGTTAACACAGACGAATCTAATAAACCTGGTGAACATTGGATAGCAATTTATTTTCCAGTAAGAGGATGTGCTGAATTTTTTGACTCCTATGGAAGATCTCCATCAAAATATCTTCTAATTAAAAAGTTTCTAAAACGTAACAGTAAATGCATCATCTACAACAAGAAACAAATACAAAGTGTGTTTAGTGGAGTTTGCGGGCAATATTGCTGCTGTGTATTTTTGCTAAACCGATGTAAACGAAAATCAATGAAAAATTTTGTCAAGCAGTTTTACAACGAAAAATGTCTTGAGAACGATGTAAAAGTAAAGCATCTGTTCAAAAGGGATTTCTCTATTAAAAATAATAACACGTTTACTCTAGAATAAACAAGTTTAGACATGTTTGTTATGCGTAAATGAGAGAGTACAGTATAATAAATTAGTAGCTGAGAAATATCCCTCACATATATAAAAGAAAGCAAATTTTAAAAAATTTTAGTATTCATTAGTACGTGCACGGCAACTGTTCAATAGAGAATTTAAAAATTAAAAACTAATAATAAAAAATGGATTATTCTGCAAAAATTAATCTAAATAAAAATAGTAATGTTACAAAGGCACATAGAGTTAATGAACAATGATAAACATACAGCCTATGTAAGTGTTGGTTTTGATAGTAGCACGCTTGAAGTAACAGTGACTTTGTTCAAAAATACCATAACTACTACGATGCCATATACTGATTGGCAAGAGCTCTACAAGAATTTTCAAAATATTAACACACACTTTGATGATGAGAGCAATCCGACCAATATGATAGAGTTACCAATAAAGAGACAACTGCGTTTTCAAGCTGTCATGCCGCCGCTATGGAGAAAGATGTCTTCTAGTTAAGGAGGGTAAAAATAAAATTGCAATTATTTCTTCAGAATGGAGACAATTATATGATGTAGCAGCGTTTATTAACTCTGTGGCCGTTTGGAATAAGACCGTCACACCAGAGGTAAAACTCTACTATCAGATCTACTTGGATAAATGCATTGCCCAGAATGTTTTTAAATTATCACCGATTGACTTTTTTGTAATATATCGAACAGCAGCAAATTCATTTAATTATGCACGACTGTTTAATGAAATTCCAAATTTATGTAAGAATAAACTTGTAAATGATTTTTATCAATATACATGTAATCAGCTGTGTGAACAAAATAAAACATAACCTTTAGCAAAAACTTATTGTTTTTTATTTTTCCACTTTTAAAAAATTTTCAAATAAATTTACAAGGAAATAAAAAGTGTTTTACATTTATTTTCTAAGATCCAATAGTTGCAGTTTTAAATTATACAAAATACTTATCAATTCATTAATTGTATTATTATCAATATCTCTTTTTAATAAATTCAAATGTTGAGCCCATCTTTTCTTAATACTAGCTACAAACAAAGGGCCCTTTTCATGCAAGACAAATTCGCATTTCGGAAACCAGAATGCATGCTCTTGCCATGGATCGCCAATGAAATTCCAATCACCTATACATCCCCCGCATATGTAACATTGAGTTTTGTCCTCTCTGCCTGTGTAATAAAATCCCGCAGCAGATAGAGCTTGCGGATCAGCATAATTTTGACCCATCCAGAGTGACGAAAAGAATTTAATCTGTCTCCTGCTTTCAGCATGTGTGGTGTATAGCATTTTAACGGAGGTTCATTTTCTTTATTAAACTCATCGAAAGAAGATGCTGCGGAATCTGTTTGAACTGTACATTTTCTATGATCATCTTTAGAGAAAATTCCAGAATCTGTTTCCGATGAGCTCCTTCTATGGTGATAAAATATGGACGAGTCATCCGATGAATCACTAGACATATTTTTATTTATTTATTTATTTTAGTCTTCACAAGTTTGTATCACGTACTCGTGTCAATAGTAAAATGCTACTAAAATTAATTGCTATAGTGATTGAATATTTATACAGAATTCGATAAATCAAGTGTGCGGATTAGTATAAATACATGAATAGAAACGTATTTCAACGCTATACATTTAATCATGAGCCGACAAGATGTTGTTAACGAGCTACATAAATATTCACGAAAAAAATTTCCGCGCAGACGTGTTGTGGTGTAAAGGTATTGATGATTTGTGGCAAGCAGATTTAGTGGAAATGATTCCATACGCTAAAGGCAATAGAAACTATAAATATTTATTAACTGTAATTGATGTATTTAGTAAATTTGCTTTTGCACTACCTGTACTACAGAAAAATGCTACATTGGTTACTCATGCTATGGCTAACATTTTCAATAAATATAACCGATCTCCTATAAATTTACAAACCGACTTAGGCAAAGAATTTTATAATAACAATTTTCGAAAATTAATGGAGGGCTTTAGAATAAACCATTATTCCACCTATAGTTCTCTAAAAGCAAGTGTAGTTGAGCGTTTTAACCGTACATTAAAAGAAAAAATGTGGAAAATGTTCAGCTTAAAAGGTTCACACAGATGGATTGATGAACATCAAAATATGATTAACGATTACAACCATAGAGTGCATAGAACAATCGGTTACGCACCTGTTAAGGTGACCAAGAGAATCGAGAAAAAGTTGTTGAATACCGTATTCAAATATAATCCAAAAATTACAAAGAATAAATATGCGGTTGGTGATTACGTACGAATAAGCAAATTTAAAAAAGTATTTGACAAAGGTTACACACCGAATTGGTCTTCCGAGATATGTATTTAAAATTACACATGTAAATAACAAATACCCCGTAACATACATGATCGAGGATTATCAATTTCAGCCGATTGCAGGCGGATTTTACGAATATGAATTGCAGAAAGTAAAAAATCCTAATATACTTATATCTTGTGGAGAAGGTTTTGAAGAGGAAAGACAACCGTCTGTTTGTAAAATGGTTGGGTTTCGACAACACGCACAATACCTGGATCAATAAAAGCGATTTTATTTAGGTTGTATATTTATTAAATAAAAATTTATTTCTTGAAATATAACTACAAAGTTTTTTTTTTCTACTTTAACAACAATTTATAGGTTAAGACTAAATGATTGACCGTCTTGAATAAACTCTCCGGTCTCCTCATCATCATCATGTTCTTTAATAAACATGTCGTATAAACAGGCATTGAATTTTTGAGGATCGCGCCCCAAAAATTTTAATGTTGCTCCTCTTGGTGGTGATGTATTATCTAAATTGATATTCTGTCCTAAGGCTTTTAACATCCTATCTGGCAGAATTAAAAGACCTTTGTCTTCCAAAGATACCTGCAGTTTGTTTCCAAACTTTGTATGGATTATTTTCCATTCGGTGATTTTATAATCCTCTCCTTGTATTTAATCTTCTGGTTTAATGAATGACCACTGCTGTTGGTAGCAGTACGGGGCCTTGTTGTTTGACTATGAGAGTTTGCGCTATCCCCTTGTTGCTTGATGCCATATTATTGCCATGCAGAAGAGTGTGGTGTTGACCTTGGCACACAATACATCGTATTGTGGATGTGCACGATATGCCCCTTGGATGTTGCGTTAAACAACGTACGCAAGTGAATGTATCGCTGACCAGTTTGTTTCTATCTAGTGTTGGCATTAGTTTAAATTGATTGCAGTCTTGCAATTGATGCCTCCCTTGGCATCTCTTTACTAGACACTGGCTGTTTACCGTTGTTGCATGCACTCGTTTCAGTGGTGCCATTGGTTGTGGTGATGTATTTGCTACCTTGATGACACCCATAGCCTCTAGGGATTGAAATCTTCTTTCTAAAAAGTTGAAGAAATGACTGATCTGTTTAATTTCCCTCGGATTTACTAATGTGGTTTCGTACAGTCTAATTGATTGAGGGTCTAGTTTCTTGCCTAGAATGAACATTACCAGCGCTTCAAAGGGAGAGGCTATCTGTAGCTTGCTGATGTTGTGCAGTATTTCGGTTGCAGTATCATGCAAGGTTCGAATTGTTACCGCCGATGCTGCATGTATAGTTGGTTAGGACATCAATGAGTTGAAATACTTATTTGCTAGCAACTTGGTGTTGTTGTACCTTGCTTGCAGTATTTCCCAGGCCTTGTCATAATTCTCACCCGTTGTTGTGAGATGACTAATTAACTGTCCTGCTCCCTTTTGCACATTTGACTTCAGGTAAGTCATTTTTATAGTGTTCGATAGCTGCTTGTTGTTGTGAATGAGCTCGGTGAATATGTCGTTGAACGCGCTCCATTGCTCATAATCGCCGTAAAACGTTGGTAATTGTATTTTGGGTAATTGTACCCTAACTTCTTCAGAAAGGCTCGATGTATTTTTCTGCTGGTTGCGCTGTAAACGCATTATTAATGTGTCCACTTTCTCCTTAAGGGTTTCATAATAATTTTCTTGCACGTATTTATTTGTTTGGTCTTCATCTATTTCCACTAGGATCTCTATGTGTTGTTGATCAATTACCTTAATTTCCTTAGATAGTTGATCTATTTTTAATTTCAAGTATTCTATTGGACTGTTGGTGTTATCCAATGTTTGTTCGATAGAGTCCATTTTCCGGTACATATTCCTCATCAGCACATCTTGCCTCTTTAGCAGTTTTTGGTTGGTGCTTGACAATTCCTTCATATCGTCATGGTGTTGACGTCTATCCGAACTACATGATGGTGGCGGTGTTGTTGCTTGCCCTTTGTTCATCATTTCCTTGCTAGGAAAGTCAAAATGCTTCTGTTTGTCTGTACTGGACAATGATACTAATGGCACTGTTGGTGTTAGTGATGGACCGTTGTTCAGGCGCTGCCGCATCTCAATAAGTAGATCCTTATTTATTTCGGCAATTGTATTCCTCATTGCTCTATACGGATTATCCTCTTTGATTGGAGGATCCATCGATATTATCTGGTCATCTGTTGCCAGAAATTCGACGTAGAGCTTTTTTAACTCTTCTATCTTTCTTTCGAGATACGATTTAGTCTTTCGTATATCTCCATCCTTGTGGTAGTTTCTGGCTAAAGTTGTTATTTTTGCGCCAGTCTCATCATTCTTCTGCAGTAGTTTATCCATTTGATTGATGAGTTAATGTGAAGACTCGAATAATTGTAGCTTATGTTGTTAAATTCAGCTTGATGTTGTTAAATCCGGGTTATGTTGTTATATCCGGCTCGAAGGACCATGTAAAGTTTTAGCCTCTGCTTAAAACTTGGTTGAAGCGATTGTTAAGATTACTACGGGTGAGGTCTTAATAATCACGAGAATTGAAACAATCAATTTGAATAATAATTTTAATTCTGTTTATTAAATACATTTTTTTCGGTTTATATAGCAAAATTAAATTAATTTGTGTACATTCAGCATTTTGGCTATACATTGTGTTTTTTATATAAAATCAAAACGTGTATGAAATGAATGTAATATGATATGTACAATATTATTATATATAAACCTGTATGACCTGTTTAATGAACTAAACAATATATATATATATATATATGTATGTATGTATATATATATATATATATATATATATATATATATATATATATATATATATATATATATATATATATATATATATATATATATATAATATAATTAATTTAATATAATATATTATATAATTAATATTTCAATTTAATTTTGATTTTTAACAGAATTTTAAAACATTTAAATATTTGTGTGTCAAACAGATCAAAAGTTGGACATGCGCAGACAAATTATTCGATAGCTGCCAAAAATTATCAAAATTATTATTGACTAGAATAATTTGGGTGTGTTCGGTATTTTCAAGTAAATATCAAAAAATTAATTCACGATTTTTTATCACAGTGCTGGGATGTTCTATCATCATTCGCTTCGATAGACATTTGTGTCTCTTTTTTTACGAACAGAATTGTATTCTATTTCACAATTTATATTGTGATCATAGCCTACTCGATTCTATTTCTATAAATTCATTCGATAAAATATCACCAATATTTTTATTTTCGATGGCAAGTGAAAAGAGGAAAAAGAGATAGTTTGCAAATTTATTCTAACAGGCTGAGTTCGCAATAGACTAAACGTAGTTCAAAAAACGAAATGGAGCACAATTTTGTTCGTAAAAAAAAGAGATACAAATGTCTATCGAAGTGATGATAGAACATCCCAGCACAGGTTTCGGACACAGTCATAGAATTATAAGTTGTAACAATGTTGGCCAACAAAAAATGAAGAGATTAGTATATCGCAAAATTTATTTGAAAGACAAGAACAAACATATAAACAAACAAAATTTTGTTGGACTTATTTTCTTTTTTTTTTAAATTTGTTTCCATAAAAATAAAATTTGTTGCTATAAAATACACTCGACCCGAGTATATTTTATAGCAACAAACACAATTAAAATGGCGATTTTTTTTTATTGTCAAATATTTATAGCGCAAAACCAATAAATAAACCGAAATAGCCATGAGCGGCAAGGATTTCACTGTTTATTCATTGTTTTCGTTTTAGAAAAAGAAATATAGCTACAAGAAAGAGCGTTGTGCACCAAAATTACCCGTCAAAAGTTTTATTGTAATTTGACACCGACAAAAAATTATAGCACGACGCCATTTTTGTATTATGCGTATCTCTTTTTATCGCATACACATTTTTTCTATTGCGTGTAGCTCTGAATGTCTACAAAAAATGTTGGAAAAAAATTGTTGGAACGTGTAAATCGCGCATTATTTTCAATTTTAATGTTGGGTGTACGATTACCTTTATTTTGACGTTTTCAATTGTTTTTTTTCTGACCGTGTATTTTTATTTGAATATTCTAGTAGTTTAGTTTTAAGTTGGTGAACTGATTGATTAGTGATTGAAACGATTCGAATTTCCAAAAGACGATGATTATTTTAATGAAAAAACGTTTAAATTAGTGTAAGTTCTACATAATTTTTGGAGACGTAATTATTAAATGTCAATTTTTTGCTTGTTTCTTTAGAATGCAGTCTAATTTGTGCATAATTATAATTTATAATGCTGTTTTTCATACGGGGCCTTAAGGTATGCTAATTATGGTAATGATTAAATTGCTCTTATATTATTTATAATCATTATAAATTACAGTACAATAGTAAAGCCGCTTATCGAGAGCAGGTAACACAATACAGGTTCAGCCTGTATTTTATTTGTCATCCCACATTGATAGGCCGGTGCGAAGAAGCATTTTTTTCAATGTTTCATTGGCTGATTATTCGGGGCCTTAAGGTAAGCTAATTATAATCATGATTAAATTCCCCTTATAATATTCCATAATTATTTCTAGGTTATAATATGTAATAGTAGCGGCAATGGTATAAATGAAGCAATTACAGATTGAGGAAATTAGTTGGACTGCGCGTCGTATGTCTATTAAATTTTAGTGTTTCGTCTGGACTATTTTCCAAAACATATTGTTTGGGGATTGTGAAGGCTGCTTATATCATGCCTTAATCATCGGGTATTTTAATCGTTGGATGCATTACAAACTTTCGATTTTTGAAGGGGTGATGTGTACATGCACGTATCCTTTAAAGTATAATTGAGATTTCTGTGATCACCTTTGTATAATATATCAAAATGAGTTGAAAAAAATGTGTTGACGATTAATTATACGCGTGCTTACGCGTCATCTTATTGATGCATCCTATTTTGTGGATCTGGACTGATAAAATCTGAATCATCTCATCGAGCACGGGAATATAATCGGCAAACCAAAAAGTGTGGCTTACAAATGCTGTAAGGTAGGATTAGTTAAATAGATAGTGGGGTCGGTTTACAAACACCGGCTTAACCCGCGACTTAATTAAATGATAGTTTCGTATTGAATATAAATATTTACCAGAATTTCAGAATTGTGTTAAGCTGTTGATTGTGATTCCGAACCTTAAAACATATTTTGTTAGAATTAAGTAAATATAATTTATTTCGAAATATTAAAATTAAATTATTAAAAGTATAGGTATAAAAAAATCCTAATATTTATGAATCAAGTAATAATATCGCTATTTGATGTATATATTCCAAATTCTAATACAAGATTACTAAATCTCTGGTTACCAATTTAAGTAAATTTAAATTCAAATATTTATTAAAAAATTAAATCAGTGCTTTTAGCTATAGCCTTTATTTCCTTTCGGATACGCGTCTTCAACTATTACTTTTTTGATTTATTCCAATGAAAATCATATAGTATTTGAAATTATCTATTAGCATTTTCGTATTTTGTTCATTCAGTTTTGTTACTGAATATTATATTACACAATTATGAGAACAATATCACAATAATAATTTTAGTTTTAGAAAATTTATTTTTACACCCCTATTCCCTTTGTCGCTGTGGTGAAATGTATCACTACTATATGTAATCATCATCTATTATTTTCTCTCAACTCGGATCACCCTGTTTTATCATTTGCTGTTGTACCGCCTTATTTGTTATTCCAAAACTATTCTGTCTCTTATCATTGAGCTTTTTAACACTCCAAACTCACATGATTCCGCTAATAATTTTACCGCTGTTACGAAATTATAGAAATTTTCGTTTTCTTCTTGATTTCTTTTGCTGAATATATGACGTTCATACAAATCATTTGTTTTCGGTGTGCAATACTTTTGAAATAATTCCAACACACCTTCATATGTATTCTTTGTTTCGTTGGTTTCAAATGTTACATAAATTTCATCAGCTCTCTCGCCAATGAGGTTAAATTTACCGCTCAAAACGGATTCCTAACAGGACTGGAATCACATACATACATTTATGTTGGCCATCTTGAACTTTCTTCCGAACTGTTGTATCAGTTAAAGCACATATTTATATGGGTGTGTGCCGCTTTATATCGGATTTAAGGAACAGTAGGACCAAATAATTAAATACAATAATACATACTACACGTTTTAACGTTTTGTACTATATTTATTTCGACCACACTTGATAACCCTAAAATATAATTATGAACAGACATTGTTAGTTGTTATTGGTTTTATATTCTGTCATTTTCTGCGATGTAAATTATGTTTGTCAGTAGTTTACTAAATGTATAGTTTGCACATTTCCCCCCAAACATAGCGCACAGTTAACGTACGTTTCACAAATAGTCGATTATATTAAAGGTTTCGCAAACGTAAAGTTTTGGCGTGAAGAAAAAATCGTAAAATAGAACAGTTCGTCACAAAAAAATGAATCAATTTTGTGAAGACATATGCTTGGATTAGTATAACAAGAATATGTGTGTTCGAATAATCCTTGATTTAGCGTAAAATTAACAAACGGCTAATACGAATTTATTTTGTATACGTTTGCAGCGACATGTCCGCTCTTATCCACGACTTCTTTCGAGCTTTCTCAATCGGCTTGAGAGGTTCCAACGAACGTTCATTCTTTTTTTTTGTCTAATCGAAATTACCTGGACGGTCAAAATGGTCAGCACCCCCATTTTCAAAACTATTCATATTTTTTAAAACAGATTCAATATGTGGCTGTTGCACCTTTTAAATACGTTCATTAGATGTTGATGATATTGCAAAATTTGTGAATTTGATAATGAAAAATCATCAATAAATTCACTAAGATTTAAAAAAAACCAGCCGACGAAGAAGAACGACTGGAGTTAGGGCAGCGACTCTGCTGAGAGGCGTTGATTTTAATTGTCCAGTTTTCCTGGAAATAAAAAAAATTGTTGATCTCATTCTTACTAAAAATCTTTATTAATTAATAATAACATAATAATTCATTAATTCAAGAAATAAAATAATATAATTGTTGAGATTTCAGTATCTCACTTAAAAACTAGGTGATTAAATATATATAGTAGATTCTTTCTTATCCTTCAGATAAGCTGTAAAATTCATGATTTGTCAATTCAGGTAAATTGTCTTATAGGTGATTGATTGTTAAGTCATGACTTAGCAATTCGAGGATAGTACATATCCTCTGACGTATTGTCCAATAACTCCAGGTTTGTGGAGCTGCTGGATGATGATCAGGGCGTTATAGGGTAGTTGTACGTGCGGGTCGTAGACCGTGTCGTGCATGCAGTTGATGTATGCATCTGTCGGTTTCGGCTCGTTTGTCCATGATTTAATGGATGCGAGGTCGTTTAGTTCATGTCGTAACGTGAGCATCGTAGGGCGAGAATCCTATTCTGCTTGTGAAGGGTATTCCTTCATCTGGTGAAGATTCTCCATCCTTCCCATTGTCTGATCCCATGTGCGTAGGCTGTCAGCATTGATTTCGGTCCAGGGAGGTATCTCGGTTGGACGAGGTGGTGGTACGATGTGGTGGACGTGACCGGTTGCGGCGGAGTGAAAATTTCCCTTGGAGTAGAGCAAATCGGCCGCTGTTGATTCGGATATAATGATCCGTTCTTATATGCTTCTCCTTTTCGTATGCGTCCTGTACACGTTTTAGGATTAATGTCTGCGATATCTGAATGAACGGTGGTCTGTCAATTTCTAAATTAACGACGGTCAACTGGATCATCTGATCGTATGTTGCGCCACTCACTATGTCTTGGTTTGCGATGTTGACGACGTGGATGAGGATGCTGTAGTCGCTGTCCATTCTCCCAAAGGAGTAACTGGTGTGCAGCGATTTAAAGGCCGGAAGCCCTAACGGGTTCGGGGTCGACTTGTCGCTCATCTTCAACGGGTTCTTGGATTGGTTGGATAACTGCGGGTTGTTGCGAAGAGGGTTCTCTATTTCGTCGTTTACTGGGGCTAAGACTTCGGGGTCTTGGTCTCAGTTCACGATTTGCGCGTGATTCATGCCGTGGTGCGATCGAGCGGGGCCGTAAGTTGTGTAGCTGGAAGGCTTGTCTTGTTAGTTTACTAGGAAATCTGCTTACGTTATTTCTTTCATGGGTATGATCCAATGTTAGTTTGTTATTTTCTTATCTGATGAACGAATGATTCGGGTGATAACAGTACTGGCGTGTAAAGTTCCTTTATTTCTATTTGATATTCTTATCTCTGTTTTGTTTATAGTAGTTTTTTAGTTTATGAGTACTTATTGAATTTCCTTCACTAAGTGTGTGTTCTCGTACCTTAAGCCGCTAAGGATTGAGTGAGTTGTAATAAATTGAATAATGATTGAGTAATAATTGAGTATTATTGTTCTTTATTTACCGAGCAAATAGCACATTGGTTAAAGCTGTGGCGTTTGGATCGGGAGGTATCGGGTTCGAATCTCAATAGAGGCAGGATGTAAAAGTGATTATTCACCCATGACTTCACAATCATAATCAGGATGATTAAGAAAAAAACGTAATAACGGCTTCGGTATGTAGTAGTAGTCAAGTTGGTTGGACCTTTCTCTCAAGGACCTTTCTATTTACTTCATTCTTCTCCACTCCCATCTACTTCATAGATATGCTGTGTGGTAAATTAGTGTAAACGTTAATCTAAATGTTATTTTAGC
The DNA here is from genome assembly GCA_951394425.1 of Tipula unca. Lineage (NCBI taxonomy): Eukaryota > Metazoa > Arthropoda > Insecta > Diptera > Tipulidae > Tipula > Tipula unca. The sequence goes on from OX596380.1 coordinate 75,799,472, forward strand.
TGTTGTCGGTTCCACCCTCTTTTCTCAATTATTCCACCTATTTATTCTTTCTATTTTCGTTATTTTAGTGTTGGAATATATCGACGCAAATTTAATCAAAGGGCTCAAGCGACAAAACGTAAATTGTGAACCAGAGACGAAAAACTTTATACAGAATATTTACAACGAAACAGGACCAGTATATATGGCTTTGAGTAAAGTAAGGTCATAAAGAACCATCTTGAAGAAATACTTTTGCTAAAATCGTTCCCATTTACAAATTAAATATAAAATAGTCATTTTTGTTTATTTTACAGAAAGTTGGCTGTTGTACCACTTAATTGTGCCCTTTGTATTTTATAATTGCTTTGATAGTGTTGCTTATTCCGCACTTATGCCATTTGGAGTATTCGATTATAAATATTGATGTACTTATGCTTTTAGATATATTTTATATTAATTTTGAAAATTTAAATAATTTTTTTGATTTTAAACAAATCGTTTTATTAAAAAAATATAATAATAAATATTTCATGGATAACATTTAAAATTAAACAACAAAATGATAACAGTTCTACTGTTAATTTAGAATTAGTAGTGGCCGAGTAGTAGTAATATTAGTTGTTGTTGAGAGGAGCCTCATCTTCTTCATCTGTTTCTGATAGAGCATCAATTACGGCAATCACTGGTTTTTAAATTAAGGTAATCTTGAACAAACTTTTGCGGAATTATTCTTTAATCACACATCTTTTTACGAATACTTGATCCGCGACAATAATGCGATGGTACTGCTGGTAATGCTTGTATAAACGTATCAATAGCCGATCGTATCTCGGGCGATATTTTACGGTATGATCTTTTTTCGGTGGGTTTTAAATCCAATTTACTTAAATCTTTGTATTTGTCTATCACTGTTCTGATAAACCGTACTGAAATAGTCATAGTACACATAAGGAACTGCTTACAAACAGGTGTGCCGAACTCTTCATCGGGTAAAAACAGTTTGTAAGTATTTGTTATACGTCTTATATTCGATGTTTTATTTCTTTTCCGTTGCACAGGCCCCACGCTAATACAATTATTAATGTACAGGCGATCCTTGACTTACGTCGTAGATGCGTTCCTAAAAAATGCAACGTAACTTAAAACGACGTAAATCGAATTTTTTTTTCAAATATGTAATAATAAATATGTTGGTTCTGTACAAAGTACAATTTATTCCAATTCATAATCGTAAAAATAAAATATAATTCAATATGTACATACATATTTGTAAATTAGATGATTGAGGTGATGTTTCTGTAACCGGTAGGAAATATTTTTTAAGAGTAGGTTGACTTAAACTAGCCTTTTTAGGTTCAATGTACAAATCTTTATAGCATTTAATGCCTTTAGTTATTGCTTCTATTGCGAGATATCTTCTTTCTGAGTCTGGATCATTCCCTTCTATTAAATTTTTTAATTCATCAGTAGAGTCTATAATGGTTGCCAATTTTTTTAGAGAAAGTATTGCCTGTGGAATATCATTGTCCTCTGTTTGGCTTCACTGTCTTCATGATTTTCAAGCAATTCAATTAATTCATCGTCTGATAGTGGAGCATCCTGCTCCGTTAATAAATTTTGTACGTCAGACAAATCCACTTCTATGAAACCAATTTTTTTGGCCATATTGACGATTTCTGTTTGTACTTCAGCCATATCTTCAATAGAACTGGTGGAATGATTCGACCAAAGCTTTTTCCACGATTCAGACATAGTAGTACCGCTGATTTCATCCCAAGATTTGCCAATATTGAAAACTGCATGTCTTATCGTATAGTTTTTCCAATAATCTTTAACAGTGGCCTCGTTTTCTTCGGATCTTCGGTCAATTTCAATTATCTTTTCTTGGAGAGTTCGTCTTAAATAATATGCCTTGAACGTCGCAATAACACCTTGGTCCATCGGTTGTAAAATGGAAGTTGTATTCGGTGGAAGAAAAATAACTTTTATATTTTCGTCCAATTCATCTAAACTAACGGGGTGGCCAGGTGCATTATCCAACAAGAGCAAAGCTTTATAGGCCAGATTGTTATTTGTACAATAATCCTTTACTGCTGGACAAAAATATGCCTTATACCAATCAGTAAATAGACTATATAGACTATATATATAGAATAGGCCGTAACCCAAGCCTTTCTGTTGCTTCTCCAAACAACCGGTAAACTTGTTTTGGTGATATACCCTTTAAAGCTCTCGGGTTCTGCGAGTGGTAAATCAGCAAAGGTTTTAACTTGAAGTCGCCGGCGGTATTACCACCAAGGAGAAGCGTCAAACGGTCTTTTGCTGCTTTTTAAGCCGGAAGCATGTTTTTCTGCTGTGGCCAAATATGTTCGCGAGGGCATTTTTCTCCAGTACAAAGCTGTTTCGTCGACGTTAAATATTTGATGGCTTGAATATCCTTCATCTGCAACGATGTTTTTAATTATTTGCAGAAAGGCGTCTGCTGCAGCTGTGTCTGCACTAGCTGACTCACCTGAAATTTTGATATTTAGGAATTCGTTCCGATTTTTAAAATTTTGGAACCAACCCCGACTAGCTTGGAAAGTATTTGTTTCCTCGTTGCTTAATTCGGTAAAAGTCCCGAAAATACTCTTAGCTTTCGTGGAATATTTTTTTGATTTGCGTCTTTTATCCAATCTATCAATAATAATTCCATTTTCTCGATTGTTGGAGTTCTAAATTTAGCAAAAAATTTCGAATTTTTTGAGGTTCCCGCTATAGCGTGATCGCGAATATTTCTTTCTTACTTAAAGATTAATCTCACAGTTGTTGGTGGGATATTAAAATTTCTGGAAGTTTCGATGGCTTTCTCACCAGCGGCAAATCTGTCTAAAATATTCAATTTTAACTCCAACGTAATCGTTTTTCTCTTTTTAATTGGACCAGTTGATACATTTTTTAATCGCTTTCTACCACTCATACCTAATTCCTGGAAGATTACGCGATAAGTAAATAAATTTATTTTCAATTTATATATGAAAAAAATACCTGATTAATTTTATATAAAATAAAATCACACAAATTATTTGCTTTATTTTAAAGGAGGAAGGTAAAACACACAAGTTGCCTGCTTATACAGAAACCTTTATTAGCTACATATAATGGGAATCACAAATTTGTTTTCTGTTTTCCAATTCTCTTTCATGTTGCAATTTTTTTTACGACGTAACTCAAAGCGATTAATGACGTATCTTAAATAAAGGGCGTAATTTATAAACGACGTAAGTCAAAAAGAACGTAACTCAAAACGACGTAAGTCAAGGATCACCTGTATTTCTGTTTACCTTCTAATCCTTGGATGTTCCAAAATGGTTTAAAAATACTTTTACGAATATCCTCAGTGATAGTATTGCATTTGTTGGTACAGGTTTCTTTCTTGAGATAAGGATTTGCTTTCATTATTCGTTTCCCAACAATCTGGCCTTTTTTTTGTCTGGTATTTAAGTCCGTGAAGTCGTCGGAAAGTATTATTATTATTTTTTTTGCTTAGTTTTTCTACGAGCGGTTTTACCAGCGATGTTTTCTGCATTAAGTTCATCTAAAATACTACAACCATCGGATTTAGAAATCTGAGAGAGGTCTACCTCATTGTTTAAATCAGACATAAACTCAAGTTTTCCATCATTCGTATTCAGAGAGGTGATTGATTCAGACGTTACTTGGCCAACTAATATAAAGTTTTCACATATTTCAGATTCTCTAGGGTCGCTGCTGCTGGTCTACAATTGTGAAAATTTTATCTCTCTAGTTATCGTCAAAAGTGTTATTTGTGCTCCTACAATGTTATCTATTTCATCGGTTGCATTTCCGCCAGTCTAAATTTTATTACAGGATCTGTGCTACTACATTATTTTATACTAGATAATTGAATTACATACTTGAATTTGACAAATTTCTTGTAACTTATCGGATATTTCAATTTGCGATTCGTTTACAACCATATCGGCGTTAATTCCAACCTCTTCGTTTGAATTGGTTGAAAAGATAACATTAAAATTCGTTTCTTCGACATACATAGGTATTACCCTTTTCAGATTTTCAGCATCACTTGAACTGGCGGCAATTATTGAATTATTAGTTCCACAAATTTCAATTTTATTTTTGTTGCGTTTTGAGCGTTTTATGCTGTGCATTTCGCACCATATCCGTTAACATTTTTCCACGAGAAGTCATTTCTGGGAAATAAAAATCAAATGGCACAAGTGCTTAATTTAACAAAAAATATACTATAATCTTTTTACTGATAACTCAAGATGTTTTGATTTATATTTGTTAAATAAAAGATTAAAATGTTTTTCAAATATTTCGTTTTATTACCTATTTCTTACTATAATTTATTTTCTAAATTAAACCAAAACAAAACTGAGCACTTTTATAAATTACTGAAATTCACTTGGCACAACCGACATTTACATAAAAAGTTGGTTTCAAAAAGTCAATTACTTACCATTACAACGTAACTTAAAAATACTAAAAATTTAAATTAGAAGCAACTAATAAAAAAAAATACTTGTTTTCCAATTTGGTTAGTATTATTTAACGGTTTAAAAATCCTACATATTGACCATACGTTTTTGTCGCTTGTGTCGGTACGATTTTATTTATTGCAAGTGGCACAAGTTCACTAAAAATGTTCTATTTAATTACGTTATTTTTTATATTAATTACAGAAGATCATTACAATTTTATCTTACCTTTGGTTTCTTTATTATTAAAGTTTCACAATACACAAAATTTGCACTTAAAATTGAGTGAATTAAATTCACTGTTTGAAATATAAGTTTGTAATCAGATTAACATCCAATTGCCATGAAATTTTATGCGTTATGCCAATTGAATTAGATAAAAAGTATCGAAACAATACACTTGTGCCGTTTTACTTATAGAAAACTGTCAAAAACGCGAAACTGATTTGTTTTTTTTGTAAACAGTTATCGAAAGAGAAGAGAGAGGAGAATAATAAGCAATTATAATCTTAATTTCAGAAATTGTGTCGCTTGAGCCCTTTGATTAAATTTGCGTCGATATATTCTTTTCTAACACGCCTATTTCTACGTGTTCCTGCGTTTCACTTTCGTTACAAGTCTCCAATACCAACTCACGCTCTTGCTCGAGTGTATTTTTAATGATTCTGTAATTAAAAGAAATAATACTCAGTTTAATCATTCATTCATAGTTTGAAACTTGACTTACCTATATTGTCGGATAATACTTTGCAAAGCATATTTCCGTAATCCTGGACGCGATAGTTCCTGCATCTTCAATTTCATAAAAATAGTAAACGATAAATGTCCAAAATGTTTTAAACTATCATCAAAATGTTGCCCACACACAGTGCGATTTAAATAATAAATCAACAGCTACAATAAACGTAAAATTGAATGGTAAGATTATCAGTTCACTTTCTATGCAAAGATGATATTGTGATGTCGTTGATTTATTGTCACAGCAATTATAAAAGGATGTGCCAATTCAGACGCGATTAGTTCTTCAGTAGGAAGATGAAACTGTGAATATAATTAGAAAACCATGTTCATATATTTATTGCTCATATCATTATTATAATAATGTTTTTTTTTGTTTGAATAATTTAGTTTGACACACTAAAAGCACAACACTTTAAATAACTATTAACACCAACCAACCTAATTTTATCTGCTCACAACTATTTACAATTTATTTATAATGTACTCGTCTGGTTTTATGATTGATTGCCGATTTTTTACCTGAAATTTCCAAAAACCGGTAAAGTGAAAGCATAAAGGTTGATTTCGAAAATTAAAATAGAATACCTCTTTTTCGATTTTCGCAAACACACGATCTGGAGGTATAAATGAATGGCCGACAACCGGAAAAATAATTTCTAATGAAGTGATACTGGCCGGGGCTTTTATTATTATTCTCTGTACTTTTTATCTTTTATTTTGGTTATATAAACTAGTTTAATTTTTTCTTTAAAACCTTCCCATTTTTCGAATAAGGTGAATTTCTTGTTTGGATATTTCATTTCAAAATCCATGTCAATCTGAAAAATATTTAGAGAAATTTAGTGCCTTATTTTTAAATCCATTATATATTGTTATAGTATTAAATTATATATTGTAGCTGTAAAATCTACAATTATACAATTATTTTACAATTATACTTACAAACCTTTCACCTCCTGCTTGTTTGTAAAAATTCCAATGGTCCATGATATAAGAATGTGCTTTGAATGTGAATTCAATCTAGCGTCATAACAATGAGCAATTCGACTGGAATCCCATCCGCTCCCATTAAGGCCCTTTCAGCTTCTCTTTGCTGTCTTACCATTTCTTCTGCTGCTAAGAGAGCTCTTCTGGCGTCTTGATCTCTGACCACTTTTTGTGATTTGTATGATCCAAATTAATATACACAACACTTTGTAATTTTAATTATTTTTATTTATTAATTATTTATTTAATTTGGTTAAATTTGTTTTAATTTATTTATTTATAAATTTATTTATTTATTTATTTATTTCAACTTTTACAATTTATTTATTTCATCATTTACAAATTAAATTAAACTTTATTTATATTTTTGGAATTTCACCACCACAACTTTTGTATTAATTTTTAGATAAAAATATAATGGCGAACTTGTTGCCTCACGTGTTGCTGTTTGTTGTATTTTATTTTGTTGTATACAATAAGACGTGTTGTCTGCTTTCATGTTTGTTTTGGTACTGACTAGTGATGTTCGAACCGATTCGGATCGAATACTTTTAACCTGATACTCAAAAGGTTCGAAGTATCAATTGAGTACTTTCCAAAGTATCAGGTTAAAAGTATCAACTCGTTCATTTACTGTTCAAATGAATAAATACTATACAACCAAACAATTGGTTTGGTATAGATTGTTTTTTGTAATTTGGATTGCATTAAAAAATAGAGATAAATATAGGCAACACATTAATATAATATGTATTGTATATATTAATATATAGTACATATATGTATTATGTATACGACTTTATTCCAACAAAAAAGAAAATTGAAGTATTTTTCTTATTCTCGCAGACCTAGATAGTGGTTTGCGAGAATAAGAAAAATATATAAAATCAATTTTCTTTTTTGTTAGAATAATTTGGTTAGAATAATATACTATATACTAATACAAACAATATATATTATATTAATGTGTTTGGCTATATATATTTATGTACCAAAAGAGATGAAATATAGAAGAACCTAACCAAATAAATTGATATCCACATTGGTTTGCACCTGATATACTCAATTGAGTATTTTACTCATTTCTTTTCATCAAATCTGACTTCGTATCGAATTGATACTTTAAAAACCAAATTGATACTGTGGATCGAATTGACACTGTGGATCGAATTGACACTGTGGATCGAAATGATACTGTGGAGTGTGGATCGAATTGATACTTGGGTCGAATTGATACTTGGGTCGAATTGATACTTTTGAACCAGATACTTTTTACGACTTTTTACGAATGTGAATGTATAGGATTCGTAGTTGATTTGAGCGACACTTATTAGTGTGGTGCTTTTTCGAATTTAATAATAGGTAATACATATTAATTTAGTATTTTATAATATTTTGTCTTTTTTAACATAAATTATTAATAATTAAATTTATATACCGTATTCGATTCATTCTTAGATTAATTTATATATTTTGTATTGTAATTAAATAATAAAATAAAATTATTCTAATTTAATTTTTTGGATTTTATTTGGAATTTAATTTTATTTGTTTAAAACAAAACTAAATTTTGAAATTGCAATATAAATGTGTGTAAACAAAATAAAAACAACAACAAAATTGAATCAAAATGCCTTATTTATTACGTAATGGAAGCTTTCTTATCAAAAATAACGGTTGGAAGTTAAATTCACAAATTGACATGTGATCATAATTTTAAATTAATAAAATATTATGAATGGGAAATAAAGTAATTTCATTTTGTAATTTAAAGTAAGTTTTTGATTTGGCCCAATTTCAAATTTATTAGGGTGGAAGCCACTGTATTTGAATATTATAGGGTCTACCACTATATAGTATAGTGGGAGATTCAAATAACTTACAATACTACATATAAGAGAAATTGCTGCAGATCTGCGTATCAGTTTATCGTACTTAGGTTATTTAGATGGCACCACTGGCAAATAAACGCCATGTTACTATTTTTTAAAACGAAATTTTGAAAAATAATGTAAATAAATCTAAAAAACAGAAAAATTAAATAAACTAAACCAAATAGGTAATACCCGGCTGAGATAACTTGGAAATAACAGGTAACGTAAAAATTCTTGTTAAAAAACGTTTGGTGCGCCATCTGCAGGATATAAGTTTCTAATTTGTGTCGATAACATGAAGTCCACTATATTTTGTAGCTTAGTTTTTCATTATTAGATGCGCCCCTTTCTTTCAAGTTAATTAGGATTTTTGGTTCGCCACCATTTTAAATTTTCTTTATTCATTTTATCCGTTGCCGTTCATTGATAGTCGATCGTTCAAATATTAACCATTTTACTTGGATATGAATATTTCCGTTGTTAAATAATTTTGAAATTGTGTTTTTGTGCTGTGAATTAATTAAAGTGTATGTTTGTGATTAAAAAAACTATATTTTGAAATTGTGGACAGTATATAAACAATTTTCTAGTTTTAAAGAACAAGTTTTAGAATGATTTGTGAATTTTATATGAATATACTTTTAGATAATTTTTAAACTGTACATAGATTTTTAGATTAGAGTATTTATTAATTTTAAGAGCATTTTTTTTGTTTTTTGTGTATTTTTGAATAAATTAAAAAATATTTTTAATAACTGTTAAAGTGTAGAAAGAATATACTAAAATTATTGAAATGGCTTCACGAAAGCGAAGCAATGTTTGGCTTCATTACACGGCTGTTACCGAGACCACAGCTAAATGCGACCTATGTAAAAACATGTTCTCATTTAAAGGTGGTGCTACGACAAATTTAAAACGCCACCTGGATAGGTTACACCCGACCGTACTTTTAAAAGTGGCAACACACGGCAACACCCAAAATGTTATCGGTCTCAATACCACCACCACAGAAGCGGGAAGTTCTTCTTTTTCATCAACTCCTGCAGTTGAATCAACACCCCCAACCACAGTTGAAGAAACGAACCCAGGGCCATCATCATCATTCATATCTAGTGGCAATAGACCCCTTCAACAACACACTTTAAGTCGGTACATAACACGGCCAGCGTCTATAAGCCGACAAAGAAAGCTGAACAACCAACTTCTGAAGTACATAATCAAAGACTTTCAACCGTTTTCAGTTGTCGAAGATGAAGGTTTCCAAAACTGGACCAAAGCACTTGACCCCACATATACCCTCCCATCAAGGTCCATGCTGACCAAATCTTTGCTGCCACAGAACTATGATGCCTGTTTGCAAAACGTTAAAACCTTTATAAATCAGGCCGAAAGTATTGCCATAACCACGGATACGTGGACTTCACTCAATACAGAAAATTTCATGGCAGTCACAGGGCATATCATAACGGGGCAATGGCAAATGGGCACTGTTCTGCTAGATTGCATTGATGTGTCATCGTCGAGACATACGGCGGAGTTCCTAAAAGAAAATTTGATGGAATGTTTCAGACAGTATGGCATTGAAAAAAAAATCAGTTCAATTGTAACCGACAATGCTGCTAATATTTCGGCAGCTGTCCGATTAACCAAGCACGAGCATGTGCGGTGTTTCGCCCATTCATTAAACCTCATTGTTCAAGATGGTGTAAAGGGAATAGACCATTTGCACAAAAAGGTAAAGACGATTGTCGAATATTTTCACCGGAGTAGTTCGCATCGGATAAGTTGAAGCTGCTCCAAAAACAAATGAACGAAACGGTCACCCCACTCAAGCTAATAAATGACGTAGTGACGAGATGGAATTCAACATATAATATGTTTGAAAGGTTGGGCCTGGGTTGGTCTCTAAAATTTAAACCATACTTATAACCTTTATTTCTTAATTTTAGATTTTGTCAACTGCAACAGCCGATTGAAGCTGCTTTAGCTGTACTACATGCGGAGCAACTCGTAATGTTGTCTCCTAACGAGATGAGCGTTTTAAAAGAGATTTGTGTAATTTTGAAACCATTTGACGGCCTTACGACGGAACTAAGCGCCGAAAATAATGTGACAATGTCTAAGATCCTTGTAGTAATTGGTGGCGTTAAACACTACCTCAATAATTTGAGGGAGGTTGTAGTTTCACCTACAGCTGCCTCTATGGTCGAAACAATTTAAAAAAAATTGTCAGAGCGTTTCCAAAACGCGGACAAAAACTACATCCTGCAATTGTCCACTTACCTCGACCCTCGATTCAAAAATAAACCACTGACAGAATCGACAGCGAAACAAGTGAAAGAGAGATTAACAAGATTAGTCGCAGAAAAAATTCAAACTGAGAGAGGTGCAGCGGATATCCCACAAGAGGAATCATTGGAGGAAGAAGCCCCAAATTCAATTTGGAGTTTATTTGATTCCCAACATCCGACCAAACAAACCCAAACCAACTCTCCTACAGCTTTGGCAATTATAGAGGTCAGGCAATATAATGAGGAAGCCTTAATATCAAGGAAAGAAGACCCATTAAAATGGTGGCAAAGCCGATGTCTCATTTATCCTCGGCTTTCCGTTATTGCCAAGAGATTTCTTTCCATTCCAGCCTCGTCGGTTTCGTCGGAACGGATTTTTTCCAAAACTGGATTAATTTTGTCTGAAAGGCGCAATCGACTGAAAGCCAAAAATCTAAAGAAAATTGTGTTTTTAAATGCAAATTTTAAATTTTGTGATAATTAGTTTTTATAAATGCATGTATATTAATATCTAACTAGCTGTGTACTTTTTTACCTTCCTATTTGAATTTGATGGCACACATTTATTTTACATACAAAAATTATTTCACACATAACATATTTTGTTTACTGATTCTACTTTTATTTAAAAATGAAATTAATTGAATTAATTGTTTTTTATTATTTACATTTATTATTTATTTTGTTTGTACATAGTTTTTATAAACGATTTTGTCCACGTGAAGTGCAATATAGTATTTATTTAAATATGTTTTTATTGAAATTTATTTAATAAACTGATTTTTCTTAATATATCTTGGTGTATTTCTTATTCTCCACAATTCAAATTACAAATTTGGATACGGTTAGTTTGCGCAGAAGTCAATTTGGGCAATTTCTATATCTAACAAGTATTGTTGTCTGCACATAATTTCGAATACGATTTGTCAAGGACTTGCGGGGCAGCTTTCGAATCATCTTCACCAACTGGCACTTTTGACGTTTTGCTTATTAGATTAATCTTTAACGGATTATCTTCGATTTTCTAGTTTGATGAATTTGGAATCGCAGTATTCGTGATGTGCAGATGTTATATTTCTGCATATACAATTGAAAATCGATATAGCCTTATTGATTATGGATTTATTCGATCATTCCAACCCAATTATCACAAAAAATCTAAAACGAAGTACAAATTTTAATTAGCGGATAATTTAAATAAATTTACAAAAATATACTTACATAAAATGTGTAATAGGAGGTATAATTATGTATCACTAGATTGCGTTCATTTTCCTGTTTGACTAGATTTCGTTTGACAACGTTCTAGTAATGTTAATATTCAAATTGGCTTCGATGCACAATTCATCACTCACTTGATGGAACCACCTTTTCTTCTATATAGCTAGTAAAAATTTAAATAACAGGAAAAAGTAAATTCGCTCTATTCCAAAATTTTTTTTAATACATTCCTTTTTAGGTGAACTAATCGAGAAATTAATTATTTCATCCAACCCATTTATAAATAATTTATTGTAAACTTTACACACACATAGTAATAATTTAAAAATGTATGTCCTTTTAATTTAATATAATTGGAAAGTTTCAATTAAAAACAAATCACGATCATTTTGTGGTTACATTTTTACGACGCCGATTTTTTAAATTATTTTTCGCATCGGAAATGTCAAATCAAAAGGAAACAACTCTCTCTAACGGAGAGTAGTAGACGGAATTATGGATTGTAATTTTTACAAATACAAAATCAGTGTGCGAGACTAGATCAAGCATATATAATAAACATAATATAAAAAGTGTGCGTGTTCTTGAATAAGAGGTAAATGTAGAATATGAATCCATCGAAGCACCTCTCTTTTTAACTAAATAAAACTTCAACGTGTTTTTATTATGTATTTCTATTACTCTCGCTAACTAATATGAGCAATGCACCAAAAGAGATCAGACATATATTACTTTTATGTCGATACTTCTATTCGAACTGGATTCATACTTTGGGTTGAATTGATACTTTTGAATCCAATTGTAATCGAATCCAATTGATACTTTTGAATCCCATTGATACTTTTGAATCCAATTGATTCTTGTAAAATATAAGATTTTTTTGGTATATCTTGAATTACAGATTAAATAATTTTATTTTTATATAGTTTTTATAGTTAATTAATCTTTATTTCAAAAATAAGGATTTAATTTTATTAAATAATTTAAACATATATGAATTGAGCAGATTTGGTTAAATTAATAAAAAATTATATTGCAACAATTATATACAACAAGTGTATCAAATAGTTCAAAAGAATCAATTGGATTCAAAAGTATCAATTGGATTCAGAAGTATCAAATGGATTCGATTACAATTGGATTCAAAAGTATCAATTCGAACCAAAGTATCAATTCGGTACAAGTATCAACTCGGTTCAAAATATTCAATACAGTACAAAAACAAGAGTAAAAGCAAAACTATAATACCAATATCAATTTTAAAGGAAGGCGTAAACTGTATGTTTGATCTTTTTACTGTATTGCCTCTTGCATCTATTTATTTGTGAGAATAAGAAGTATAAAGGTATAAAAAACGTCGAAGTTTTATTCTTTAAATTGAACATTATTATGATTATTACGTGAAATTATATAAGTGGATAATTTTGATGTGTCCATCCATGATTTATTCCTCTGTAGTTTCCCATTATTCAGATTTTAGGAATAATTTATAATTTTTATTTAATTTATCGTGATGAAACTCAGCTAATTAAATTTTGCTCGTAAAAGCAATGAAGAATAAGTTGGAAAAACGGAAAACGAAAAAATGTATCAGGTTCGAAGTATCAGGTTTAAAGTATCAGGTTCTTGGGTCAAAAGTATCAATTGATACTGATACTCAAAAGTATCAATTAGAACCATCACTAGTACTGACGTCGCCTTCGTGTCCAAATATACATGTCGTATATTGGAGAGGGAACACATGCGCCGGCGACGGTCGACATTGTTAGTTTTTACTATAAATGTTTTATAGTAGTGGTTCGGCTATTGGATGTGTGATGGGGTTAGTGAATGCTTAATTCAAATAAGTTGATTTATATTTGAATTTCACTAATTGTTTTGTTTGTGGCAGAATCGAATATCGGTGAGTCGAATATTCGAGCTGCTACACACTCTTCGTTGTTGAACTTGAAGCTGAATAAGCATCAATCCTGCAATAGATCCAGATACATACAATAATTTTGGCCATAGATGGAGTATCAACATAATTTGCGTTTTTACTTCGACTAGATCCTAAAACACAGCCGATAGTGTTTTCAACCTTTCACCTCCCGCTTATTTGTAAAAATTCCAATGGTCCATGATATCTTCTTAAGAATGTGCTTTATTTTCAATGAATTGTTGTGTGAGCTGAAATGTCCCGTTCCATAAATCATTTGCACAATATAAGTTTTAATAGATAGTTTTCTCATTCTTGTAGCTATATTTCTTTTGCTAAAACGAAAACAGTGAATAAACAGTTAAAATAAAATATAAATGGAGCAGTTAAATGACAACGAGCTTCTAAATATAATATTTAGCTACAATGAATGTGATGACGAATTTTTTTTAACGAATATCATATTTGAAGGCGTTGAAAGTGAAAGGGGTCGTCAAAAAAAAAAAAAAATAAAAGTAAAGCGAAAATTTTGGGTTCGCCCTTATTATTTTTGCCATTTCAGATATTTCGAAATTATGTACATGAGAATGTAATGGAAGCAACAAACAGTTTTTGTTTTGTTTTTATTGCTTCCATATGTGCTTTTCCTCGAAGGAAACACAATTAAAAATTAAAACTATAAATATTTTTAAAACAGTTTATTTTTTATTTAATTGCATTAACATTTTTCTATGTTTTCTTAGACTTGCATTATTTTAAATTCGACTTCGTTCCGGAATTCGTAACTCAAGTCACTGAGCAGAGCAAACATATTTACCAAGAATTTCCTATGATGTCAGTTTTACTGGTGGTGATGCCGCATGTCGTTTAGCGAGGACATCCAACGCCTGTTTTTTATATTTTCGAATTGATGCATAATTATGTGTTGGTTAAGTGGTACGGTACAGAATTAAGGGGATTTACATTTTCGGTAGTAATTACAAAGCAGAGACTGACATTACAAAATAAAAGTTTTATTTAAATGTTTTAATTCCACCTGTTCTCGCAATAAATCACTCGACGTAGTTTTCCCTAAACAAATATTTTGTTGCAGTAGTTATCTAGTTATAAACTATTAAATTTAAGAGCATCGCTTACTTTTGGCATTTGATGGCACTGGTGGTAAACCAAAGCTCCCTTTGTAACGGTTTGCTGAACGTAACACACCAACGCGTGGTGATGTTTTAATCACGCGGGCAGCATCTCCCGGACTTGATGGTTCTTTTACCACCACGCCAGTTGGCCACCGTTTAATAAAACTAACCCTAACCTTAATAATCCATAAACAAAAAAAATATAAAAAAAGCCATGTTCGCTGAGTCACTCACCCGCCAATTTTTATACTATTAGCCAGCCATCTCAATGACGAGGAAATTCATGCGTATTATATTTAAAAAAAAAATATACTAATCAAAATTCTCTTTTTTTTTTCTTGTGGAGCTTTTGCAAATTTTAAGTAAGGGAAAATTTTCTTTTTCAAAATAAATAAATGCAATAATTTTAATTGCCACAATATTTTGTACTTATCTATATATGAATTAATCCTATGCGGCTCCTCTGTCAGCAAACGACCCTCCGTGGTTGATGAGGATATTCTACTAAACACTCCGACGTCACCGATGCTCTGCCACAGAACCTGCTTCTCTGGCCCGACCACACTCAGTTTCTGCAACCTTTTTCTTTTCGTAA
Organism: Tipula unca; assembly: GCA_951394425.1. Lineage (NCBI taxonomy): Eukaryota > Metazoa > Arthropoda > Insecta > Diptera > Tipulidae > Tipula > Tipula unca. The sequence goes on from OX596380.1 coordinate 75,814,719, forward strand.
TTTATAACAGCCGTTGATGCACGTCACGAGATAGATTAAGTCTTTCTTTTTTCTTTTTACTCCTTGTATTTTTTTAAATTAAAAATGTTTTTTTTTTTTGTTGTAACTTATGACAAATCATTTAATGACCAGATTACATTTAATTTATTTATTTAAAAAAAATTAATTTATAAATTAAGATTGAATTTCAAATTTTTCATTTTTATTTTAATTCACATATCGTCGCATCCAAATAAAAGTATTACATTTGCAAATCGTCATTTTTCAGGAGAGAAGATTAAAGTTTTAAATTATAAATTAGTTTTATTACTTTTAAATTAAACTACTTGAACATGATTTTCAGTGGTTCCTTGTAAACTGGAATCAATTCAAAATTTAAAGTAATATTGTTTTTGATTGGTTTCCGACCTCTTGACTTTCGTTCTGTTTCCCTTATTAGATTAACCGTTTTAAAAATTTCCTGGAAATTGTATTTATCCCAAAAAACATTGCGCACGGAAAGTGGACCACTTTCCTATTCTAAATCGCACGGCGTACTAGGAAAAGTGATCTCGCAGTACACGGTATTCCATACATTTGGCTGAAGAAAACTGTCACTTTTTTCCATTCTTCCCCTTTTTCTTACGGTGTATGTGTATTGGTGCGTACGCATGTTCTTTCTTATTCCTTTCTCTTTCATTACAAATTCCGTAAGAAATCTAATCATTTTAAATCAAATGGTACGTTTTCCGTACAATAATCGAACGTTTAGAAATGTGTAAAAGTGCGTATTTCCGTGCATATTCTGAACACATTCCAAGTCTTTTTTCCTTACCCATTCCACGCTAATTTTAGTACCTGCACGTCCATGGCCTTTTTCTTAAATGCAATTTTAAGTAAGAACAAAATCTGGAATCTTTTTGTATATAAACATTGTTTATTTCAACAATATAATTCAAAAATACAATTCAAAAACAATAAATAAATAAAATTAAAAAAACAATAATAAAAACGTATAAGTTAAAATTATAACTTATGAGAATAAAAAAGCAAAAAGCTAAAGTCAAATAGCTATAGGTATTAGACTTTAGCTTTTTGCTTTCTCATTCGGTCTTTGGCTCGTTGAAACCACTTTTTTTTATTAAGCTTGTAACATCTTCCTCCGAGGCAGCCGGAAATTTTTTTACACAAGATCCTATAAAAAACAAAGTACATACATTATTATTTTCTATTTTATATTAATTACAAATAACTTTTTTCTTTACGATAATTTATAGTGTTTACGTTTACCTTTTAATATTTTCATAATAACAAATTTTTTTATCATAATATTATCCTGCAACCCGAACCATGAGAATTTCGTTGCTGCTTCGTCGGTGATGATTTTCTGCAAGGTGCTGCTAATATATTTAGTCAGATTATTTTGGATCACACTATTAAAAATTTTTTCCTGCAGATAAATACAAATCATGAGATAATTTAGTTGGAAAATAGTGTCTAATTTCGATTGTAAATTATTCATATAATTCTATAATCGTGAAATGCATGAAACTGCTTTACTATTAATAAATGAGACTACCATTTGTGCTTGTCGAAGATACATCCAATTTAAGATAATACATACCAAATATTTCTCGGTTTTTGAGTTTTCCTTGCAATTTTCTTCTAGTGCTTGAAATAACTCGACAGATGCAGAGGGAAGAGTAGGATAATCAGCATAATCTTCTTCATTATTTACATTTGATTTATTGGAATGGATAGATCGGAGCACTACCAATTCCCTCATGATAGTTCTTTGATTTTTTATAATTTGTGAATTTTGTGTCTCTAAGTCTAATAATCGGTCTTTAATTTCTGTCAGAGAAACTGTTTCTGAAACTGCAAAATACAGTATTGTTAATTAGAATATTTATAATAAGGTTTGTAAAAGATTACTTACTACTATTATTATTACTAGTAATCTCTTCATACACTTCAATGGATTCATCAGTGACGTCAGTGGCGTTTTCTGTGGATGTTGTCGGCATGACATGATGTATTTTTAGAAAGTTTTGGTATCCGAGTTCAGTATCAGTATAGGGTTCACTTTCTGCTGGCTCTGCTCGGATATGCTTCTCAATAGCGACATCCGTACCTTTAAATATAAATAAGTTTATAAAGACTTACCATAGTAACAATTATACTGTAATATAGTGCGTAGGTATGGAAATTTTACCATACAACTTACGTTTTTTTTAAATTGAAAAATAGTTGGGCTGAGACTGGTATCCATACTTAAACCTACAAGTATAAAAAATATAATTAACCCTATTTATACAACATTAACTTAATTATATATTAAACCTATAATAACGGCAGATAATGTGCTTTTGAGTCAGTTTTTAATGTCATTATTTTAAATTGAATTGCTGTTATATTAAAACTTTTTAGTTCATGTTCTAGCAATTCATTTTTTGCACAACAAATATTTAAATTCCTTGAAGAAAATGGCTTATCAAAAAATTCATCTGCGTTTGAAACAAAATATCCTTTAATAATTACATCTAGATTCTTTTCAAGTATTTCTTTTATAATGAAAACTTTTGTTTCTACAAGACAATAATTATTTGGTGGCTTTACTGAATATAAACACTTCTTATACTGTAAATCTCGGTATGAAAATCCTCCTAGGTTATAATTTAAAGTTGTATTTGACAGTTGTTGATGTTTGTTTGCAGGTATATTCATATCAATTTCATACAATCTGTTGCTGAGTTGCTGAAGAGGTTGATTGTGTTTTTTAATCTTTTTTTTTAAATGTTGCATACAGTTCTCAAAGCACTGTATTGGTCCAAATTTCCGAATTTAGAAGCATCGGCAGCTATATGGATTAAATTATGAACATTATATCCAACAGAGCTTCGCTCATAGAGCGTAGGGAAATCTGTAACATATTTCTGAAGCATTTTAGAAGCACATGAGTTATTAATAACACATTCTTCTGTATCACATAATATTCTAATCGAACAACTCAACAACATAAAATGATTGTAATAATTTATTGGCAGTATGCCTTTTAATAATATTGGCCCGGTGTAACATAAAAAAAGTCTTAACTCCGTTGCCTTCCATCTGTCTATTTCCAATAAACTTCTCGGTTTTCTAGAAAATTCCTTTATTATGCCAGATTTAATTATTTGAATTCGATTTTCAATTGTTCCTATAGCATTTGGCGTTAACGAATATGCCGCCCTTTTGGTTCTTAACCATAATTTTATATTTTGTCGCATTACTCCAAGGAGAACACAATGCATATAATCTACGGGAACCTGCGACACGCAACCTACCTCGATTCGTTCCAATGCAATTTTATCTAATTGTTTATGATGGTCTGGCTGCGTTCTTTTACAAAATTGTTCATCGTTTCTTAGCGGCGCATTGGTTTCCGAAAACGCCATCCTTTTGTTTGAATATTCGCCTTTGACCTGACATTTAGTACACCCGTAGTAACCATTATGCCCTTTAACACCGAGAATCATTGCCTTCGCAGGTGCATCGCAAATTATTGCCCGTATTTTAACGGATATTTCTTTATTATTATGAATAATACCTTCGGATTGTATCACTTCCATTTCTCTTACAAATTGTGCCAGAAATACATTCGGGCAAAATGGCTTTTTGTATCCATGATAGGCACCAATCACGAAAACATCAGAGCTCCCAACTACATTACCCAAAATAGGCCACAACTGGCTTGACGAGCTTTTCGATAATGGCAGGCCATCAATTCCAATATCAATATTTACAATATTCAGAACTTTGTTTTCATTTGCCTGTAAAAACTTTTTTATGTTTGGTTTAATACCAAAATGCACGTAGGAACCACATCCCATATCAGTGACATTACTTTTCTTTGGAGTGTGTTTTAAGGTCCGCACATCTCTTGGCAAATTTGAATGGAATTTTCTAAGAATTGTTAGTAAAGCGTTCCCGGCTTCATTTGTCACTTTGAATTTCACAATCCATTCCGCCAAATCACTTACTAAATTAAAATTAGTTTCATCAAAGATTTCATTACTACTAACACTAATATCTGACGAAAAAGTTTCACTAATATTACTAATATTGTCAAATAAATTTTCGACAAGAGCTACAGTTTTTTGTTTATTGCCAAAGGTAGTGCTAGTGGCATTGCTCTATTCCTTATTTAAAAAAATAATTTCACTTTTGTTTGTAGTTTCTTTTTTTTTTTTGATGTCCGAAAGCCATTAAAATATCGACTTCCTCTTTAATTTTACGATAGCCCCTTCTTTTTGACATATTTAAGCACTTTGACATGTAACTATATAAATTTCTAAAAATCAAATTTTAAATATTTATAAATATAATTAGTTTTACCTGTGATGTAAATTTATATTGATGTGATTTGTTGAATAATATTATTTTTATATATGGCATTGCAATTTATATATAACTATCTTTTATTTTAAATAGCTTTCAATTTTAGTATACGGATGACATACTAATACTACCATACCACATATACAATATAAAAATCTACTATGCACAAATCTATGGTATGGAATGGTATGGAAAACCGTGCGTAAATTGCACTGCACTGGGTACGTACCCAAAAATGTTTGATGGGATACTTCAAAATGTTCGAATTGCCGTGATCGATAAATATTTCTTTTATTTTATTTGTATAAAATATTTCATTTGCATCGTTTTTCTGAAAATTAAAATCCATTGATGGAGTTTTATAGTCAAAAAATTCGTTTTGGTTCATTTCGGTAACAACGTAATGCGGCGGTTTTACCTTTGCGCATTTAATCAACTGATACCATTGATCTGGTGTAAATATCTCTTGGCGTCTAGCCGTTCTTTCGATACAAGAGTGAATACTGTCACCCTCATTTTGGGTATGACCCTTTTCAAAATATCTGTGTGAAATATTTATATTATATTTTTTGGAGGCCCATGCGTAAAACGAATAGAGAACTTTATTTTTGTTTTGACCACCGCAATTATCGGACCAAAACCGAAATTCTTTGCAATTATTTTCATTATTTTTTTAGGGGTAAATATGAGAAATTAATAATTTTTGCTATTCGTGTCCCTTATTACTCATATTAAACTGCATCTGTTTCACATTCGAAATAAGGGAGCTAACAAAAATCACTTGGTGTGAGTGACACGTGTGAGTGACACAATGAAAACACGCGGAAATTCTCAGGAAGAGTATAAAATACAATATAAATATTTATAATTTACACACACACATGCAAACCGGAGAAAATATAATCAACTTGAATTTCTGTAATTATAAATTTTAGTTATACATTTTTAGTGGGAGAAATATGACGCCCAATTTCACGTGGGCGTTTTATTGTTGGAATGTTCCATTTATTAAATTAAATTAATTTTTTTTATGATCAACTAGTTTATTATAATTTATGTTTTACAAAATAAATGTTTGCTATCATATATTTGTTGCACATAAATAATAATAAACTAGTAAATTCATTTTAATAAATTAATTTAATTCAATAAATATAATTATACCAGCAATAAACTGCCCACGTGAAATTGTGCGTCATATCTCTTCGACTAAAAATGTGTAACTAACAGTGCGATTCTAGCGCATCTCTTATATGTATTAACGAAGAGATATCTCTTAGTTAAGAAATTTCGTTTTTTTTGCGATTCTCGACATCTCTTTGTTAATACATTCTCTTCAAAAATCTCTTAAGTTAAATACCATTGAAATAGGTAGTATTCGCAAAGCATAATTATTATTTTGATGTTTGTTGAACAGTGTAGTTGTAATTTTTAAGCTGTGTTTATTAAATTATTTTATTAAATTATAAATAATAATAATTTTAAATAATTAAACATCTGGTAAGTTTTATTTTAGTGAAATAATTTCTAATTATAATTTATTAAATTATGCGTACGTCCAAAAATTTAAACACCATTTTATATTTTAATAAAACTTCTAATTGCTATAATATTATTTTTATTTTTAGATTACCTATTTACTTCGAATTGTGAATATGGATGATTTATTAGAATTGTTGGCACTTTTACTTGACCAATTGGAAAAGTAGGTATTTTGTTTGATAATATATAATATATGATATACATTTTTTAATAATATTATGTATGTTTTTTTAGTGAAAATCGAAGACATCAACTTCGTCATCTTCGGGACAATACAAACCCATTCGACGTAGAAGAAAACATATTTCGGGAATTTTTTCGACTTCCAAAAGTTCTGGCAATTAGGTTGATTGGAGAATTGGAGCGCCAAGACTCGGAAATATCAGAAATTCCATTTGCATTACGGGTTTGTATTTATTTAAATAACCCATATAAAACAAAAATAATATTCTAAATTCATTCATGTAGGTATTGTCTACCCTTCATTTTTTGGGACATGGATCATACCAACGAAGTATAGCATCTAATTATCTCCTTCCAATGAGCCAATCGAGTATATCACGGAATATACAATACATTTGCCAACTTGTGGGAGCACACATGGCACATCACGTAAAGTATTGTGTTACTCAGGAAGAAAAGAATAAGATTAAAGAAGGGTAAGTATCTCGTAACTCATATAAATATATATGTTTAAGTTAATTACTACTTAAGAAATATATTGCAGATTTTTTAATAAATTTGGCATAAAAGGCGTTGTAGGTGCTATTGACTGTACCCATATTGGTATCGTAGCACCACCGATAAATGATCATGAGAGACCAGCAAGGATTTATATGAATAGGAAGGGGTACCACAGCATAAATGTGGAAGCGGTAATTTAAAAACTATGCTTTATATACATGTAAATAAATTTGTAATGTATTTTTTACTTTTACAGATTGTGTATTCAAACCTTAAGTTTTTAGCAGTTAACGCAAAATATCCTGGTAGTGTTCATGATTCGGCAATTTGGCAAACAACACCAGTAAGAATACATCTTATTAGGCAACACGACAGCCGAAGATATAATTGGCTGATTGGGGATAGTGGTTATCCACTTGAGCCATGGCTTTTAACACCGTTCACTCCACCCACTACTGCACAGGAAGAAAAATTTAATAGCTTACAAATTAGAGCCCGAAACACAGTCGAACGTGCATTCGGTGTTGTCAAAGGTAGATTTAGGTGTTTAAATAAATGCCGAACACTCCATTATAGACCACAGAAAGCCGCTAATATTATTTATACATGCATAATCTTGCATAATATGCTTATCGATTTTGGGGTTCATGAGAATGAGGACGAAAAATACATGCCAATTGAATACGAGGAAGAGGAAAATGACCGCGTTCATAATAACAGCAGCAGTTACTTGACTGAGGGCCGACTTATGCGCAATGAGTACGCCAATTCATTATAATTGTCTAATAAAACAAATAAATTGTATAGTAAAAAATATGTTTATAATATGTTTATAATTTCTTATGTATTTGTGTTTCTATTATTATTTGCCTCAACCTGTTTGGCTATCACAAACAATGCCTCCGCCATCCGCGTTAATGCATCCGCATTTTGTTTGTCAATAGCCAGACGTTGTTCGGCTATCTTCTGCTCGTGGTTTGTACGTTGTTCGGCTATCTTCTGCTCGTGGTTTGTACGTTGTTCGGCTATCTTCTGCTCGTGGTTTGTACGTTGTTCGGCTATCTTCTGCTCGTGGTTTGTACGTTCCTCAGCTAAAATTTGAATGTTTTGGACGCAGTCGGTAATAGCGTTAATTGTTGATTTGCGTTTTCCGCTCGTTGAATTGCCACTCACAATGGTGGAGCGCGTGTTGTGTGACTGTATGGGTTGGGTGGATATACTTTGTATACTCATTCCTGATACCTCCGTTATAACGCTGCGTTGTTCATTCGTGACCATTGCTTGTGCTCTGATCTAAAATACATTACAAAATTATATTATATGATTATTAAATAAAGATTAAACATTAAAGATCTTACTTCAACCTCTCCTAACACAATTATGTCGGTATCGCCTGTGACAGACACCATACCAAATAAATTGGGAGCTCGTTCCTCTAATTTGGTTAATGATGCCGTTGTTGCCTCACCACCACCAGTTATCAACAGATCCTCCTTTAATTTTCGTGCTTTTGATTTAACTTGATATTTCCAATGATTTAGGGACTAGAACAACAACATAAAATGAAAATAAATGGTACAGTATTCTTATACATACAGATTACGAATTGATACTTACTAATTTCCATTCCTTAGAACTCTTTGCGGGACCTCTACACATATTTAAATTTTTTTCAAGCTCGGCCCACTTTTCTTCTAAATATTTTGGATTTTCCGGTGTATTTTTACCGGCTTTAAACTGAGGATTTTCCTCAAGAAAGCTCAAATAATTCTCCAACTGTTCAACACTCGTACGTTATTTTCTTTTGATCTCCATTTTGTAATTGATTTATAATAAAGTATAATTGGTATAAGCAAACTGACAGCTCTACAAAAAAATTTGTAGAGTTTTCACGAGATTTTTTAAGAGATGTGATTCTGAGTTCAATCGCAATTAAACAAACGTCTTAAAAAAAATCTCTTACAAAAAATATCTTAACGTAAGAGACATAAGATATCTCTTAGCTCAGAATCGGGATGTAAATTAATACTGTTCTAAGTTTTTTCGTATTTTTTCCCTTTTATGCTATTTTTTTTTATGTATGTGGCCTGTGTTTGTACTAAAAATGAATGTATATATTATTTTTGTTTTGTTGGTATCAAAGGTGTACAAAAATTTATTGTAAGGTCGTGTTTCAATTGGTTTAAATACCGCATAAAAAATTAAAAAATTAAAAATTTATTCGGGGTAAATATTTTTTAACTTTTTAACTTTTTATCTGTTTCTATTGGTTTAAATTTTGACATTTCTATTCTAGTGTCAATAAACGTATGGTCGGTTTCTTCATATTAAAAAAATGGAAAATAAAAACTTAAAATCGTATTTTTTTATTACAACCAATATATTACTTTTATATAAAAAAATAGTCGTTAATTATAAAATATGTGCTGGTAGGAAAAAATTAAGACAAAATTTAATTCAGGTTAGTTTTTTGTTTGTTTAGAACCCTTTTGTAAGTACGATATTATGATTATATATTATTTTAATTTGCTCCATTTTAGAGGCCTAAATATCTGCAATTGCGGGTCGTATCGCACAAAATTGAGAGCATATTGAATGGAAGTGATACAATTTGCAAAAAAAATTTGCGGGTGCCATTCCACCTATCAAAAAATATTACAAGTGATGCCCCATAAACGTTCTGGTTGGTAAAGCAAGAAATGTTGTGGAGTGCGCATTTGGTATAATGAAGAATCGGTGGCGCAATATTTTTTTCAAAGCTCTTGAACAAAATATAGATAACAGCGTTAAAATAATCGCAACGGCTTGTATTTTGCATAATATTTGTGTAATGGGCGACGATTACAATGAAAATATAATTTTCGATTTTGAAGGCGAAGCTGAAGCTAGAACAAACAGCAACCGCAGTAGGAATTTGGATAACAGCGATGGAATTTTATTACGAGATAATTTGCTTCAGCAACTACTAAGTGAAAATCAATAAAACAAATTAAAATTTTTTCATAAAATTGTTTTTTATTTAAATATAAATTCATTTTATTCAGTCTTTAAATTCAGTAATTTTCATATGTAATTTTTATTTTAATCGTCCGATGAATCGAACTGCACCAACAATTGTGAAACGTCGATGGACGGATAGTCGTGCTTGACCATTTGGCCTAATATCGACATCATCGATCCGACTTGTTTTGTAATTTTTTTATTTTGTTTAAAAATTTCCATTTCGAATAAACTCATCGCTTCATTTGCCGAGGTACTTGTTCGAGATGACGATCTTGACGTACTAGGCGTATTATGAGGAAGTGGACTTGTATCCAGTGAGGAGGGAGTAACTATAGGCGGCGAACTATTCAATTCATCTTGATTAGACGTCTGTCGACCCTCTAAGTTACTGAGGAAAACCTCGGGATGGTAATTATGCTTCTGTGCCGCGTAATTATGAATTTTATCATATTATGGCCATGTACTGGGGTCACAAGTAGGCCCATCATCGTTAGCTCCATCGCCAGAGTGACCATCGCATATAGTCTGAAAAATATACAAAACATAATATACTAGTATTATTTTAATTAAAACTATTTAAAATATCTCACTTTATATTTCCTCATTAAAGCCTGCCACTGATGGCGACATATTTGTGTGGCTTTTCCGAGCTCTTGACTTACTTTTCTGAAATATACAATATATTGATTAAAACACAACACAATAAATTAGATGTACATGTACAAAACTCACATCCAGCCGTCTCGTTGGTTCGCATTCTTCCCAGTAAATAAATGGTCAAACTTAATTCGTACGTCAATTAATTTTTCCTTCTCTGCTTCTGATCCTATAATAAGAAAATTTTTATTTTATTATTTTTATTTATATAATATACTCTAATATATTTACATTTTGTATACCCAATATTGACTACTCGTTTTCGTTTCTGTGGCACTGACACCTCCATGTTGTTCAACCAAAAATTCCAATTTTTTGTTTTTATTTTTTTTTCTCGCTTGCCAGTCTACTACGAGTATACATAAAAAATTTTATCAGCTCTTGAAGCAGATAAAAAGTTTGACATTTTTATTCACCTCAATTTTTAACTTTTTAACTTTTTATGCGGTATTTAAACCAATTGAAACACACTAAACATTTTTTGTGTGGAAATTTTTTTTTTTTTAGATTTTTGGAATTAATTTATTTGACATGTGTGTTGATATAAAATGAACAAATGTAATTGTATTTTTAATTTAATTAATTAAAATTTTGTTGAATTTATTATAATATAAATACTAAATTATACATACCAAATTGTTTGTTTATAATATTATAGTTTTAATATTATAAATTTGTTAATTTTTCGATACCTTTACGTTTATCATTTAATTAAATATTTATAAAATTTAACCTGGTTATACGATCGACTGGGGCCGATTTTTTTTTATAACGGACGTAGCAGGCCTTGACCGAATTCCATTTCCTTTTTAAAATGGCATATCTTTTGCCGTCATATCTGCCAATAAAATATACAAATGATTCTTTTATTAATAAACATAATTTAATTATACGCGACGTTGAGGTAAATTTAGGTTTTAATGTAGAAAAAATGTTTACCTCTTCTTCATATGGAAACATCAACTTAATATTAGTAGAAATTTCTGCACATGCGTCCGTTGTTAATGGTAATTTATTTTCCTTAATATTAATTCCTTCAATTTTCGATGTAATGATATGTCTCAAACTGTAGTCAATGTTACGGGTCTGTGAATTGGCGAATGATGACAGAAAGGATGTCACGGTAGTTCTTGTCTGCATATCGCACTCATTGCTGCAATTTATTGTTATTCCTTGTTGGCGTTGCCACTTGCCAGTTAAGGAGTTCGTATTCAAAGTATATTTTCGTTCCAGCCTGAAATTTTTTTAATAAATGTCCATTTGACGAAAGCTCAGTTTTATTAAATGATTTATTGATACTTTTTCGGCTAAAATTAAACAGAAACTTATTACATTCTGTAATATGTTGGCTTGGGAATCCATATTTAACTAGTAATGTAAAGTTGCCGAATATTTCGTGGGTTTAATAAAACACTTGAACTATTTATTATCATTGCACAATTTATTTGAGAATAAATTAACACCACTTTGAGAATGATGATTGGTGAATAAAATATCATATTTTATTCTTATCTCCATGCCTCAAATTCTAATTGTTAATTCTAGCTCCTTTTGTTTGATTTCTATAATGTCGGCTTTTTGCTTCATTTGGCCAATCATGATTTTTTGCTTGGCTTTCCATTTTCGTTCCTCGAAACACAATTTTTTTTCTGCCAAAGATAATTTTTTCTCTTCTAAAGACAATTTCTTCTCAAACAAATTTCTTATTTCTTTTAATGCCTTAGTCATTTCTTTTCGTTGGTGATTCTGCTTTTCCAAAATCACGTCTTGTTTTTTGTAAAAACTTTCTTGAATTTGCTTTTTAAGCAGCCTTTTGAAAGTTTCTTTTGGTTGTTTTTTTCGCCCTTGTTTTGGTCTATTGCGATCTGAGGTTTCAATTGGCACGGCTGATGGTTCTGTCTCATCTATTACTGATGGTTCTGCCTCAATTATTACTCTGCTCTTTCATTTTGCTAATCTAAATTTGTACTTGCATTGTGGCTATTTGTGGTGGAGGCGATGTTATCCATTTGGCATATTGGATTTTCGCTATTGATTGATAAACACTCGAAACTCTTGGCGTTTATGCCTTCAATTTCCCCTGCAAATCCATTAAAACATTGAGTCGCTCCTCTAAATTATTTAGGCGTTTGATTCCTCCACCAGTTCCAGAAATTACCTTTTTATTGTGCCTTAATTTACTCTTAGTGTTGTATTTAAAATCCCTCCATACCTACATAATAAAAAACTTTACTTTTTTCCAACCTTCAACCGATTTTCTGGAGGACCAACAGCGTTTAACCGATCCTTAACTTCATTCCATAAAAAATTTTGTGTGTCGCGATACTGAAGAGTATTCAAACAATTTTTTGCAATACCTTCGTTTTTCTCCATAAAATCCATTATAATTTCCAATTGATCGTGGGTTGTTGCGGTCCTGTATGAAAATTTTAACAAATTAAAAAAAATTAATTTAATATGTACAAAAATATAATAGCATCAAAATGCAAAATTTAAATCTTAAAACTCAAATTTTTTTTAGTTTGAAGTACGAAATATATTGTAATTTGTGTATCAAAATATTACTAATAATAAATAATTATATGCCAAATTAAAACTATTCAAATACTTATAATTAATTTATCACTTATTAAAAAATCACTTGTTAAAAATCTTCTTCTTCGTCTTTATCTTACAAAATACGTGTTATAAAATTGTTTTATTTCATAATAGGGGAATTTTCGACATGGTCGAAAAAAAATGCGTCGAAAAATTTCATAATAGCTTATTTTCGAGGTTGTCGAAAAGAAAAACGCGCGTCGAAAATTTCATAATAGACCCTCTGCAAAATTTCGTTGAATGTAAATCAGCCATAACGCGTTGCTTCGTCAATAAGTGGAAATGTTCAAACGGGAAATTGCAGTGATTTCGATACAATTGAAATTAAGGCGATTGCCAAATTAATTGTATCGGTCACTACAATGCAATCAATTCGATGAGAGTTTGTTAGAGAGAGAGCAGTTACTAATTCGTCTTATATCGTCCGCTGTTATGAATTTCTGAGCTTCTGCGTGATTTCCGTTATAACATGCCCAATTTATACATGGTAAAGAAGCATCTGATCAGAATCGTTTAGGAAAGACATGCAGATATTCGAAATCTAGTAATTGGAGTAAACGCAGAAAATGAGTCCATAACTTTTATCATCCTGTTAGGTTATGCTTGAATGACACTTAAGATACTATTTAGAAACTCTCATGTTAAATTTATGAATGCCCGGATGTTTTGCTCGAACAGCATATAGTATCATTTCAGGCCTGGTTTGTGAAATATTCTGCCGATATCCTGGTCTTGTTTTTTTTATCTGCTGGTTCATAATAATATGGGATCAACCATGTAGCTGATAATGATGCTGGGAAACACAAAATTTGCATATCTTCATATCCCACTTCAAAAAATACCACGACTTAGCATAATCTAACATGCACACAAATGTTATTGGAGGGCACCACAGTGAATGATAGCTAGTAAACCTATCTAAAGCTAAGTAAATTTGCAAGATCAAGGTAGCATCAAATCCAACTGACAAATCAGTAATTGAATTTAACAAAATTCTTTTGATCAACTCTTACATACATACTGCCTTTCCATTGTTCAATCAACTCCTGACATGATAAAGTTTCATACTTTGAAGCTCTGTTGTGGTCTGTCGTCGTTTCATTTGGTTCAATAATTAGTTTTTTCGTAAATGATGAAATACGTTTAAAAGACGAATTAGACAGTTGATCGGTTAAATAAATCTCGTGTATGGGACTATAATTGACCTACAGATGCAGCGTACGTTTCTTATAGTAATATATCTAAATAAAATGTAATGTAAGAGAATGTACAACGTGCAGAAATGCTAGGAATATATATAGGTTCTAATGTAAAAAAAATATTTATCTCTTCTTATGTAAACAAGATTCAGTTTTTGACAATGTTATTTGCTCTATTTTATAGAAATGCGTTAGAGGTGCTATAGCAACTAACCCTAATATAACTCTTTTTTATAAAGTGTATTTTTAAAAATTAGCTTATTCCATTTAAAATTTAAATTATGTTCATTAATTGTAACATAATTTTTTATTTCCTGATAGTTAAAAATATAGAAAGGACTTTGATCCACTATATCCAATACAGGGTGCCAACATTTCTCTATTACCAATAGTTGCGCCGCGAAAATTTTAAAAAGTGTTTATTGGCAATGATACCGTGAGTTTATGTATAGGCATATTTTTTATATTCTTTATGCTTTCCCTCAAATCTAAAACACCATATATGCCGCACTGGGTCATCTGTAACGGGATCAACATGCGTTTTGGCCCATTAGCAGAATTGTTTTTTTTGTCATTAATATAATAAATAATTTCATTATTTTTTCTTCTTAATGGTTCATCATTATTATTTAATTTACAATTATTCATTATAATCATTCATTATCCATTATATGGGTACTACATGACCCGTCTTTGGGTATAGTCCATGATCCATCTTTATTTAATTGTATTATTTTATTATTTGATTTTAGGATTTTTTTCTATTGCAGTGACATGGTGAACCATATTATTAGGTTTTAGAGTCTCCTTAAATAAAATTTTGTAGGATTTATGATGTTGATCAATTAATCTTTTCAATTTAGTAATATCGTTAAAAGTAATTTGTGACAATAAAACCAAATCAACAATTTTCAATAAATTAAAAAAAAATAATCAAACTTATCTTTAGTATTGACTAAATCTTCTATCAATAGTAGAAAAAAATGACAAAAACTTCATTTCACTGGCTGACATTTTGATAGACGGGCTTATCAGATAGTTCAGTTCAATAGGGTTAGACAAATTACCGATCTCTAATTCTCCATACGAAAACAACTGTTTTCTTTTATTTAAAATATCTAATGAAAAATAGCCAGATTCAATCAAACTTTAAATTATTTTACTCATATCATAGTTTAATACACCCTCGAATAAATCATACATTAAATCAAAAGAAAGATTTGTAGTAACATAAAATGTCTGAATATTCTTATAAATAGAAGGGTTTATAAAATTCTAGTCAATTTTTAGTTAATAATTTGAAGGTCTCTATTATAATTTTGAATGTTGCGTAGATCGGATGAATATTCAACTGTAACCTGTTGCATATTTTGCTTGACTGTTTATAATTTCGACAGTAATAAGTTGAATTAAAAGATTTTGTAAAACCTAATACTGAATTAAGCCCCAGATTATCGCCTAGAATTAAACCTAAAACAAAATGTACTTGAACAATGTTGTTATCGATTTCAATTGAAATTCCTTCTTTTTCCAAGAACATTATTTTTTCAATTAAATTGTAAAAACAAGTTTCGGTGCTAATTTTCAATATATCTGTTCCTTTAAAGAACCCGGCCACAAAAATTAAATGTAATTTTGGTAATTCATATTGTGGTATAGTCGGAAAATTATAATAAATACCACAAACTGATTGTAAACCTGCATGGGAGCTTAAAGGATTATTCACCTCAAAATCATCCAAATAAAGACAATATTGATTTTTATTAATCAATATTTTTTATTTCCAAAGTGTTCCGTGCTTATTTGCTTATTTATCTCTTCTATGAGATACCGTCTTTTCCAAATCGCCTGCCGTTGATATGATTGTGTCAAATGCTTGTTGTGCTTCTAAAATAAATGGTTTCCAAAATTTAATTGTGGTTATTGATTAATTGGGCCTTTACAGAAATTCTTCTTGGCAACAATATGTTTAAAAAAAAGCAAAATAACAATGTAATTTTTAGAATTTAGTTAGTAATCGGTAGTAAACATAATTTTGAGTGGGTCTTTGGTATTATCTTGTCTTATGTTGTTTTTAAAATAAACGAAAATTTTTGCTAAAAAATCTATCCAATGATTATAGAAACATTTAACGTTTTCTCCAAATTGATATATGAAATCTACGTCAATCTAACTGGCTAAAAACAAAAAAGTGTTATTGCGAGCTACATTCAGCTAAGTTCTTAAATATACATATTACTAATAAATAACCATTCGCATCTTTAATTCGTGGCCAATAGTTCAATATTAGTTCTGTGTTTTCTGCCATTTTGTTCTATAATTAACTGTTTCATACCAATTATTTTGTGCAGCACTCCAAGGAGTAAGTAAATTTTTCTTGAGCCAAATTCGGGTTTCTTCCGCGTTCTCTTCTTCTACATTTGCATTAATCGGAAAGGAAGGTAAGATTGGTTCATTTTATAATCGTTTGCTAAATTTAGCTAAATATCCATGTTTACGATACTGCTGTAGAAAATTGACATTTGTATCGTATAATTTACCCCTAGGATTTTGTGGCCTACGCCGCGGAATATAATATGTTGACTAAAAATGATAATTTATGCCATTAGAAAAATTAATTTTTTAAACGTGATTTGTATTTTTAAAAATAATTTTGATTTTATCAGCTTTTGAAGTCTTTTACTTCATTTATTTTTAACCCTTCGGTTAAAACCCGATAACTTCGTTTTGATGAATTATGCTAAGAAATTTATATTGGAGATAAAATAGTATTATTAAACATGTAACCTTTGTTATTTTTATTATTATATTTATCATGAGTAATTTTTTTGTTTTTACTTCTACAAGCTATGCCTAGATGTCCCTTTTTCTTGCACAACTCACACACTTTACCGAAAGCTGGACAGCTTTTGGGGCCATGCGTAGTTTTACACCTGTTGCAAGAAAATGTATTACTTTGTTTATCTACACTGGGTTTTTTATTTCTGACTAAATGTATCGTTTCGTGTTTAAACGATTGCACTTGTTGAAGTGTGATTTCATCAGTTTTACATTTACTAATGACATCATTAAGAGTTAACTTGCCATCTGACAACAGTCTTTGTCGCAGGTCGTTTTTCGATATTCCCATTATTATCTTGTCTTTCAAGATATCGTCTGGGGTTATTTTTATTAAATTGCATCTATTTAATTGTAACCTACATTTGGTTAAAAATTCGTGCTTTAAATTATTGAGCACAAATCGCTCGTATGAATAATTAATTCTCGGTGTGAAATATTCGGTGAACTTCTTTATGTCGTCGTCCTCTTCAATATTTAGTGTATCTGCTATCTTGTTTGACTCGGTGCCAATGCAGGCCATCAAAGTTGCGACTTTAATTTTTTCTTCTTTTTTGTCCAATCCTGATGCTATTGAATAATAATTAAATTGTTTCAACCAGTTTTTTCATTCATTTTCTACATTGTTGTTGATGATCAATTGTTTTGGTGGCTTTAACCCGTCCATTTTTTATATGATGTGACACTGGTTGATTTCTAACCTCAATTTTTTTTTTTTTATATTTAAACTGGTTGATTTTTATTTTCAAATATTGATGATGTTATTTATCATCGATGTCTATTATCTACTCTCTTTAGATATTTTTTTTATATGTGTTTTGATTGTCTTTCAAACACGTTTTTTAATTTTAAATTTCGATGATGTTGTTTATCATCGAGGTTTAAGTTTTATAATCTCAAAATATTGATATTATTATTAATCATCGGTGTTTAATAATTACTGTTACACGTTTATTTTAGTTTAATTGTAATAATTTTTTAATTATTTATTAATTTTCTTTATATTTTTATCAACACTTTATTTTTTTTAAATTTTTTCATTCGCCATCTTCTGACACCATGTGACGATGGTAAATAATGACACGTCTTTGCTATTGACATTTATTACAAAACTGTTTTATTCCATTTCGTACACTTATATTGACTGTAGTGTTTACATGTGCTATTTATAATACTATTAGAATGTAGTTACATGTGTTATATTGTTATACTGAGTGTTTTTTTTTATTCATTCCAAAGAAGGAACAGAAGGAATAGAATACCGATCACGTGACCAAGGAATATTCCAATCGAAACGTAATAAAAAAACAAAGTTTGGTACGAATGGAATAGATTTTTGACAGCTCTTAACATTTTAGTTTAGGTAAATATCTAATTCAGTGTGTACAAGTGATTAGTTAAATTTGTGAGTTTTTGTGATTTTTTTTTTTTAAATTTTAAAATGGAGAAAGGAAAGATAATTAGTTTAGCGTTATCTGCTAAGATCGGGTGGGATAATTTTTTTGATAACGACTCAAGTGACTCCGATGAAGAAACTGACAAAAAATCTAACCCCAAAAATTTATATTTTTTTGAAAACAAAATGAATTGTAATCCAAAATGATGAAATAAACTTAAAAGATTTGAAAATATGAGAGAGCAAAGAAGAAACAAATAGATCATTTCAGATAGAATTATATTCAAATTGAAAACAAAATATAAACACAGTGGTCTTTCTTTCATCTTTGAAATGACTTTGAATTGTACAATTTCCCTTCACCAACACATTACATACGGGTGTTTTGCTGAATGGGTCGCTCGAAGATGGAGATAATATCCGTAAGGATTTAAGTTTGGATCTCTGCCGAAACAAAACGGACTACATCCAAAATTACTTGGAAGAACTTTCCGTTTCCGTTCTCGACTTCCGATAATGGTCACCATGTCTTCTGGGTTCCAATTTATCATCACCTCTTCTGAGTTTTGACCGACTTGAGCTGACGAAGCAAATTGTTTGGGATGAGACTGTTTTATAGGTCCTGTAGTGCTAGAAGATTGAGCGTTCCCTGCCAAACCAGCAATTCTATTTACAACCGCACTAGATATTGAAATTTTGATTGCAGCAGAGTGAGAAGGTCTGGCCGGTTTCATTTCTTCTTCACTCGATCTGGAGTCAGAATTTAAAGATTCTTCGTATTCTTCCTCTTCTCTATCTGAGTCTTCATCTTTAGGTGCAGTTCGATAGGTTGATGATGGATTGGATGAATTCACTTGAAACAAATATGTTCCATCATTCAATTTATACATGTCAAATGGGAAATGTCCCAGCTTGGATTTAATATAATTGGCAATTTTCCCTGCCGCTTCTATTTCAATATAGGATTGAAGCACTATCCCTTCTACATTGCTTGGATCTCCTACGATAGATGTAGAAGACGTGGAGTTCATAGGGGATTGAGCTCCTGGCGAACTCTGATAAATAGTACTTTTGAAGGTGTGAATGTTAGAGACGATCTTCCCTTTATCCTTGAATACACGAGTGTTCTGACTGCTTGCCCACTGATCTTTGAGTTGTTCTGGATTGTTGGATTGTCCACTCAGTTCTCCTACGCGAGGACTTGCTCGTGGTTCATCTCGAGGGACTGCATCGCTGGATAATCTGGAAGTTGTTCTAGATGATCCCGGGAATCCACCTTTAATCGTCACGCCTTCATCAAACAAGCAGACATCCACTATGAGATCTTCTCTCCCGTCGATCTCAACTGACTGATTTATAGAGTCTAGAACGTTTTCTGTGGCAGAACTAAAAACAGTAAGAGCTTTTGAATACATTGGATTTTCAAACAGGTCAGCTGGATTGTTTCTATCCTCAGATTCTGATATATTCGACATGTTTTCTCCCTGATCACTAAGATCTGAAGTCTGTTTTGCGTCTTGAGATATACTTTCCGAAACGATAGTTTTTAATTAATCAATTAAACTCCTCACGTTCATTAATATTTGTAAGGCACTATGATATCACTTTATATAGATTTGTGCAAATTGAATGATCTGCAATTTAAATCTCATTTCCGAATACTACCCAGCACCTTCGAAAAATTATATCAAAATATGTATATTGTTAATCGACACCAAATATATTGATACGACGGCTGGGCAACCGAGAGTGACGCTGGAGAAACAATTGCTGATGACCTTATGGTATTTGGCTAACACCGAATGTTTTAGGTAAATATTTAGTAATATCATATTGATCTTGGAATAATGTTAATTTAATAATATTTGGTTAATATGTTTTATAATAGACCTGTGTCAGATAGATTTGGTGTTTCCATTTCTGGCTGTTGGACAGCATTATTCGATATTTGTCATCAAATATTGAAAGTAAACATCGAAAAAAAAAAAAAATATTACCTGGCCATCAATAGATGGTTGGAGACTTGGGATATGGTCTCAAGTCCTATTTAATGACTTCATTTAAAGATACTGGAAGAGTATCCCCAGAACATATTATTTACAACAAGGCTCATTCTTCCGCCCGAATTACAATCGAGTGGGCCTTACTTCTGAAAGGCAGATTCCGACGGCTTAATAAACTATCAATACGACGGCCCGATTATATTCCATTAATTATCATGGCCGCTTGCATTTTACACAATATATGCATACAAAATGGGGATAACCTTGATGAAGAGGAATTAGTTCAATTACATGATGATGGACATGATGACTCCGATGCCAACATTAAAAGAAACAATATTTTAAGATTAATAAATCGTTAATATATTAGAAATTCATGTTTTATTCATCACAATTCAATCACATATGTACTCGTATTTGATAAAAAAATAAAAATATTTTGTTATATAACTAAAAAACTAAATTTTTTTTATCAAGCCTTCAAATAAATTTAAAAATCTATCTGCCCTCTGCATTTTTTCATTGTGCCTTCCTTGTTTGGCAACTTCTTTAGCTTTCCGCTTTCTTTGTAGTGAAGAAGGCGTTGAAATTGTAGGTGTGATTTCAATTATATCTGTAAAATCAAAATCCTCGCTTGTTCCAGCGATTGCTACAGAATTATTAACTCTTATGTTTGGTTCATTGCTGGAACACGTTGCGGGTGGATTAATCTCTGGGCGATTGTTTAGTATCTCATCCATTAGCTCAAAATATTCCCACCGTTTGTGGTTATTACCATGGTGTGCCCGCATATACCAGCAACATAAAAATCCTCTGGTTCCAAATTATCGCCTTTTGGCTTCACCGATAATATTGGCGATGAACTATTGTACGTCACATTGACGAAAAGTACCATTCTATATAAATTATAAGCACAGATATTAATATACGAGTATCAAGTTCAGAAATCAGAAATTAATATCAAGAAAATTGTGCTTAACTGTTTCAAGCAATAAACAAAAATTTTTATATTTTAAAGATGAATTGACGCACAACTTTTATTTTAATCTTACTACTTTAACCTTGAATATTACATTCTTTACTACTTTAACCTTGAATATTACATTCGTAAACTTGCATTAATTTTTGTACTACATATTAATATTTTATTCAAAGACTGATCTAAAAAATCATCTTTCAAATTCCGATCTTTGCTATAAACACTACACGTGGTTTAATAAACTAAAGCAAAATTACTTTATGTAATATTTATAATTTCACTAAATAATTTCACTAAATTTTATAATGCACTTAATATACTTACTTAATAAGAATTTCCTTTATTTTTTTACACTAAAACTGTACACACACAAAATATCAAAATATGTAATTCTTTAACACTAAACTGCACTGTAACACAATATGGACACGAATGATTTTAAAATGTTCGTTTTTCGTTTTCATGAACTTGTGTGTATCCGATAAACGAAATAGAATGAAGCAACTGATTGATTTTTAATTTGGTTGATACAACTGAATTTTAGTTGTGTTTTTCGAATTATTTGTTAAATAAGTTCATGAAGTTGGTTAGCGCAATCATTTTATTAAATAACGACTCCAAACGCATTCGTAATTCTATGTTTTTGTTACTACTAACATTCTTTGATTGCAGAAAACGAATTTTTGCAGTTTGAATCGTGATTTGGTTGTTGTAAGAGTAAGCTATTTAAGGCATATGATAATCTATTACAATAAATGAAATATAGTTAATTTAACCTTATGCCAACAAATTATTTTTGTCAGTGCACTTATATTGTTGTGGTCTTTTATTTTTTTGTACATGTATTTTAAGCCTTTCCATTTTCCTATACATCGATCACCTGTGATCAATTTGTTTCTAGTTTTAGAAACTTCTTCTGGAAATATACAACAAACATTTTCTATAATTTTCAATAATTAAAATATTTTAACAAAAACATTTACCGGCTATATCATTCCAAACTTTTTTTTTGGAATGTCGATCGAATAATATGATGCTTTCTGAATAATTATGTATAAGGCAACGAATATTCCCAGGACTCCATTTAAAACGGTCGACTAAAATAAATATAATAAAAATACTTAACATAAATATAATTTTAAAATAATTAATTTTAAGTCAAGTAATATAATTAAATTTTTTATTATAAATAATAAAAAATCAACCCAAAGTAATAAAAGATTTTACTTTGGGATTTTTTGTAAAAAATTATGATGTTTTTTTATATTATTAATTAGACATAATCCTAAATATAAAATATTTTTGCCGGCATTCACATCTCTATTCCAGGTTATCTTACATTTTTGGCAATGTTGATACCTGTGTGGGGATTTCGTTGCATAATGCTCCTCGTGACAGCCAGCACATAATTTTGTTGTCCTGAATTCATTTACTTCTAAGACATCTGCAAATTTCTTTAAATAATGTAAAATTTTTGGTTGAGGTGTTCGAATATATCCTTTTATTGGTGAATTTGATGAAATTTTTGTAGATCCAATTATTACAAGTGCTCTTTGTTTAACCGGTCCGATTATTTCTTTGGCAATGGCATAACTCGCTTTTTCAACACAAATATATTTTTTGAATTTTAATCTTGCCACTTTTCGTTGGACGTTTTCTTTTTGACAAATTTTAATAATCGGTGTATTTCCTAAAATTTTTTTGGCGAAATTTGTTCTGATGATGTTGATGGTGTCCATTTATTTAATTTTTTTAATCTTTGGTGGAAACTAGTCATATGTCGAAACTTAGAACTTTTAAATTTAATCGGCTCATCATTTCTAGTTCCACCAAAGATTAATTTCATCCCTGGATCTAGACCAATCTTTACATCATAATTGTCGATATTGTTTCGAATTTTTGATAAATTTTCATTAAATAATTCATCTTGATTGGGTAATTTTGGTTTTTTTGATTTAATTTTCTTTTCTTTCAATTCAATTTTGGCCATCGAAAATGAAATGGCAACTCCATCCGTCATTATTGAATAATCGAATTTTTTAAATTTAGTTTCTGGAAAGCAGAAATATTTTCTCCGTTCCAATTCACGATCAAATAAATTCCATTTCCCTTTAAATAATTTTTGCGAACATAATAAGTGATAAAAAGCCATTGAATCATATCTTACATGATGTCTTCCAAATTTTAAAATCGGTACTAATGAAATTTTTTTTAACTTTTTCTCTTCATTATACTGTTGAAGTTTATACATTTTTTTTATATATTTGTGATATTTTAATTTATTAGTAATATCATTAAATTTTGTACCATCCCAATTTAATAATTCTTCTAATTTATTGATTAAAATTGAATCTGGTGTTTTCTGACTATTTTCTGAACAAAAAATCAAGAGTATCATACGAATTAATTTTAAACAATTTGAAAAATTTTCTTATTCTAGAGTAGCCATGCATCCATATATTGTTATGAAAAATTGTTTCATATTGGTTTGCTTCTGCCACAAACAAATTTGATTTATACGATTTGTCATATAACCGAATATTATATTTATTTTTAATATCTTTGTATTCATTATCTAATTCGTATTTACCTTTAGATCCAATCAACAGATGGTAATATACATAAGTCTAAAAATTTAATTTTTTTAAAATCATCATGTTCCCACTGTTTATAAAGGGAAAAATGAATATATCGGGAAGATTCAACAAATAATGAA
Source organism: Tipula unca (assembly GCA_951394425.1). Lineage (NCBI taxonomy): Eukaryota > Metazoa > Arthropoda > Insecta > Diptera > Tipulidae > Tipula > Tipula unca. The sequence goes on from OX596380.1 coordinate 75,838,693, forward strand.
GACATTACTTCGACATCTTCTTGTATTTTGTTAAAAATTAGTGTATTTTTACATTTAGACTTTAGGCCACACTTCACATTAACTATTGTTTTATTATAGTTTTCTTCTCCTTCGACCTTACGTTTGGGCATTTTTCAGTTTTTGAATATATCGTCCGGTATCACTAATTTATTCAAATAAATAAAACGTTGTATTTTTGTGTTAAAATCGGTTTCCGACCCCTCGTCTCCGCAGCTGGCACATATTTTTTGGCATTTGAGATAGTAGTTGGTGAACAACCTACCATTTGTTGTATTTCCTTATACATTTTACCTTGGCCCACCAATCGTAAAATTATTTTTCGTATTTTCGGCGTACAATGTTTACCACGACCCACTATTAATTTTAAACATTAAGAAATGTTAGTATAATTGAAAAATATAAAAATATTTACTTAAAATATTTACTAATAAACCAAAAAAATAGGCAAAACAAGTGAGATAATTATTATTTTTTGTACACGGACCAAAAGTCCGTGTACAAAAAATAATATTTAAACCAATAGAGGACCTGGGCACAGCATGAGCCTGGCTAAGTACTCACGGGTTTATTAGTTCAGGCCTCCATTGGTTCATGCATTTACTGTGCGTTTCATCGGCGGTTGGTTTCTTCTCATCACCCCTAGCGAGTGACTTAATAAGCTAACATAATATTACAGTTTTAGAGTAAATAAAAAAAAAGTTTCTTAAAAATTATTTTTGTGTAATGTTTTTCTACTTACATGCCCTCCCTCGATGTATCGGTGTTTGCTTCGATTGGTTCGCCACACCGTTAACGAACCTGTATCCCACGTTGAGCGGGGTTTAATTCAAAAAGCCTCCAGTATTCAACACTCGCTAGTGAATACCGGGAATTTAATACGGGTTGATTATTTTCTTTCAAAAAATTTTTTTTTTTATTTTCACTTATTTTTTAATTAATTATTTTCTTTTCTTTTCACTTTACTCACTGTATAGAAAAAAATTGTATCGTAAAACTTTTCGATTTTTTTGATGGTTGAGAAGCGTAAAAACAACACAAATTTTCACAATCACAAAGATAATATTTAAAGAATAATTTTATCCAAAATGGCCATAAAATGAAAGGGTATTTTCGAAAAATGAAATAATATTACACCACTTTCAAAAAAAAATCAAATTATAAAATATATTTACGTACATATATTTAGTTAATTGCAATATTTTTATTTAATATTGTTTACTTCACTTATACATACTTAACTTTTTAATACTTATAATTAATAACTAATTAATTTAACTATTAATTAAACTTAACAATAATTTGTTTAATTTTTTTTATTTAAACTTAAACATTGTGTTGACTACAAGCTGTTGTATCACCAAAAGCAAAAACTGAACTCTACTACCTTCCATCGATGTCTTGTATCTATTATTTATTTTTCAATTGTTGACGGTAAAAATCCAGCATTATTCTATGTTGTTTTATTTTTTTTCCGTTCTAACTGCCATTTCCCGCCAAAATTATTTTGTCACTTATACCGTTAAAATAGAAAACGCGGCAAGCAAAATACAGTGCGATATTAAAGAATATAAATGTAACTAATCAACCTGATTCGTTACAAAACAATCCACAGGCCACATTCACTACTAATAATTGAACTGCTTTATATTGCAAATTTGCATACAGAACGGTACTTTTACAGTAAATGAACAAAAATAAAGTAATAAATGCGTAAAGTAAATAGATCATATTGAAGAGGATTAAACGTAATACAGAAAGAACAACAAGTGTACAATACAGTATGAGAAAGCAAATTGGTTGTATTTTGAGTGTCGCGCTACTATTATTTTTGCCGATACTATTATTTGTGCTGAATGCAACCATAAATTTTATTTATTTATTTATTTTATTTTATACTTTCTTCTTCATCTGATTTGTTTTTATCCTCGTTTTCTAACACATTGTGCTTCAAATTCCAATAAATCTTCATTCGTTAGGTCATCCAATTAGTGTGCAATGATTTGATTAATATCTTCACTGACAACTTCAAGATTAAGCTGCCGACCAAGATCTACGATCTGATCTGTAATTTCCTCAATGTCAACTTCTTTTTCAATCGACGAGCTTGTAGATTCTTCAAATTTTTTTGTTAATTTTTTCCATATTACGCTCATACAAGAGGGCTTTTGACTTCTTTCCATCCACTTGCTATATTTTTAATTCCTTGAAAAATATTATACTTCGACCAAAATTCTTTTAAAGTAATCCCCTCTTCAAGAGCCATAATTGCTTGAGTAAACGTAATTTTTAAATAATAGGCCTTAAATGTAGCTATAGCACCCTGATTCATGGGCTGCAAAATACTCGCAGATACATAATTTGAATGTTCGGTGGTAAGTCACATAGGTGTGGTGGATGTCCAGGTGCATTATCCAGTAGTAAAAGTATTTTAAAAGGTTTTTTCTGTTGATTACAATATTCTTTTACTTCGGTCGCAAATACTTTCATAAACCAGTCTTCAAAAAATAATTGTGTCATCCAAGCATTTTTATTTGAGTTGTAATGCACTGGTAACATATTAATATTTACTCCTTTAAATGCTCTTGGATTTTTCGAGCGATGTATTACAAAAGGCTTCAATTTATAACCAGCAATATTTCCGCCTAATAAAACTGTTATTCGGTCCTTAAAAGCCTTGAAACCTGGCATACTTTTTTCCTCCTTATGAATATACGTACGTTCAGGCATCTTCTTCCAATATAGACCAGTCTACATTAAATATTTGTTCCTTGGTATAATTGTTTTCTTTTAGAAACTCGTCGAATTTAACTACAAATTCTTCAGCAGCTTTATAATCAGCACTAGCTGCCTCTCCAGTAATTTTTACATTTTGAAAATTATCTCTGAACAAATAATGAAGACATTTATTCGACATCTTCTTGTATTTTGTTAAAAATTAGTGTATTTTTACATTTAGACTTTAGGCCACACTACACATTAACTATTGTTTTATTATAGTTTTCTTCTCCGTCGACCTTACGTTTGGGCATTTTCCAGTTTTTAAATATGTATATCGTCCGGTATCACTAATTTATTCAAATAAATAAAACGTTGTATTTTTGTGTTAAAATCGGTTTCCGACCCCTCGTCTCCGCAGCTGGCACATATTTTTTGGCATTTGAGATAGTAGTTGGTGAGCAACCTACTATTTGTTGTATTTCCTTATACATTTTACCTTGGCCCACCAATCGTAAAATTATTTTTCGTATTTCCGGCGTACAATGTTTACCACGACCCACTATTAATTTTAAACATTAAGAAATGTTAGTATAATTGAAAAATATAAAAATATTTACTTAAAATACTTACTAATAAACCAAAAAAATAGGCAAAACAAGTTAGATAATCAAACTGTAACGGACCAAAAGTCCGTGTACAAAAAATAATATTTAAACCAATAGAGGACCTGGGCACAGCATGAGCCTGGCTAAGTACTCACGGCAATGGGGTGGGTTTATTAGTTCAGGCCTCCATTGGTTCATGCATTTACTGTGCGTTTCATCGGCGGTTGGTTTCTACTCATCACTACTAGCGAGTGACTTAATAAGCTAACATAATATTACAGTTTTAGAGTAAATAAAAAAAACGTTTCTTAAAAATTATTTTTGTGTAATGTTTTTCTACTTACATGCCCTCCCTCGATGTACGGGTGTTTGCTTCGATTGGTTCGCCACACCGTTAACGAACCTGTATCCCACGTTGGGATTTTTTGTAAAAAATTATGATGTTTTTTTATATTATTAATTAGACATAAGCCTAAATATAAAATATTTTTGCCGGCATTCACATCTCTATTCCAGGTTATCTTACATTTTTGGCAATGTTGATACCTGTGTGGGGATTTCGTTGCATAATGCTCCTCGTGACAGCCAGCACATAATTTTGTTGTCCTGAATTCATTTACTTCTAAGACATCTGCAAATTTCTTTAAATAATGTAAAATTTTTGGTTGAGGTGTTCGAATATATCCTTTTATTGGTGAATTTGATGAAATTTTTGTAGATCCAATTATTACAAGTGCTCTTTGTTTAACCGGTCCGATTATTTCTTTGGCAATGGCATAACTCGCTTTTTCAACACAAATATATTTTTTGAATTTTAATCTTGCCACTTTTCGTTGGACGTTTTCTTTTTGACAAATTTTAATAATCGGTGTATTTCCTAAAATTTTTTTGGCGAAATTTGTTCTGATGATGTTGATGGTGTCCATTTATTTAATTTTTTTAATCTTTGGTGGAAACTAGTCATATGTCGAAACTTAGAACTTTTAAATTTAATCGGCTCATCATTTCTAGTTCCACCAAAGATTAATTTCATCCCTGGATCTAGACCAATCTTTACATCATAATTGTCGATATTGTTTCGAATTTTTGATAAATTTTCATTAAATAATTCATCTTGATTGGGTAATTTTGGTTTTTTTGATTTAATTTTCTTTTCTTTCAATTCAATTTTGGCCATCGAAAATGAAATGGCAACTCCATCCGTCATTATTGAATAATCGAATTTTTTAAATTTAGTTTCTGGAAAGCAGAAATATTTTCTCCGTTCCAATTCACGATCAAATAAATTCCATTTCCCTTTAAATAATTTTTGCGAACATAATAAGTGATAAAAAGCCATTGAATCATATCTTACATGATGTCTTCCAAATTTTAAAATCGGTACTAATGAAATTTTTTTTAACTTTTTCTCTTCATTATACTGTTGAAGTTTATACATTTTTTTTATATATTTGTGATATTTTAATTTATTAGTAATATCATTAAATTTTGTACCATCCCAATTTAATAATTCTTCTAATTTATTGATTAAAATTGAATCTGGTGTTTTCTGACTATTTTCTGAACAAAAAATCAAGAGTATCATACGAATTAATTTTAAACAATTTGAAAAATTTTCTTATTCTAGAGTAGCCATGCATCCATATATTGTTATGAAAAATTGTTTCATATTGGTTTGCTTCTGCCACAAACAAATTTGATTTATACGATTTGTCATATAACCGAATATTATATTTATTTTTAATATCTTTGTATTCATTATCTAATTCGTATTTACCTTTAGATCCAATCAACAGATGGTAATATACATAAGTCTAAAAATTTAATTTTTTTAAAATCATCATGTTCCCACTGTTTATAAAGGGAAAAATGAATATATCGGGAAGATTCAACAAATAATGAAGACATTACTTCGACATCTTCTTGTATTTTGTTAAAAATTAGTGTATTTTTACATTTAGACTTTAGGCCACACTTCACATTAACTATTGTTTTATTATAGTTTTCTTCTCCTTCGACCTTACGTTTGGGCATTTTTCAGTTTTTGAATATATCGTCCGGTATCACTAATTTATTCAAATAAATAAAACGTTGTATTTTTGTGTTAAAATCGGTTTCCGACCCCTCGTCTCCGCAGCTGGCACATATTTTTTGGCATTTGAGATAGTAGTTGGTGAACAACCTACCATTTGTTGTATTTCCTTATACATTTTACCTTGGCCCACCAATCGTAAAATTATTTTTCGTATTTTCGGCGTACAATGTTTACCACGACCCACTATTAATTTTAAACATTAAGAAATGTTAGTATAATTGAAAAATATAAAAATATTTACTTAAAATATTTACTAATAAACCAAAAAAATAGGCAAAACAAGTGAGATAATTATTATTTTTTGTACACGGACCAAAAGTCCGTGTACAAAAAATAATATTTAAACCAATAGAGGACCTGGGCACAGCATGAGCCTGGCTAAGTACTCACGGGTTTATTAGTTCAGGCCTCCATTGGTTCATGCATTTACTGTGCGTTTCATCGGCGGTTGGTTTCTTCTCATCACCCCTAGCGAGTGACTTAATAAGCTAACATAATATTACAGTTTTAGAGTAAATAAAAAAAAAGTTTCTTAAAAATTATTTTTGTGTAATGTTTTTCTACTTACATGCCCTCCCTCGATGTATCGGTGTTTGCTTCGATTGGTTCGCCACACCGTTAACGAACCTGTATCCCACGTTGAGCGGGGTTTAATTCAAAAAGCCTCCAGTATTCAACACTCGCTAGTGAATACCGGGAATTTAATACGGGTTGATTATTTTCTTTCAAAAAATTTTTTTTTTTATTTTCACTTATTTTTTAATTAATTATTTTCTTTTCTTTTCACTTTACTCACTGTATAGAAAAAAATTGTATCGTAAAACTTTTCGATTTTTTTGATGGTTGAGAAGCGTAAAAACAACACAAATTTTCACAATCACAAAGATAATATTTAAAGAATAATTTTATCCAAAATGGCCATAAAATGAAAGGGTATTTTCGAAAAATGAAATAATATTACACCACTTTCAAAAAAAAATCAAATTATAAAATATATTTACGTACATATATTTAGTTAATTGCAATATTTTTATTTAATATTGTTTACTTCACTTATACATACTTAACTTTTTAATACTTATAATTAATAACTAATTAATTTAACTATTAATTAAACTTAACAATAATTTGTTTAATTTTTTTTATTTAAACTTAAACATTGTGTTGACTACAAGCTGTTGTATCACCAAAAGCAAAAACTGAACTCTACTACCTTCCATCGATGTCTTGTATCTATTATTTATTTTTCAATTGTTGACGGTAAAAATCCAGCATTATTCTATGTTGTTTTATTTTTTTTCCGTTCTAACTGCCATTTCCCGCCAAAATTATTTTGTCACTTATACCGTTAAAATAGAAAACGCGGCAAGCAAAATACAGTGCGATATTAAAGAATATAAATGTAACTAATCAACCTGATTCGTTACAAAACAATCCACAGGCCACATTCACTACTAATAATTGAACTGCTTTATATTGCAAATTTGCATACAGAACGGTACTTTTACAGTAAATGAACAAAAATAAAGTAATAAATGCGTAAAGTAAATAGATCACATTGAAGAGGATTAAACGTAATACAGAAAGAACAACAAGTGTACAATACAGTATGAGAAAGCAAATTGGTTGTATTTTGAGTGTCGCGCTACTATTATTTTTGCCGATACTATTATTTGTGCTGAATGCAACCATAAATTTTATTTATTTATTTATTTTATTTTATACTTTCTTCTGCATCTGATTTGTTTTTATCCTCGTTTTCTAACACATTGTGCTTCAAATTCCAATAAATCTTCATTCGTTAGGTCATCCAATTAGTGTGCAATGATTTGATTAATATCTTCACTGACAACTTCAAGATTAAGCTGCCGACCTAGATCTACGATCTAATCTGTAATTTCCTCAATGTCAACTTCTTTTTCAATCGACGAGCTTGTAGATTCTTCAAATTTTTTTGTTAATTTTTTCCATATGCCACTCATACAAGAGGGCTTGACTTCTTTCCATCCACTTGCTATATTTTTAATTCCTTGAAAAATATTATACTTCGACCAAAATTCTTTTAAAGTAATCCCCTCTTCAAGAGCCATAATTGCTTGAGTAAACGTAATTTTTAAATAATAGGCCTTAAATGTAGCTATAGCACCCTGATTCATGGGCTGCAAAATACTCGCAGATACATAATTTGAATGTTCGGTGGTAAGTCACATAGGTGTGGTGGATGTCCAGGTGCATTATCCAGTAGTAAAAGTATTTTAAAAGGTTTTTTCTGTTGATTACAATATTCTTTTACTTCGGTCGCAAATACTTTCATAAACCAGTCTTCAAAAAATAATTGTGTCATCCAAGCATTTTTATTTGAGTTGTAATGCACTGGTAACATATTAATATTTACTCCTTTAAATGCTCTTGGATTTTTCGAGCGATGTATTACAAAAGGCTTCAATTTATAACCAGCAATATTTCCGCCTAATAAAACTGTTATTCGGTCCTTAAAAGCCTTGAAACCTGGCATACTTTTTTCCTCCTTATGAATATACGTACGTTCAGGCATCTTCTTCCAATATAGACCAGTCTACATTAAATATTTGTTCCTTGGTATAATTGTTTTCTTTTAGAAACTCGTCGAATTTAACTACAAATTCTTCAGCAGCTTTATAATCAGCACTAGCTGCCTCTCCAGTAATTTTTACATTTTGAAAATTATCTCTGAACAAATAATGAAGACATTTCTTCGACATCTTCTTGTATTTTGTTAAAAATTAGTGTATTTTTACATTTAGACTTTAGGCCACACTACACATTAACTATTGTTTTATTATAGTTTTCTTCTCCGTCGACCTTACGTTTGGGCATTTTCCAGTTTTTAAATATGTATATCGTCCGGTATCACTAATTTATTCAAATAAATAAAACGTTGTATTTTTGTGTTAAAATCGGTTTCCGACCCCTCGTCTCCGCAGCTGGCACATATTTTTTGGCATTTGAGATAGTAGTTGGTGAGCAACCTACTATTTGTTGTATTTCCTTATACATTTTACCTTGGCCCACCAATCGTAAAATTATTTTTCGTATTTCCGGCGTACAATGTTTACCACGACCCACTATTAATTTTAAACATTAAGAAATGTTAGTATAATTGAAAAATATAAAAATATTTACTTAAAATACTTACTAATAAACCAAAAAAATAGGCAAAACAAGTTAGATAATCAAACTGTAACGGACCAAAAGTCCGTGTACAAAAAATAATATTTAAACCAATAGAGGACCTGGGCACAGCATGAGCCTGGCTAAGTACTCACGGCAATGGGGTGGGTTTATTAGTTCAGGCCTCCATTGGTTCATGCATTTACTGTGCGTTTCATCGGCGGTTGGTTTCTACTCATCACTACTAGCGAGTGACTTAATAAGCTAACATAATATTACAGTTTTAGAGTAAATAAAAAAAACGTTTCTTAAAAATTATTTTTGTGTAATGTTTTTCTACTTACATGCCCTCCCTCGATGTACGGGTGTTTGCTTCGATTGGTTCGCCACACCGTTAACGAACCTGTATCCCACGTTGGGATTTTTTGTAAAAAATTATGATGTTTTTTTATATTATTAATTAGACATAAGCCTAAATATAAAATATTTTTGCCGGCATTCATATCTCTATTCCAGGTTATCTTACATTTTTGGCAATGTTGATACCTGTGTGGGGATTTCGATGTATAATGCTCCTCGTGACAGCCAGCACATAATTTTGTTGTCCTGAATTCATTTTCTCTAAAACATCTGCAAATTTCTTTAAATAATGTAAAATTTTTGGTTGAGGTGTTCGAACCTGGGCTGCGGAGCCTGAGAAAATATTTTCGGCTCCGGCTCCAGGGACTATTAGATTTATAAAAGACTCCTGCTCCGGCTCCGGCTCCAGCTCCGGATCCGGCTCCAGCTCCGACTCCGACTTAAACTCCGACTCCGGCTCCTTAAATCTCGATTACATTCAATAAATTAAACAAATTTTAATATTAATTATCACAAAATCAAAATATAATATTTATTCATTTCATTAATTCATTTACATGTGTATATATTTACATAAACTGTTTTATTTAATTTAAAGAATTTGACCTAAGAAACAGGATCGCCTCAATAATATCATCTTTCAAGGATGCTCGTAAATCAGATTTTATAATTCTCAAAGCAGCGAATAAATGTTCAACGCTTACTTGTGTTGGTGGCAATGCTGTTACATTCCGAGCCACATTTTGAATTATTTCCGGATACTTCTGAATAGCCGCGTCAATTTTTAAATTTGAAGAGCGATCAAATTTTTCGACTTCTATTATCCCGAGTTGAAATTCTATTTTGAATTGCGCTAAAGGTGAAATAACTTTTGTAGGCTCATTTTTGTCAGTGTTTATATTTATACGACGCCGCTTAGCCTGATCTTGTTCGTCTAAAAATCTTTCAAAATCAGAATCTGGTTCATTCGGCTCTTGATTACAAGTTTTATTTGACGACGAAGATGATATTGATGAATCTAGATCTTGTTCCTCCGAATTGGATTCTTGTAAACCTCTCATCTTTACTGCTAAATCACACAGAGCAGTTTTAGCACGGTTTCGCTGATTATCCGACAATAAAATACGAACCATCGGATCAATGAATATACCTGCCAGTAATATATCATTGTCCAATAATATGTTTTCCCTGCGTTTCATTGATTGGTTTATGGCATCGGCAATTGGATTTCCCATTCTAGAAAACTGAAAAGATAATCTTTTCCACTCTTTAAAAAAATATCCAGGAGTCAAGTTTGCAGCTTGAAACTTTTGGGTTACACTGAATGGATCCATCAGTAATCTTTCAACTTGTTCAATTTGTTCCCATTCCTCTTCAGTCATTGATACAGCAGAACTGGCAATGTCATTTATAAACGGTTTTAATTCCAACAAACGTTTAATCATTAAATAGGTGCTACCCCAACGAGTTGCCTGATCTAATATGGCTCCCTTTCCTGCCCGTCTCTTTAGAATGGAGTCAATTTTTGACGTTCGAGCAGCTACTACAACGCTTCTTAGTTTAGAAATGATAGAAACGGCATCTTTGACTTTTAGTCCATCGCGGATTGCCAACTGAAGAGTGTGTTCTGCACAACGCATGTGTTGAATTTTAAATAATGCTGAGGAGGCATTGATAAACTCATTCTCATCCATAATAGCAACGTCATCTTCCTCAGGTTCCTCACCAACCTCATCATTCTCGTCACCTAGTAGTTCATTCATTTTATTTACTGTGGCAGTCATATTTGTTGCGTTATCGGTCACAATTGCTAAAATATATCTTTTGTCAATCTCAAACTCACTTAAAATTTTTATAATTAAATCTTTAAGAAAAGAACTTGTGTGTTGTGCCTCTGTGTCTCTAACCGCTAGGGTTTTAATTTTTATTTTTTTATCGTCATTCACAAATTGCGCGTTAATGGCAAAATAGTTCACTCTATGATGAGTGCAGGCGTCAACTTTCAAATATAGAAATTTGCCTTGTAGTTCTAATTTAAGAGAGTGTTTTTGCAAACTGGCCTCTTCTATAACTAAATTGCGAATATTATTTCTCTCCAATGATATTCCAAAAATGTCTGCCATTTCCCCATTCAATCCGACAAATGCATTAGATGAAAAATGGGCCAGCGGTACAGAATTTTTGTACACCATCTCAACTATAAAGTGTTTAAATTTTTCAGATGTCATGGACATTTTTATTTTGTCGCTCTTCTAAAATTTGTTGATGGCTGTTCCTTGTTTTGTTGGGTCCGACGACGATGAGGCAACTTTTATAATTTTATTGTCTTCTTCTGCAACTTTCTTAAAAACCATTGTATGGAAACGTTGTAGATGACGCTTCAAATTAGATGCTTTGCTCCCAGCAACTGCGCTAATCTTAGATCCACATAGTTCCTGATTCCCATCGTCGATCACGTTGCAAACGTAAAATTTTCTGTCATCAGTAAAGGAGAAATGTTTAAAAACCGCCGATACACTTTTTGATAATTTTTCCATTTTGTATAAAACTAGTTGTATAAAACTAGAATATTATCCTGTAAATTGTAAAATCGTTAAGTAAAACATTTTTTATTTTTAACGGACCATTTTCGTGGAAATGAATTAACATAACATTATATGTACAGTATACTTATATACACATGCTACGAGTAAAACACTAATTCATTTACCTGGAAATATCGTGATTTATTTAAATTATAATCCAAAATCAGTTTGGTATAAATGTTTTTGTCACAAAACAATACGCAAATGCAAACAAAATGGGGATACCCAATTTAACAAAATTGAACTACCAATTATAAAATTGCACTGTATTCAGCACCTTAGATTTCATAAACTATTAAAATGTTTTTAATTATTAATTAACTATTAAACAATAAAAAACGATTAATTTTTAAGGTATTTCATACGTATATACATACGACTATACGAGTATTAAGTAACAATTAATTAATAAATTTATTTGTACAACGTTTAGCTAGTATGCCTATTTGTGCGTATATAAAAAAAATGTTCTTTCAAACATAAGTGAATTAAAACTTTATTTCCATTTCACAATATGTACATACATATTTGAATCGAAAACGTGCAAAGGACAAGAATCCTTTTCCTTTCTCATTATTGTATATTAGGTTTGCTAATAGGAAAAGAGACAACACTAAAGTTTTAAAATAAACAATAGTGTTAATTTTTTGTATGGAGTTTTCTCATTTTTTATAGTGTTTACTGTAATTTCTATACTTTGTATGGTATAAAATTACAAAAAACCGGAGCCGGAGTCGGTCGATTTCTATAAGCTCCGGCTCCGGCTCCTTAAAAATACGAGAATAATCATAAACTCCTGCGGCTCCGACTCCACAACCCTGGTTCGAACATATCCTTTTATTGGTGAATTTGATGAAATTTTTGTAGATCCAATTATTACAAGTGCTCTTTGTTTAACCGGTCCGATTATTTCTTTGGCAATGGCATAACTCGCTTTTTCAACACAAATATATTTTTTGAATTTTAATCTTGCCACTTTTCGTTGGACGTTTTCTTTTTGACAAATTTTAAATATCGAAAGTTGATAATCGGTGTATTTCCTAAAAAAATTTTCCATTGGCGAAATTTGTTCTGATGATGTTTAATCTTTGGTGGAAACTAGTCATATGTCGAAACTTAGAACTTTTAAATTTAATCGGCTCATCATTTCTAGTTCCACCAAAGATTAATTTCATCCCTGGATGAAAGACCAATCTTTACATCATAATTGTCGATATTGTTTCCAATTTTTGATAAATTTTCATTAAATAATTCATCTTGATTGGGTAATTTTGGTTTTTTTGATTTAATTTTCTTTTCTTTCAATTCAATTTTGGCCATCGAAAATGAAATGGCAACTCCATCCGTCATTATTGAATAATCGAATTCTTTAAATTTAGTTTCTGGAAAGCAGAAATATTTTCTCCATTCCAATTCACGATCAAATAAATTCCATTTCCCTTTAAATAATTTTTGCGAACATAATAAGTGATAAAAAGCCATTGAATCATATCTTACATGATGTCTTCCAAATTTTAAAATCGGTACTAATGAAATTTTTTTTAACTTTTTCTCTTCATTATATTATACCGTTGAAGTTTATATATTTTTTTTATATATTTGTGATATTTTAATTTATTAGTAATATCATTAAATTTTGTACCATACCAATTTAATAATTCTTCTAATTTTTTGATTAAAATTGGATCTGGTGTTTTCTGACTATTTTCTTTGAACAAAAAATCAAGAGTATCATACGAATTAATTTTAAACAATTTGAAAAATTTTCTTATTCTAGAGTAGCCATGCATCCATATATTGTTATGAAAAATTGTTTCATATTGGTTTGCTTCTGCCACAAACAAATTTGATTTATACGATTTGTCATATAACCGAATATTATATTTATTTTTAATATCTTTGTATTCATTATCTAATTCGTATTTACCTTTAGATCCAATCAACAGATGGTAATATACATAAGTCTAAAAATTTAATTTTTTTAAAATCATCATGTTCCCACTGTTTATAAAGGGAAAAATGAATATATCGGGAAGATTCAACAAATAATGAAGACATTACTTCGACATCTTCTTGTATTTTGTTAAAAATTAGTGTATTTTTACATTTAGACTTTAGGCCACACTTCACATTAACTATTGTTTTATTATAGTTTTCTTCTCCTTCGACCTTACGTTTGGGCATTTTTCAGTTTTTGAATATATCGTCCGGTATTACTAATTTATTCAAATAAATAAAACGTTGTATTTTTGTGTTAAAATCGGTTTCCGACCCCTCGTCTCCGCAGCTGGCACATATTTTTTGGCATTTGAGATAGTAGTTGGTGAACAACCTACCATTTGTTGTATTTCCTTATACATTTTACCTTGGCCCACCAATCGTAAAATTATTTTTCGTATTTCCGGCGTACAATGTTTACCACGACCCACTATTAATTTTAAACATTAAGAAATGTTAGTATAATTGAAAAATATAAAAATATTTACTTAAATACTTACTAATAAACCAAAAAAATAGGCAAAACAAGTTAGATAATCAAACTGTAACGGACCAAAAGTCCGTGTACAAAAAATAATATTTAAACCAATAGAGGACCTGGGCACAGCATGAGCCTGGCTAAGTACTCAGGGCGATGGGGTGGGTTTATTAGTTCAGGCCTCCATTGGTTCATGCATTTACTGTGCGTTTCATCGGCGGTTGGTTTCTACTCATCACCCCTATTGAGTGACTTAATAAGCTAACATAATATTACAGTTTTAGAGTAAATAAAAAAAAAGTTTCTTAAAAATTATTTTTGTGTAATGTTTTTCTACTTACATGCCCTCCCTCGATGTACGGGTGTTTGCTTCGATTGGTTCGCCACACCGTTAACGAACCTGTATCCCACGTTGAGCGGGGTTTAATTCAAAAAGCCTCCAGTATTCAACAACCGCTAGTGAATACCGGGAATTTAATACGGGTGGATTATTTTCTTTCAAAAATATTTTTTTTTTATTTTCACTTATTTTTTAATTAATTATTTTCTTTTATTTTCACTACTCACTGTATAAAAAAAAATTGTATCGTAAAACTTTTCGATTTTTTTGATGGTTGAGAAGCGTAAAAACAACACAAATTTTCACAATCACAAAGATAATATTTAAAGAATAATTTTATCCAAAATGGCCATAAAATGAAAGGGTATTTTCGAATAATGAAATAATATCACAACAATTTTCAAAAAAACATCAAATTATAAAATATATTTACGTACATATATTTAGTTAATTGCAATATTTTTATTTAATATTGTTTACTTCACTTATACATACTTAACTTTTTAATACATACTTATAATTAATAACTAATTAATTTAACTATTAATTAAACTTAACAATAAATTTTTTATTTTTTTTTATTTAAATTTAAATATTGTGTTGACTACAAGCTGTTGTATCACCAAAAGCATAAACTGAACTCTACTACCTTCCATCGATTTCTTGTATCTATTATTTATTTTTCAATTGTTGACGGTAAAAATCCAGCATTATTCTATGTTGTTTTATTTTTTTATTTTTTTTTCCGTTCTAACTGCCATTTCCCGCCAAAATTATTTTGTCACTTGTACCGTAAAAATAGAAAACGCGGCAAGCAAAATACAGTGCGATATTAAAGAATATAAATGTAACTAATCAACCTGATTCGTTACAAAACAATCCACAGGCCACTCTATTCACTACTAATAATTGAACTGCTTTATATTGCAAATTTGCATACAGAACGGCACTTTTACAGTAAATGAACAAAAATAAAGTAATAAATGCGTAAAGTAAATAGATCACATTGAAGAGGATTAAACGTAATACAGAAAGAACAACAAGTGTACAATACAGTATGAGAAAGCAAATTGGTTGTATTTTGAGTGTCGCGCTACTATTATTTTTGCCGATACTATTATTTGTGCTGAATGCAACCATAAATTTTATTTATTTATTTATTTTATTTTATACTTTCTTCTGCATCTGATTTGTTTTTATCCTCGTTTTCTAACACATTGTGCTTCAAATTCCAATAAATCTTCATTCGTTAGGTCATCCAATTAGTGTGCAATGATTTGATTAATATCTTCACTGACAACTTCAAGATTAAGCTGCCGACCTAGATCTACGATCTAATCTGTAATTTCCTCAATGTCAACTTCTTTTTCAATCGACGAGCTTGTAGATTCTTCAAATTTTTTTGTTAATTTTTTCCATATGCCACTCATACAAGAGGGCTTGACTTCTTTCCATCCACTTGCTATATTTTTAATTCCTTGAAAAATATTATACTTCGACCAAAATTCTTTTAAAGTAATCCCCTCTTCAAGAGCCATAATTGCTTGAGTAAACGTAATTTTTAAATAATAGGCCTTAAATGTAGCTATAGCACCCTGATTCATGGGCTGCAAAATACTCGTAGTATTTGGAGGCAGCTGATACATAATTTGAATGTTCGGGTGTAAGTTACATAGGTGTGGTAGATGTCCAGGTGCATTATCCAGTAGTAAAAGTATTTTAAAAGGTTTTTTCTGTTGATTACAATATTCTTTTACTTCGGTCGCAAATACTTTCATAAACCAGTCTTCAAAAAATAATTGTGTCATCCAAGCATTTTTATTTGAGTTGTAATGCACTGGTAACATATTAATATTTACTCCTTTAAATGCTCTTGGATTTTTCGAGCGATGTATTACAAAAGGTTTCAATTTATTGATATATTTACAATATATCAATGCCTTTATATATGCCTTTATACAACCTTCATTGTGATTAACAATAAGTTAATATCATAATATTATTAAATTTTTTATTTAAAAATAAAAAATCAACCTAAAGTATTAAATTTTACTTTAGGTATAAACTTAAAATGTTGATGTTTTTCTATATTATTTATTTGACATAATCCTAAATATAATATATTTTTGCCAGCGTTAACATCACGGTTCCAGGTTATCGAACATTTTTTGCAATGTTGATACCTGTGTGGTGATTTAGATGTTATGTGTTCTTCGTGGCAACTAGCACATAATTTGGTGGTTCGAAATTCACCAATTTCTAACACATCAGCATATTTGTGAAAATATTTTAAAATTTTCGGTTGCGGTGTTCTGACGTAGCCTTTAATTGGTGAATTTCCTGCTATTTTGGTTGATCCTAATACTATAAGTGCTATCTTTGTTGGTCCAATTATTTGTTTTGCCAATGTATGACTGGCTTTTTCTATACTAATAAATTTTTGCAATTTTAATCTTGCCACTTTTCTTTGCAAATATTCTTTTTGGACTATATTAAATAATGATAGTTGATGTTCTAAATATTTATGATAATTTTTTTCCATTGGTGAAATTTGTTCATGATTGGTAGACGGTGTCCATTTTTTTAATTTTTTTAATCTTTGGTGGTAATTAGTCATATGACTAAATTTCGAACTTTTAAATTTAATTGGAACATCGTTTCTAATACCACCAAAGATTAATTTCAACCCAGGATCTAGTCCAATTTTGACGTCATATAAATTGATGTTTTTACGCATTTTTGATAAATTATCTTCATAAGATTCATCTACATTTTTATTTATTTTTTTTTGAATGAAATTTTTTCTTTATTTAATTCCATTTTGGCCATGGAAAATGAAATGGCAACACCATCTGTCATGATGGAATAATCAAATTGTTTATTTTTTGTTTCTGGGAAAATAAAATATTTCCTCCATTCTATGTTGCGATCAAATGTTTTCCATTCACCTTTAAATAATTTAATTGAACATAGCAATTGCCAAAATGCCCTAGAATCATACCGAACATGATGTCTACCATGTTTTAAAATAGGTACTAAAGAAAAAAATTTTATTTTATTTTCTTCATTATATCGTTGAAGTTTATAAAAAAATTGTATATATTTATGATATTTTAATTTATTTGTAATATTATGAAATTTCGAACCATCCCAATTTAATAATTCTTTTAGTTTTTGGATTAATATTGGGTCTGGTGTTTTATCCGAATTATCATAAAATAAATAATGAATAGTATTATAACAATCGGTATTAAAATTTTTTAAAAATTTTCTTACTCTCGAAAAACTGTGCATCCATTAATTATTATGAAATATAGTTTCATACTTTTGTGCCTCTGCCACAAACAAATTAGATCTATATGCTTTCTCATACATTCGAATATTATATTTATTTCTTATATTTTTATATTCAGTATCTATTTCGTATTTCGATTTAGAACCATTCAATAAATGATAATATAAATCTAAAAATTTGATTGATGTGAAATCATCATTTTCCCATTTTTTATATAATGTAAAATGTATGTATCTTGAACATTCGACAAAGAGTGAAGACATTTCTTCCACATCTTAGATGGTGTGAATTTTTTTAATTTATTTAATCTTTGGTGGTAATTAGTCATATGTCTAAATGTTGAACTTTTAATTTTGATTGGAACATTGTTTCTAATACCACCAAAGATTAATTTTAATCCAGGATCTAATCCAATTTTTACATCATACAAATCAATGTTATTACGAATTTTTTCTAAATTAACATCATATAATTCATCTACATTTTGTTTTTTTTTTTTTTTGGATAAAATTATTTCTTTATTTAATTCATTTTTTTCCATTGAAAAAGAAATGGCAACACCATCTGTCATTATGGAATATCCGAATTTTTTATTTTTAGTTTCCGGTAAAATAAAAAATTTCCTCCATTCTTCGTCCCGATCAAAATTTTTCCATGTTCCTTTAAATAATTTGATTGAACATAGCAGTTGCCACAATGCCACCGAATCGTACCGAACATGATGTCTACCATGTTTCAAAATGGGAACTAAACTAAAATTTTTGATTTTATTTTCTTCGTTATAACGTTGCAATTTATAAAAAAATTGTATAAATTTATGATATTTAACTTTATTTTGTATATCATGAAATTTCGAACCATCCCAATTTAATAATTCTTTAAGTTTTTCTATTAATATTGGGTCTGGTATTTTATCTGATTTTTCATTAAATAAATAATGAAGTGTATTATAATTTTCTTTATTAAATAGTTTTAAAAATTTTCTAATCCTAGAATAGCTGTGCATCCATAGATTGTTATGAAATATTGTTTCATATTTTTGTGACTCTGCCACAAATAAATTCGATCTATATTTTTTATCATACAATTTAATATGATATTTATTTCTAAAATTATTATATTCACTATCAATTTCATATTTTGATTTAGAACCAGATAATAAAGCATAATAATAATTTAAAAATTTAATCGATGTAAAATCATTATTTTGCCATTTTTTATATAATGAAAAATGTATATATCTTGAACACTCGACAAATAATGAAGACATTTCTTCTACATCTTGTTGTATTTTATTAAAAACCAATTCATTTTTTACTTTTGTCTTTAACCCACACTTTACAGTTACTAATTTTTTATTTATATTCTCTTCACCTTCCACCTTACGTTTGGGCATTTTTAAATATTACAATATTATAATATATATAAACTATATATTATAATATATATAAACACAAACTATATATAAACACAAACTATATATAAACACAAACTATTTTAGATTAAAATTATTACTATTTTAGTTTATACACTATATATACAATTTATTTGGCGAAACGTGGTATTATATACACTCAGTAAAATACTTAACCGCAATTATTTTATTTAAATTTCACTACTAATAATTCGTCCATTACAAATTTAATTTTCACAAATTTATTAAATAAAAAAAACGTGGTATTATATACACTCAATAAAATATTTAAACGCAATTGTTTTATTTAAATTTCACTACTAATAATTCGTCCATTACAAATTTAATTTTCACAAATTTATTAAATAAAAAAAACGTGGTATTATATACACTCAATAAAATATTTAAACGCAATTGTTTTATTTAAATTTCACTACTAATAATTCGTCCATTACAAAATTAATTTTCACAAATTTATTAAATAAAAAAAAATTTTTTTATATACACTCAATAAAATACTTAACCGCAATTATTTTATTTAAATTTCACTACTAATAATTCGTCCATTACAAATTTAATTTTCACAAATTTATTAAATAAAAAAAACGTGGTATTATATACACTCAATAAAATATTTAAACGCAATTGTTTTATTTAAATTTCACTACTAATAATTCGTCCATTACAAATTTAATAATCACAAATTTATTAAATCAAAAAAAATTGTTTTATATACACTCAATAAAATACTTAACCGCAATTATTTTATTTAAATTTCACTACTAATAATTCGTCCATTACAAATTTAATTTTCACAAATTTATTAAATAAAAAAAACGTGGTATTATATACACTCAATAAAATATTTAAACGCAATTGTTTTATTTAAATTTCACTACTAATAATTCGTCCATTACAAAATTAATTTTCACAAATTTATTAAATAAAAAAAATTTTTTTTATATACACTCAATAAAATACTTAACCGCAATTATTTTATTTAAATTTCACTACTAATAATTCGTCCATTACAAATTTAATTTTCACAAATTTATTAAATAAAAAAAACGTGGTATTATATACACTCAATAAAATACAAAAAAAATTTTTTTATATATATATCATGTTAATTATTTAATATTTAAAATCGTACTGTGAGTAAAATAATTGCACTACATCGTTTTATAAAAAAAAACGAGAGGTTGGATTCTAACATTGCCTTCTAAATACACTGGCCTATGACTACAAATGATGACGTCAAATTATGTCTCTATCTCCAGATGGGGTAAAGTAAAGTAAAAATATGTTTTTTTCCTTTTTGTGGATATCGTTATTGTTTTTTTTTTAGTCTGTTTCGTTATGCCAAGGTGGGAACATATGCGTCTCGTTCTTTTTAGTTTTCTTTATTATTACGTAAATTAAGTTTTAATAAATTATATTTTATTTATTGATATAAATAAATTATAATTTTTTATTAATTTACAGTACAATCATTACTCTTTTATGCGCATACTTATGTATATTTTATAAAAATATCATTTTACAATAACGCCGCTAGCGGCAGTAAAATAACAAACAAATTTTTTATCTTATTTTGTAAATATTGTTTTTATTTTTTTTAGTTTGCTATAATATGTCGAGGTGAGAAGAATTGCGTCTCTTTGTCCATCTTTTATCTTAAATAGGTAGAAAATTTCATTTATGTGAATTAAATTATATTTATTATAGCATAAATTGTAACTTTTAATTAAATTTATGTTATAATCATAATGTATTTTATTTTATTACATATTATCATTTTGGCTGCGAATTAAGTTTAATTTTTCGACGCTAGTAGCGCATAGTTGAATAAAAAGAATTGTTTGTTTTTATACTATTATTGGTTTTCTTTTTTTGATTTTGACAGTTCTTTATGTAATTATGTATTGACGAAATCACGATTCCAGTCGCCGATGCAGATAAAATTCAAGAAATTGTTAGTAATATAATATTTAAAAAAATTATTATAATTACTAAACGTATTGAAATTATCTAAAAATATATAAAAAAAGCGCATTTTATTTCCATTTGGCAAAAACGAACATCCTCTCACTTCGACGTAATGAAGGAGACTAAAAAAAATAAAGACGAATTTTCGAAACATAAAGCAAAAATAAATATTTTTATTTAACTTTATTCCATCTATCGGTGGAGACATAATATGACGTCATTGACAAAAATTGTGTGTAGTCATAGGCCAGTGTATAAAGGAGGCAATGATTCTAATATAAATTATATTCACCCACATATACATAATATGTATGTATAATTGAGTAACTGAAACATTTGGTGGATCGTAACAATGCACAAATTTTAAATTTTTTATGTGTGCGTCGGTTATTACTGTTATTACGCGCGGAAAATAAAATTTTGTTTTTTTTAAATAAATATTAGTGAACTGATAAATGATGTGGCGAATGATGATTGGTTTATCAAATATGATACCATATAGTAGGTGTATTAATAAATTGTTGTGAAATTAAGAATTTTATATATAAATGCATCAATATGTACATCATATTGATATATAAATGCATCAATATGTACATCTTTATTACAATCGTTATCCAGTCAATTAATTAATTACATATAATATTTTCTAATTTTAGCATTTTTTTGGATAAGTAAAGACCATCACGAACAACAAGCCCTTGATTATTGATCATCTTTAAAATATATTATCTTGTACGACGTACATAAAAAAATCTAGGCTCGCAAAATTTATGGTTTGAAAATATTTGTATCGCGTGTTAAATAATTCCTACCGTTGTGTTCTATGGTTCTACAAAAATAGTTCTAATGAAAACCTCATCGGCACATTTCGAATGTGGGTGATTTTGACCTTGCCGTGGCCCGTAATCAAATTAAACATTGTTTAATTGTTTTCTTTTAGAAACTCGTCGAATTTTTTTTTTTTTTTAAATGCTGCCAATGGCTTTATTCTTGAATCTTTCTACAAAAGAAACTAACAAGAAGTATTCAAATCTTAAGCTAAAATTATTACATATTTTAAGTCTTAACCAATGTTAATACTTGTTATTGTGCTCACTATTTACTTAATTTAGATTACATTTATATGTAAAACCTAAACGTTTAATATATTTACAGGTTCATCAGTCCAAGTGGATCTGCTCTTTTAAGTCGCCTAAATCGCGGCTGTTTTAATATATCCCTGGCCAATTCATTGGGATGTGTCTCTAGTTTTGAGTAATATTTCAAACTGAATCCTTTAATGGTTTCTTTGATAGTTTTAATTCCAAGATCATCGTGTATATTACTATTTCGAATGTACCACGGAGCATTGGTAATACTACGAAGTATTTTTGCTTGGGTTCGTTGCAGGAGTTCTCTGTTTGACGCGCTGGTGGATCCCCATAACTGAATACCATATGTCCATATGGGTTTGATTATCACTTTGTACAATAAAACTTTATTGGCTAATGACAGCTGAAATTTTCCTCCCATCAACCAATACATTTTGGAAAATTTTATTTTTATTTGTTTGCGCTTTTCTTCGATATGATGTTTCCACGTTAGCCTTCTATCCAGGTGCATTCCTAAGTATTTGACCTTGGTTTGTTGAGGAATATTTATATTGTTTAATTCCACTGGTGGGCAAGTGCGTTTGTTTAGCGTGAATGTGACGTGAGTCGATTTGTTTTCGTTCACTTTTATGCGCCATGTCTCAGATTTTCAGCCAGTTCTCGATTTTGTTTAGATGATTCTGTAATTCCTTTGAGGCAGTTTCGGGATTACCGTGTGACACCAGGACGGCCGTATCATCGGCAAAGGTTGATATGACTACCTTGTTGGTTACAGGTAGGTCAGCTGTGTACAGCAAGTATAATATTGGACCTAGAACGCTGCCTTGTGGAACACCTGCGTTGATATCATTTAAACAAGTAGTTGCATTATTTTGTTTAACCATGTACTGCCTTTGAAGGAGATAGTTTCCCAGAACTGAGTGAAATTTCTTCGGTAGAAGTCCTTTAATTTTGTATATTAGCCCATCATGCCAAACTTTATCAAAGGCTTGTGCAATGTCCAAGAAGGCAGCAGAACAATATTTCTTTTCCTCAAAGGTGTTTTTGATTGCATTTACGATTCTGTGTACTTGTTCTGTGGTACCATGTTGGTTTCGGAACCCAAATTGATGGTCTTGAATAATATGCCGTTCTTCTAATACTGGTTTCAATTTCGTTAGTAACATTTTTTCAAATAGTTTTGAGATTGTAGGCAGCATGCTTATTGGACGATATGATGAAATATGTGTTTCATTTTTTCCAGCTTTATGTATCATTGTGATCAAAGATATCTTCCATTTTTGAGGAATATAACCAGTCCGCATGATTGCGTTGAATATGAATGTTATTAGTTTTATGCATTTGTCTGGCAATTCCCTTATCATTTTTCCAGTAATAAGATCATGCCCTGGTGCCTTTTTTGGACTTATACAATTTTTAATTGTATTCTTAACTTTCTTCCACTTATATTGTATGGGTTTGAAGAACAAACCATCATCCATTTGGTCGGGTAACACGAAGTTATTAGTTTCTTCGTGTGGTGCGAATACTGTTGTTAGATGAGCAGCGAAACTTTCTTCATCGCTTCTCGCCCAGTTTCCAGTTGGTAGTCTAATCGGGTGATTCGAGTTTGTTGGCCTTTTTAACTTTTTTGTTGCCTTCCACAAAGAATAATCTGTCCTCTCGGTTGCCGAGAGTTCATTTAAGTAATTCTGGACGCTCTGGTTTTCTTCTTCCCGCAATGCAAATCTTAGACTCTTAATAGCTCGATTTAATTTCCATTTTAACAACGGTGATTTTGTTTCTTGCCATCGGCGGCGAATTTTCCGCTTTTCCTGGATTAGTTCCTGTATATTTTGTGACAGTTTATTAACTTTTTCTGTACTATTTAAGATGGGTGTGGCCTTTTCAGCTGATAATGATAAGACATTTTGGGAGTTATTTAAAAGTATGGTTCGTACGCGTTCCTTGTCCAGTTCCCAAATTCACAAACACAATTATTTATTAGGTTAACTTAATTAATTTATTTATTTATAATTTAGTTCAATTTATTTAATTGTTAATTATTTCAATTTATTTATTTATAGAAATACACAATTTATTTATTTATTAAAATTATAATTTATATATTTATTTATATTTTCACACCACCATTAATTTTTGTTACTAAAAAATGCACACGTATTTTTGGTTTGAGTGTTCAAGCTGGAATGTATTGTTGTGATGACGTCGCCTTCGTCTTCGTTTTTTATGATGAGGGAACACATGCGCCGGCGACGGTGAATATTGCACTTACGCATTAGTGTTGCATCACCGAACATTGTTGTTCGTGGTGATGTTGTTAGATGGCGACTTGTTTTACTATAAATGTTTAATAGTAATGGTTCGGTTATTAGATAGTGGTGGTTGGATAGATGGATATGTGATGGGGTTAGTGAACGCTTAATTCAAATAAGTTGGTTTATATTTGAATTTCACTAATTGTTTTGTTTGTGGCAGAATCGAATATCGGTGAGTCGAATATTCGAGCTGCTACAGTACCCCCTCTCCAGATGAGAAACCATAGGTTTTGAGACGTTATACGGTGAACCGGACGGTTTTATATCGTTTGCTGGCTGATATTTGATCAGCCGTGTTGAGAATACCGTACGCCGGTTTCAATCTGTCGATGGAGATTGAGTGGTGCTTGTCTTTGATTGAGACAATGAATTGCTTGCGTAAGCGGCGTATAACTTTGTATGGCCCATCGTATGGAGATTGTAATCCAGTTCGAACCTTATCAACCCGGACAAAGACGTAATCGCAATTGTTGAGCGATTTTGGAACGAATATGTTGCTTTCATTCGTTGGTCTTGTTGCCGTGGGGATAAGATTTTGCATGGTGATGCGGAGATGGTCGATGACTGTGTCGGTTGTGGATGGAGACTGTAGAGGATGTTCGATGAACAACTCACCGGGTAGCTTGATGGTTTGTCCGTAAACCATTTCAGCTGGTGAGCACTTCAAATCTTCTTTAACCGTTGCTCGAATACCAAGTAGAACGATTGGTACTTCGGAGCTCCAGTGCATTGTGTTGCCTCGGGCCTTGAGAGCAGGTTTGAGCTGGCGGTGGAAGCGTTCAACCATGCCATTGGCTTGCGGGTGGTAAGCCGTTGTACGTATCCGATGGGAGCCGAGAAGTTTCGTTAACTTCGAGAAGAGCTTCGACTCGAATTGGGTTCCTTGATCAGTGGTGATGTTAAGTGGAACGCCAAATCGTGATACGTAGTTTTGTACAAATGTGGTGGCAATGGTTGCTGCAGACATGTCGCTCATGCAGTACGCTTCTGGCCATCGAGTGAAACGATCGACATAGGTGAGTAGGTATGAGTATCCATTGGATGGAGGAAGTGGTCCTACGACATCCAAATGAATGTGCTCAAATCGACCAGGTGGAATTGCGAATTGTCCAAGAGGCGATTTTGTGTGTCGCTGGACTTTCGATTTTTGGCAAGATAAGCATGTTTGTGCCCAATGGGTCACGTCTTTGTTGATGCTTGGCTAAAAGTATCGAGCAGTAATCAATTTACGAGTTGCGCGGACACCAGGATGTGAGATACCGTGTAGTGTGTCGAAGATGGTTCGACGTAGTTGCTCTGCGATGTACGGGCGATTTGCACCCGTAGATATTTCGCAGTAGATTTCGAGGCCAGGTAGTTTGAAAAGCTCCAGTTTCAGTGATGAACTGGCGTGACAAGCGGAACCAGAAAGTAAATTCTGAAGTTCTAAGTCTGCTTTTTGAGCTTGTGCGATTTTGTTGCAGTCGAAGTGAGTCTCGACTGTGGCCGTTTCGTTTGTTGTTGTGCGCGAAAGTGTATCCGCGACAACGTTTTCGGTACCTTGAACATGCTGGATGTCCGTGGTAAATTGACTAATATAATCCAAGTGGCGTGCTTGCCTCGGATTGCGTTCAGTTTTAGACTGAATTGCTCGAGTGAGAGGCTTGTGGTCGGTGTAAATTGTGAAGTCCCGACCCTCGACAAAATATCTGAAGTGTTTGATTGCTAGATATATTGCGAGTAATTCCCGATCGAATGCAGAGTATCTCTTTTCGGCATCCGAGAGCTTCTTTGAGAAGAATCCCAGGGGCTCCCATCACTTGTCGTTGTACTGTTGCATGACTGCTCCGACAGCAGTGTTTGATGCATCAGTAGTAATGCTGAGCTTTGAGTCGCTCAGTGGATGTGACAAGAGTGTTGTGCGTGCCAATTCAGCCTTGAGTGACGTGAATGCGTGTTGACATTCGTCAGACCAAGAGAAGTTCTTGGCGGTTTTGGGCTTACTGCCAGGTGGCTGTGGATTGGGTTGAGTATTTCAGCGAGCTTTGGTATGAATCGGTGGTAGTAGTTTACCATGCCGATGAATCGCTGAATACTCTTGATTGAGGTTGGAGCTGGGAATTCTTTAATGGCATTGATTCGTTCTTGTGAAGGAAGGATGCCATTAGCGGTAATTTTGTGGCTGAGGAAATCAAGAGTGGATGCGCCGAAGACGCATTTTGAGCTCTTGATGTGAACATCAAACTCGACAAGTCGTTGGAAAAGTGTTTCCAGATGGAGTTTGTGTTGGTCCTCAGTTTGAGATGCCACAAGAATGTCATCTATGTAGATGAAAACGAAGTCGAGATCTCGAACGACTTCGTTCATGAAGCGCTGAAACGTTTGTGCGGCATTGCGTAATCCAAATGGCATTCGGGTGTATTCGAAGAGGCCAAATGGTGTGGTGATTGCCGTTTTGAAAACGTCTTCAGGTGCCACGGGAATGTGGTGATAATCTCTGATGAGATCAAGTTTGGAGAAAACTTTGCAGCCATGCAAGTGCATGGTGAAGTTTTGAATGTGGGGTATCGGGTAGCGATCCGGTATCGTAACCGTGTTTAAACGCCGATAGTCCCCACATGGCCTCCAGTCTTGATCTTTCTTCTTGACCATGTGTAATGGACAAGAGACGGAAGATGTCGATGTTCGACAAATTCCTAATTCCACCATGTGCTGAAATTCTGCTTGTGCAGCTTTGTGACGCACCGGATCTAGTCTGCGTGGTCTCGACACAGGAAGATGGCCTTCTGTGACGATGTGATGAACCACGTTGTGTCGGACTGGCATTTTGTAGTTCGGCTCTGCTGTAAGTAGTGGGTACTTTTTGAGCAGAGTGCCGTAGCCGTTGTCAATGTTAAAATGGATCGGTGTTGGTGTGTTAACACGAACCATTGTGGCGTTTATTGACAGCTTTGTAGCTGGATCAATCAGCCGTTTGTTCTTAACATCAACAAGAAGTCCGAATTTGCTTAGAAAATCGGCGCCAATGATCGGACGGTTCACTGCAGCTAGTATGAAAGCATGCTTGAAGGTTCGTTTGAGTCCGATATCCACGTTAAGCAATTTTGTGCCGTACGTGTGGATGATTGAACCATTGGCAGCCGATAAGACTAGATCTGAATTTTGATTTGATAATGAATATTTCAATTTAAAATTCATTGCTGGAATAACCGAAAGGTCAGCGCCAGTGTCGACTAGGTAGGTGAGTTTGTTGTGTCTATCGTACACAAACAAACGGGACGTATAGGTTGGTGTCAGGGGAGGTGTGATACTCTCAACCCGTGACTTCAGTAGTTTTTTTGGTGGTCAATATCCATTTTTACGGCAGCCGCGGACGTCGATTGTTGCGACGTGTTGAAGTTGCACGGTGGCGTGCATTTTCGCGCGGCTCTACCGAATTTTGCGTGGAACCAGCATTTACCATGTCGGTACGTGTTCTTGCTGGGACTGCGGGTACTGTTCTTTGAGGGAGCTCGTCGCCCACGCGAACGGCTTCGACCTCGGAATAGCCCTTCAAGTCTAGATTCGATTCTCGACAATCTTGATTCGAGAGAGTTTGTTGTTGTTGAACGGGGAGTTCTGTCTCCACTGCGTTCTCTTGATTGCCGGTATGGTACATTGACTTGACTGACGCTTGGTTGGGTGGTGATGTTTATGACATCATACATTTTGTCGGCAATTCTGGCTAACATTTGTGTCGTGGAGGATTCGGGCTGTGCCACCAGCGCTATCTGAATCAACTCCGGCATTTTACGAATCCACAGCGATTTAATGATATTTTCATTAAAATTATTGTTAGTTATGTAAGTGCTGGCCTAAAAGCAATTGTTCTAGTTGGTGTTCGCTCGATGGTGCTAGTCGTTCTAGCAGCGTTTGCTTTAATTTATTGTATTGGTTTGTCGTCGGCGGATTTAGTAGGAAATCCGAGATCACATCGCACGTTTCTGGTTGCAAAGCTGATAATGTTTGTAGGTATTTTGTTTTATCAGCTGTTATGCCTTGCAGCCCGAATTGGATTTCGGCGAGCTGAAACCATGTGTTTGCTCTTTGTGGCCAGAAAGGTTGTATTGTGATTCGCTGATGTGATGCCGCGCTTTCTATTTGTGGACTAGCGCCTTCAGGCGTGGTGTCCATATTTTGTGGTAGATGTTTTGCATCTTCTGTCATTTTGACAAACCAATACAATAAAAAAATAAAACTATACGATACTTTGAGAAATCCCCGAATATGGAGTTCCTTACGTCCTACCTTATATTGGGGGGGGGCTCGTTTAAAATTTTAAAATGTGTGAACAATTATAAGGCGGAATGGTTACCGTGTAATGATTTGTTTGAGGCCCGGGATGTTCCCTCGGTTTAACGCCCGATGCGAGATACCCCCGAATAGAGGAGGCGTCTTGTGTCCTTCCAGGCGATTGGGGGGGGGCTCCTTGAAATTTTTTAAAAAATAAAAATAAATTTAAGTCATGCGAGGTGATTTTTTTTTAGCGGGTTTTGTGTCACCGTTGCAGCGAGAAAACGACCAGTGTGTTTAAAATTTTGGATGGGTGCTCAAAACGGTGGTGAAAACATACATGTATATAAAATTTTATAGAAAAAAAAATTATTCTACGTTAATTTGTTTAATTTAAAAAAAAATTGATTTTACGTTAATTTGTTAAAACAAAAAATAAAAAAAAATGATTCTACGTTAATTATGAAAATATGTAACTTAAATTTAAATGTACAAGAAAAAAAAAAATTTTTTAATTTAATTTTTAATTTTTAAATTTTTTAATTTAATTTTAATTTTTATATAATAAAAAACAACTTTGTACCGGTTTTGTGTATGTTGTTGTTTCTGCTGCTGCTTTTGTCCCTCGTTGCGTGGGTGGGTTTGCCCTTCACCACGTGTTGTTTCTGCTGCTGCTGCTTTTGTCCCGCGTTGCGTGGTTGGGTTTGCCCTGCACCACGTGTCGTTTCTGTTGCTGCCGCTGCTGTGGTGTGGGTTAGTCGATACACCTTTTGTCCCACGTTGGTGTGTGGGTCCACCCTACACACGTGTTGGTTCTGCTGCTTCCCGCGTTGTATAATAATGTATTTCCGTTGTATTAACGTTCTTCTTTGTAATATTTTTGTTTTCTTCCTGCGGTAGTATACGCAGTGGTATGTGGTTTGAAAAGCGGTAAAAACCGCCGTCGAGGTCACCAATTTGTACAGGTGTTCCGGTAAATACTTTAATCCGTTCCGGATTTTTGCACATAAATAAAAACACAATTAATATTTATTTGATTATAATTTTATGTAATTTATTTATTGTTCATATAATTTGTATTATTCAATACCACACATTTATTATTTATATAAACTATATTATTTATTTTATATTCCACAAATTTATTTATTTTATTCGATTACAATTATTATTAAATTTATCAACTTTATTTATGTTTATTTTTAATTTTCACCACCATTTGTTGTGACACGTGTCAAGACGTGTTGTCGTTTTGCTTGTCTTTTTGGTAATGTAAAATCGTAATGGACGACTAAGTAATTTTGCATTGTGTTGTGACGTCACCTTCGTGTCCAAAATACATGTCGTATTTTGGAGAGGGAATAGATGCGCCAGCGGCGGTCAACATTGTACTTATGTTTTTAGTATTGCATCACCGAACATTGTTAGTTCGTGGTGATGTTGTTAGATGGCGACATGCTTTACTATAAATGTTTTATAGTAGTGGTTCGGTTATTGGATAGTGGTGGTTCGGCTATTGGATATGTGATGGGGTTAGTGAACGCTTAATTCAAATAATTTGGTTTATATTTGAATTTCACTAATTGTTTTGTTTGTGGCAGTATCGAATATCGGTGAGTTG
This sequence comes from Tipula unca, assembly GCA_951394425.1. NCBI lineage: Eukaryota > Metazoa > Arthropoda > Insecta > Diptera > Tipulidae > Tipula > Tipula unca. Next base: position 75,869,025 of record OX596380.1, read on the forward strand.
AATATTCGAGCTGCTACAACTTCTTTTATTTTTACTAGTTTTACTAGTTCCAGCCATTTTTGGGATGATATAAAATTATTCACTTAAAAAAATTGCGACTGTAATGTATTATTTGTACTGAAATATGTATATATATTTTTTTTACTTTGTTTTTTTCTTTAAATTAGTTTCATATATTTTAGGGATTCCCCGCAACTATATATTTGTCTTCTTTAAGCATTTTCTATGAAAAAATGTAAAAAAAAATGGTCGTAAGTGCGAATAGTCGTAAGTCGAACGGTCGTAAGTCGGGGACTACCTATACTGTGGTTTACAGTTAAATGGTCATATCCTTCTTTTCAACATTGCTATACGCCTTCCAGCAATCGGAGAAAAAAGTTGTGAAGGGTCGTAATTTTTTTTTAAATTATTTCCGTAAGGGTCACACGGTTTCGGTTTTCTACTTTTTCCAAAAAACATTTCCCGGTCTCCCGTTCTACCCCACCGAACACCCACTGCTCCTCCACGTGATGTGCCCTGTGATGTTTTCTCTTTGCCGAATTTGCTTTCTTCTATCTCAACGATTATTCCCGGCCCTCCAATCGGTAGAGATTGGTCCATCATATACTCCACCATGACTTCCCTAACGTACATGTTAGAATCCGCGGCTATAGCGGATGACATGCAATATTCATTCATAAGTTCGGTGGAGCCGACTTTGTGAATAATATCGTACGTTATAAGTAATATTAATCCCAGTTTTAATTTAGATGTTGAGAATCACGAATTATGGCGGAAGCTTCTTCGGGTTGCGCACCAAACACCATTTATCATTTTCGCGCAGCTCTACTGGAATTTTTCCACATCTTCATTGTGTATTATCTTCATCAAGCTTTCGCATTTTGGGCAAAACTTTTCTTTTTTAATTAGTCCCACATCAAAAAAAAAATGCAAAAGCATGGTTTTGTTTACCGTCAGGGCATTAATAAATTGTCTGTTGATGATACCTTCCCACACTCGAGGCATGTCGTTTTCAAAGAGACCCTTCATCTCCTCTTGGTAATTAATTACCACGGTTTTGAAGTCATCCATCTTTTCAGCTAAACAAAAAATGTATTATAATTTTATTATAATGTAATCACCTGCTGTCATGAAAATAGCTTCTCGAATGATGAAAAAATGAACGATACAGTACCAAATTTAAAATAATATTACATTATGTAATAGATAAAAATTTGAAAATAACGATTTTTTTATTTAAATTAACAATTTTATATGATTATCTATATGTAATACATATTACCAAAATTTACCATACATCATATTATATTGCCCTATTTATTATACTAATTCATCTTCTTGCATATTTGCCAATTGGCAATAAAAAGCCGTTTTCAACATTACCCAAGAGATAGGCCTAATCTCCGGTTTCAAAATTAACTGTTTAAGTTCTAATTTTAAAACATATAAAAAAATAAAATATATTTGTAAAAAAAATAAACATTTAAATATATAAATAAATTAATAAATATTAAACACTAATATCACAATAGGTCCTCACAATCTAAAAAAATAAATTAGATCCCGTTAAACGTTCTTTCATTTAAACTAATATCACGTTTTATCACTTAATTGTCGTCACTAAATGTCTTTGACCACAATCTCGAAGATCGTATTAACGGGATCTTCTCCCCTTGCCGCCACCAATTTCCGGAACATGTATTCTGCTGAATAAAGCGTAAAGTCCGATTGTCTATTATACTGGGGCAGTGTCGCTTTTACGTGTCTCCACGTGCTTTCTATGGTGTTCGTATGGGCACCGGTTGTCCCGTTTACAAAGGATATACTGTGGTTTACAGTTAAATGGTCATATCCTTCTTTTCCAACATTGCTATACGCCTTCTAGCAATCGGAGATAATAGTTGTGCCGGGGAGAATGTTTTTTTTAATTATTTCCGTATCAGTTACACGGTTTCGGTTCTCTACTTTCTCTAAAAAATATTTCCCGGTCTTTCGTTCTACCTCACCGAACACCCACTGCCCTTCACGTGATGTCCCCTGTGATGTTTTCTCTTGCCGAATTTGCGTTCAACTATTTCAACGATTATTCCCGGCCCTCCAATCGGTAGAGATTGGTCCATCATATACTCCACCATGACTTCCCCACCGTACATGTACCAATCCGCGGCTGTAGCTGATGACATGCAATATTAATTCCAGTTATAATTTAGAGGTTGGGAACCACGAATTATGGCGGATGCTTCTTCGGATTGCGCACCGAATACCATTTATCATTATCGCGCAGCTCCACTGGGATTTTTCCACATCTTCATTGTGTATTATCTTCATCAAGCTTTCGCATTTTGGGCAAACATTTCTTTTTTAATTAGTCCCGCATCAAAAAAAAATATGCAAAAGCATGGTTTTGTTTACCGTCAGGGCATTAATAAATTGTCTGTTGATGATACCTTCCCATACTCGAGGCATGTCGTTTTCCAAGAGACCCTTCATCTCCTCTTGGTAATTAATTACCACGGTTTTGAAGTCATCCATCTTTTCAGCTAAACAAAAAATGTATTATTTTATTATAATGTAATCACCTGCTGTCATGAAAATAGCTTCTCGAATGATGAAAAAATGAACGATACAGTACCAAATTCAAAATAATATTACATTATGTAATAGATAAAAATTTGAAAATAACGATTTTTTTATTTAGATTAACAATTTTATATGATTATCTATATGTAATACATACATACATTACCCTATTTATCATGATAATTTCAGTTCAGTTAAAAGAAACTGTCCATAATATTTAAATAATATTTTATTACAATATAAAATATATCTACCATTTTCATCCTAAATTCCTCTTATGTACACTGTCGATAATTTATAAAAAAAATTATTTTGCGAAACATGTGCTCCGCTAAATATCCACTTACACTCATTTGACGATTGTATTCTGGCAACATACCTTTAATATGTCGGCATCTACTTTCAATGGTATTTGTGTGAACCCCAGTTACCGGATCGACAAATGACTCGCTGTGGTTCACCGATAAATGAGTAATTGCTTCCAGCAATCGGAATAAATAGTGGATCTCGGGAGTATATGCTTCTTCAAAATCTCGGTACGAGTCTGCCGATCCGTCGTGTCCACTTTTACTAAGAAGCACTTGCCCCTAATCACAGTATTGGAACTGTCTGAGTTTTTTCTGTTTGATTCCGCCAAAAACCCACTACACTTACTTCATCGATTTCCACGATGATGTCGGGTTCCCCAATCAGTGCACAGAGTTCTTCTATATACTTCTCATACACATCATACAAGTACTGTTTCCAATCAGCTGTTTGTTTTACACTACCATAATTGTTAATTAATAAAAACTAATTGGTTAATAATTCACAAGAATATATTTCCTACCACTAAATTACACTTTTATAGTTTATCTTGCACCACGCGTTTGTGTCACTGGTGATAAACGATGTAATTTTGTTTTGTGTGTTGAGTTTATGTTCTTTTCTATTTATTGAACGCTCAGTGGTAAAAATTAATATGAAATTCTTTTTTAATTTTATGTTGTTTTCTGTTCGAGCCTTGATTGCTGTTCGTACTATTCGTACGTAGTGCGATTGCTGTGTTTATTTTTGATTCGGGGTTGTTTTTAGGTTTTGCTGCTGCAACAGATTTTTTCACATCTGCCCATAAATGTTCGATGGGATTTAGGTCAGGAGACTGTGCAGGCCATTCCATCAAATCTATATTTTTGTTATAAAACCATTCTTTTGCCGTACGGTCGGTATCTTCGGTGCTGATGGACCTTTGGTGGTTTGGCCACTTTCGGGAATAAACCACTTAGAATTAAGTTTATCTGAACTTCTCACACATAAATGAATAATAACACACTTATATATTTGTAATAGTTTAAATTGTTCAATTTATTTATATTTGGTTATTTGCCAATCACAATATTTATTATTGTTATTTATATATTTGTTTAATTTATTTAGTCCTATTCATTATATTCACAAACTTATTTAATTTATTATATTATTTTTACATATTATTTTTAGTTTAAAACAATTAATATATTTTTTTAGTTAATTTATTGTCACCACGGTTATTTGTCACCAAAAGATTTTTGTTCAAAAAGGAATGTTGGTTGTGCTTAGAGATTGTACAATTCTCGACAATTTTTTATTCTCGATTTTTGTTGGATTAATTCCATTTTTTGACTGTTTTTTACACTTTTGTCACTTTGAATTATGAATTTTGAAATTAGTAAAAAACCTTCCTTATTGTGACAATTTGTTTTTATTTTTAGAAATATCGATTTCGGATATTATCCTTCTACGGTTTCTTTTTTACAGTTATTATTATCTTAAAATTACTTAAATTTATACAAAAGTTTGGTTCTATAATTAGGCTCCTCCTATTGTTGTTATTTATTGCTTAATATTAGATCGTATATTTTGTTGGTCCTAGTATTGACTTTCTCGTTCATTAAAGTGTTGTTGTCCTTATTCCTGTATATTTCTAATTCTTCAAGTCTATTGAGTTTGTGTCCTTTTATGGCTGTGTGTAATACGGTTAAATTATGGTCAAAATCAGTGTAATTGTGTTTTTCTGTTTTTATGTGTTGGGCGTAGTTAGATTTTGGATCAGTTCTATTTATGTCTCTAATATGTTCTTTAAAGCGTGTTATGAATGACCGTCCGGTTTGTCCTATGTACATTTTATTACAGTCGTTGCAGGTAAGTTTGTACACCCCTGTGTCTATGGTTTGTCTTTGTGTTTTGTCTTTCAGTTTTTGTTGTATTTTATGGTTATTTTTGTATGCGGCTTTGTACCAAGTCTTCTGAACGCTTTTTGTATTGTCTTGTTTGTTGTTTTGTTATATTCTACACTTATGTATTTTTCGTCTTTGCTGTTGACTCTTGTTAATGTTGTCATGTCTTGTTGGTGTATTTTGAATCTATGTTTGTGGTTGATTTTGTCTATGATAGTTGTACTGAAGCCATTTTTGACCGCTATGTGTTTTATGGTGTTTAGTTCTTCATTATAATCTTCATCGTTCATGGGTATTTTATTGAGTCTGTCAACCATGTGATTATACGCGGATGTCTTGTGTTGGTACGGGTGGTGTGAGTCATTGTGGATGGTGTGGTCAGTTTCTGTGGGTTTCCTGTATACTTTGAATGCGTGTTTATTGTTTTCGTTAGTTATGGTGAGATCTAAGAAATTAATTTTATGGTTCTGTTCAGTTTCAAGCGTAAATTTTATTGTGGGTTGTATGTTGTTTAGATGTTGGTGTAGTTTAGTTAATTGTCTTTCTGTCCCTGTGAATAGGAGTATAATGTCGTCTACGTATCTGTACCAGTATATGATGCTTTTGTGATATATGTTAGTTCTGTTCATAACGTATTTCTGTTCGAAGTCATTGAGAAATATTTCGGCTAGCGTGCCTGAAAGTGGACTGCCCATTGGTAATCCTTCTGTCTGTTTGTAAAATTTATTGTTGTGAGTAAAGTAGTTCTGTTTGGTTATTTCCGTTATTAAGCTGATTATTTCGTTTGTGTCGTTTATGCTCATATTGTTTTCAGTTAATAACTTTCTGGTAATGTCTATTGTTGTGTCTATTGGAATATTGGTGTACATATTAGTGATGTCAAAAGATGCTAGTTTAGCGTTTGCTGGTATATTTATTGATTTTATCAGGTTAATTAATTCGATGTTATTTTTTAATGAAAAACTATTCACTTGGTTGATATGTTGTTTGAGTATTGTGTTGATATGTTTGGCTATCCTGTATGTTGGTGCTGTGGTAAAGTTGATTAAGGGCCTTACTGGAATATGCTGCTTGTGTATTTTTGGCAATCCTGTGATAATTGGTGCAGTTGGGTTAATCATTTTGCAGAAGCGGATGTTTCTGTCACTTAGGATGTTGATGGAGCTATGAATTTTCTGCTTTATTGTGACGTTGTATTCTTTTGTTGGATCTGCTGGTAATTCTTTGATGTCATTATTCACGATGTACTCCTGTATCTTGTTATGGTATTCTAACTTGCCCATGATGACTAATGTGTTACCCTTATCTGCTTTTGTAACAATAGCATCATTTTTCAATAATTTGTCGTTTATGTTGTTGATAATTTTAGATTCTGCGTTATTTGTATATTTATTTTTGTTTTTATGTTTTATGTGGTTCATAGCTGTCTGGTTTTGTATTGTGTTTAGTTCAGATACGATCAGGGTTCTGATTTCGTGTTGATCCTTTTCTCTAGTTTTCAAAATGGCGTTTTCTATGTTTAACAGGTGTGTGTTGTGTTCTCTTTTATTATTTGTAGGTGATATGCTGTATTTTAAACCTTTATCGAGTAACTTCATTTTTTTGTCACAAAACACTATTTCTGTGAAATTTTCTACTCTCTTGTTGAACTTGTGTGTAGTTTTGTGATTTATATTACTGCTATCGTTTGTTGTTTGTTTTGATTTTAGCATTTTTAACTTTTTATTAATAATTTCACTTTTCTTTTTTGTTTCATTGTGCACTTTATTTCTGACTGTTTCTAATATTTCAACGTATTCTATTGCATGGTAGTTTTTAGATATTTTTAATTGTGTGTTGTAAATTTCGATTGTCAGTGTGTTGATTTTAGTGTATAGATCTTTTATCACTCTGGTTATCCACAATTTTTCAGCTTTCCGTTTTATAGTTTGCGCTGCCACTGATTGATTCTTAATTTTCACATTTATGTAGTTGGGAGTTATATTTGATAACAATTGGTACAATTTTGGTTGGAATATTTTGTACATCATATGCGCCATCTTATCAAACCACCATCGTATGAAGAACGTGAAGAAGTTGGAGCTAAATTTTGCACTAGATCTAAAACTGGTATTTTCAGTAAGACTATCGGTGCTATTGACGGGTGTCATGTAAGGATTAATTGCCCAGTCAATAAACATGACGAATATTTTAACTATAAAAGTTTTTATTCCATTCAATGCCAAGCGGTAGTAAACAGCAGTCACATATTTAATGATGTATTTATAGGATTCCCGGGCTCCGTACATGATACGAGGGTTTTCAAAAATAGCCCTTTGTATCAAAATAATAATTATACTAACAATAATTGTTATTTATTAGGTGACAGCGGGTATCCCTGTCAATTGAGTCCCGTGGCGGTTATAACACCCTTTAAAAACGCGGTGGGAAATCAAAACATTTTTAACACAGCCCACAGCAGGGCTCGGAATGTGGTAGAATGTACTTTTGGCATTTTGAAAATTAGATGGCGAAACATTTTTAATAAAGCACTGGAGGTAAACATAGAAAATTGCATCAAAACGGTGTTTGCTGCTTGTGTTTTGCACAACATTTGTATGATTGGAGGAGATATTGGACCAGCTACCGAAGTAGAGTCGGTAAATGATCAACATATTATTACGGAAGACATAAATATTACGAGTGAAAGAGATTCTGCGGAAGCAATTGAGTTTCGTAATTCTCTTTTAAATGAATTGTAATGCAAACGAACAAAATTCAATGAATCAATGAAGGAAAAAATAAAAATTAATTAATTCAAAGAATTTTTTGTCATGTACTAAATTATAATAATTTTTTTTATTAATTTTGTTGAATTTCTTATTATACTACATACACTTCATATTATTAAATTATAATAAAAAGTTTAATTCGTTTCATTTTAAACTATATGTACTTCATATTATACGTATCATTTATTCTGAATCGGATTCCGTTTCCGATGAAATTAATAAAGAATCTACATTTATATTGGTATAGTCGTGCTTAACCATCTGGCCAAATACGCATAGTAAACTATTTATTTTTTTCTCCATTCGCTTATCGCGTCTCTCGCGATTCTTTAAATATTTGTCATGTGACAAAGCGGCAATGGTCGATCGACTGGCTGAGCTAGAAGCATTAGAGCGTCCTGAAGACGATGAGGTGCTAGTATTTCTCGCCCTGCTATATGGTGTTGGTGACTCTATTATAGGACTCGTCACATCTAATTCAGGACTATCTGTCTCCATAGTCGCATTTAATAGAACGCCGCTGCTATTAGCGACTAAATATGGAGGATGGTAATTGTCTTTTTCACTGGCGTACTCGTGTATAATCTGGTAATATGGCCAATCTTCTTTAACTTCCTTATCGAGTGGCGCTTCGTCTCCAGCTCCGTCACCAGTATGAATTTTAAAAAAACTGTAAATTAAATTTGATTATATTATTGTACTACATAAAAATAAATCTCTAACCTTATATTTTTTCATCAACGCACACCATTGCTGTTTGCAGTGTACAAACGTTTTTCCCGGGCCCAAATTTGTACCACATTCAGCAGCTACCTTCCTGTAACGACAATATGAAATACAATAATAATACTATAATTAATAATTTCAATTTTATGTTACCTCCAGCCGGCGGTAATATTAGCATTTTTTGATGTAAATAAGTTATCATATTTAATTCTCGTTTTTATTAGGTTCATCCGTTCCTCGTATTTCCCTAAATAAATTAAATATATAATATTAGGTATATATACATATATATATATACATATATATATATATATATATATATATATATATATATATATATATATATATATATATATATATATGTATATATATATATATATATATATATATATATATATATATATATATATATATATATATATACTATATATACATACGTATATAAAATTAGCCTTACATGTTGCGTATGTTTTTCCTGATGCTCGTCCAATATTTTTTAAAATATCAGTTTCCATAATTTTGTAATAAGAATATTGTAATAATTTTTTTCACTCTTTAACACATTGACACATTCACTAATAATTGTTGTTTGACTAAAAAAGTGAGGTTATATATTTTTTTCATTTGATTGTCAAAATATATAGACGGTCTCGAGCACGAAATTTTTTTACTTTTTTTTTGTGGTGAATAAAATGTAAAATTTAATTTCAGTTGTCAAAATTTCCCTTTTTAACAACTTTTTTAACATATTCACTAACGCCCTTAATCTTTGTTAAATTGTTAAATAAAAATCAGTGCTAGTTTTTATAATATTTATTTCAGAAACTAAATATAAATTACTAATTCATTGCACAAAATTCTAAAACAAAAAAACAAATAATATTATAAAAACTAAATAATTACAAAAAACTAAATAATATTATATATATGTATACCATATATTTTTAAATATAAAATATAATATATAAAAGAAATCTTTTTTTTATTAATTATATATTATTAAAATGGCTTTTTAGAACACATAAACAATCAATTGATTTGTCGGACAATCGGGTTCTTCTTTTTGATACAAAGTGTCCCGATATTGAGAAATTTCGCTCATTTTGTGTGCTAGTTGGTGGTATTGTCATTAACGCTAATTTCAAGTTTGTTAAATTTTCAGTTAATTTTCCTGACGACTCGTACAGGTTTAGTTCATTTTTTATCAAATCAAAATTATTATTTTTCACTAATATCCTGGGAGTTTCTGAACTTTGACGAATGAAACCCTCTAATTGATCAGATAAACTCATATTATTATTAGTATTGTCATCTTCTTCATCAATTACAATATTTTCTTGTTCCTCTATGTTCAAATTTCGTTGTGGTTCAATTTCATTCTCAAAATTATTAGAACTAGAAGCATAAAGTCTTTTTAAAATTAATTTTGCAGTTTTATATACTTCATTTTTAGGTGAAAGCTTGAAAAAATCACACTCTTCCTGACCATGACGCCGCAAAAACTTTGGATTTAATAATGAAATAATTGATATATTTCGTCTGACGTTAATTTTTTCTTTTAATGTTGTCACAAATTTTGCACTAAGTTGTGATTGGTTAGCTTCGAGTGTACTAAAAAGAAATTTAAAAATTCCTTCAGCTTTTAAAATATTACAGTCTTGGCGACTTAATGTCTCTACTGCCATTCTAACTGGTGTTAATATATTTAATAAATCGTTTGCCATTTCTTCATCTTTTTGAGTAATCCAGTAATGATCAAAATTTAAATCAGCTAAAGCTTTCTTTATTGGATTTTTTAAACGCAAGAATCTTTTTACCATTGTTTCCAAACTATTCCACCTAGTTTTACAATCCAAAAGTAATTGCAGGTCATTTGACTCTTTTTCTTCTAATTTTACATAATTTTGTAAAATTCCATTTTTGACAGGAGAATTCTTAAAAAATATTATAATTTTCCTAATATTTTTTATTGACGAAGCAATATTTGAATTCTCCATATAATTATTTTCAGAAATGAATTCGTATTCACTTTCTGTATCCAAATCATAATTGTCTTCACCATCGTTCACAACACACTCATCATAAGATGGATCAAATTGAAATTCATTAAAAGTTTCGATGTTTTCGTGATCACTATGATTTTTTTTTTCATATAACACAGACATTATAGCTAAATGAATAGCGTGATTGTAACACAGCTGTTGTAAACACGGAGCCAGCCTCCCAAATTTCACCATAACACTTGCTCCATCAGAAGTGACGGCAACAATATCTGTACACAATTTTAAATTGTAATCATTTAGCTTTGATTCAACTAATTCTAGATTTTTTTCTGCTGGACAAGATCCATAAATACGTATCAAACCTAAATTGTCCGATTTGTCACTTGTGTTATAATATAAATGCACATTCATATAACGTCTATTGCGCAAACTAGTCCATTCGTCAATGGATAAACTAAATTTTTTATTTTCGCTCTTCATTTTATTAATTTTAATTAGTAAATTATTTTTTATTTCTGTGTAATATTCATATATATATATATATATATATATATATATATATATATATATATATATATATATATATATATATATATATATATATACATATATATATATATATATATATATATATATATATATATATATATATATATATACATATATATATATATATATATATATATACATATATATATACATATATATATATATATATATATATATATATATATATATATATATATATATATATATATATATATATATATATATATATATATATATATATATATATATATATATATATATATATATATGTATATGAAATTGTATAAAATAAAAATAAAAGAGATTAATTAATTCTTATTCACTGTTTTAGTTTTATTTAATAAATTTTTTTTAAACTCGATTTACGTTTTTTATTTGAGGAAAGCCATTTGGAAATATTTCAAACATAAACTATTTCTATACTTCCAATAGGCCTAAAACCTCAATTGTTTTATATTAATATAAACATCAATTATACATATAGTAATTATTTTAAATTTTAATTTATAACTTATATATTAAGGTTTTAAAAACAAGATATTCTGTTTTAAAGTTTACAAATGGATCCTTACAATATTCTATTATAGACATAAGATCATTGTTTTTATAGACATAAGATCATTGCACTATCAAGAGTTAATCTTTCTAACTGAATCGAAATAGAACAAAGCAAATCCGAAATCATATTTTGAATTTTAGTAACCAAGTTTCTTGGCATCGAATTTTGAGAGTATAATTCCAGTGATAACAGTAAAGATTTTTTTACCAATGTTTTAATATGTTGTTGTGAGTTGGCGGTTGTTTCTGGATCAAGAGTACGACGATAATGTTGTTGTGCGTTTAGAGATGCTTCTGGATCAGGAGTACGATTATCATAAGGTAAAGCTGCTAAAAACAATTCGTTACAAAGTTGCGTCGATTCTACTGCTTTATAGCTACAAGGTTTTAAATTATGTTGAGAATGCAGATCAAATTTGTGTGTGTTCTCTAAATGACGGCGAAAATTCCTAAAATCCCACATTTTTTGATTGCATTCAAGTTGCATACATTGAAGTTCGGCTTTTGATGAAAGAATAATTTTGAAATGACGAACGAGCGTAGCTGTTGCATCAAAATCTTCCAAACACACGAAACATTTCAACATGGTAAAACTTTTGTAGTAGAAACCAGCAATCGGAAAATAGAAAAAACAATTAATTTGTAATTCGCATTCAAAATAATAGTTTATTTTACCTGAATAAGTGATATGTTGTATTTGAGTTGTCTAAATTTCTAAATTTCTATTTCTGCATCATCCAAACCTATAAAACCTGCGGAATAATATATATATATATATATATATATATATATATATATATATATATATATATATATATATATATATATATATATATATATATATATATATATATATATATATATATATATATATATATATATATGTATATATATATATATATATATATATATATATATATACCGGGTGTTTTTTTTAAACTGAGACGATCAAATATCTCGAAAAATAGCCACTCTACGGAAAAAATGTCCATAATCAAAATTTAATCATACCGCGGGGGAAATACATTAGTGCAAAAAAAAAAGTCCCCCCACCCCCGCTTTGTAGGTGGGGCGGGGGTAACTTTTAAACTAAGATAGGAAGCGATATTTTTTATTGCAGATACGGATTCTACGACTAAAAGTACGTATGAATTGAATAAAATATTTTGTTCGGTTCATGATAGATGGCGTTGCAATCGACGAAATTCAATTTTTTCAATTTCTCCTTCTTAGAACACACGCATTCGATTCTGCAATACGTTTGAAATAAAAAACATCACGTTTTCATTGGAAATACTCGAAATTCGTCATCAAAACAATTTATTCAGTTTTGTAAATCTAAATAAGTGTTCAAAATTAATTTCAAGTTTTATTATTAAATTTCAAAAATACAAAATTCAGGCCATCATTTTGAACACTTATTTAGATTTACAAAACTGAATAAATTGTTTTGATGACGAATTTCGAGTATTTCCAATGAAAACGTGATGTTTTTTATTTCAAACGTATTGCAGAATCGAATGCGTGTGTTCTAAGAAGGTGAAATTGAAAAAATTGAATTTCGTCGATTGCAACGCCATCTATCATGAACCGAACAAAATATTTTATTCAAATCATACGTACTTTTAGTCGTAAAATCCGTATCTGCAATAAAAAATATGGCTTCCTATCTTAGTTTAAAAGTTACCCCCGCCCCACCTACAAAGCGGGGGTGGGGGGACTTTTTTTTTTTGCACTAATGTATTTCCCCCGCGGTATGATTAAATTTTGATTATGGACATTTTTTCAGTAGAGTGGCTATTTTTCGAGATATTTGATCGTCTCAGTTTAAAAAAAACACCCGGTATATATATATATATATACCATTATATAGCACCCAATACAATACCACATGTTATAAAGCTTCCCGTATAATTGTGACGGATAATATCATTAGTAAAACTTACTTTTTCACAAACAATTTTGCTTTAACCAAAGCTGCGCGTATAATTTAAACGGAAAATATAAATAACTCACAAAGAATTTTTCCACTTTTATATATAATTTTCTATTTTTCCACTGTAACAAAACATAATTTTTTTTTTTACTACACAAATTTTTATTTCATCCGTATTGTAGGCGATGTACCTTGATCAGTATGAAAAAATAATCAACTGATGAAAAAATAATTGATGGTGAAATTCATGAAATATTCGTTAAAATTAAAACTTCTAGAATAAATGCAAAAAAGAATATGCTATAATAGAATATAGGATAAGGTTAAAGAAAAAATAGGATGTACATTGTACTTTGTACATAAATCAAAGAATGAGATAACACTACTAAAATAATATTATTGTCCTTCCTATTGAATAGTAATTAGCAGAAAAAATAGAACTATAGAAAAAAAGACAACAACAAATTGAAACATTTGTTTAATATTGAAATTGTAAAATTATAAATGAACCATTTAAAATCATATAGAAAACCTTTTAAAATATTCGTGCAATAATGAATTAACAATTTATGTCTAAGTCCGGTTTTCCAACTCAATTTTTAATTCAAATATGCATATAATATATTTATGGTTGGTATGGATGGTTGGGTCATGGGTGAGGGTAAGTATATGAATTAGTATAGGTTTTCAATGGGTGGACATATCACCCGTTGATTTTTGATAGCATTTAAATTCATTGTTCTCAATGTTAAATTATAAAAAAAAATTTACTTTAGAAAATTTTATTGTAAACTTTAAAATCAAAAATAAACAATGTTGAATCATATAAAACACAATTTTAAATATACAGTTGAGACTGATATGAGTTAAGTTTGAGACTGTTAAATCATAAAGATTAAAAGTTAATTTAGGGAATTGCTTGTAAACTTTAAAATCATTAATAAACATCGTTGAATCATATAGAAACACTTTTAAATATTATGAATTTTTTGTTTTAATTTTGAAATAGTAAAATCATTAACGTTTCACGATAAATTCATTAACAAATATTAATGATTTTTTTAATAACGTGCGTTAATGAATTAACATTTGTTGCTTACGATATTACTAGCATATTTTTCTCTCAGTGCAAGGGTGCAGATGTGTCGCAGTGCCTCGGAGAGTTTTCTATCCCCGAGTTGCTGTCCAGTCAGCAGGGTCTCAAGTTTCAGAAGTATTGGTTTTAGCTTGATACACCATTCTTCGTTTGGCGGGTTTGCTAGAAAATCCGAAATTGTTTCGCATGTTGATGGTTGCAATGCTGTTAGTGCCGGATTTGGTCTTGTCCGAAGCAATGTTTTGTAGGCCGAATTGTATTTCGGCTAATCTGAACCAGGTTGCGGCTGATTGGGGCCAGAATTGTTGCAGCTTAATTGTGTTTACCGATGCTAGCTCGGGTGTTTTGCTTTCATCATCTGACATTTTGTTGTTTATATTCAATAATATTTCGCAATATAATTTAATGAAGACCCGTATGTAATTGTGTATTAGTTGATCTAATTCATGCACTTATTGTTATTGTAAAATCGAGAACCGATAATATTTATTATTTCCGAACATAAAATTATTTGCGAACCCGCTACATTGGTGGCGACGGGTACTGCTGGTGATTTTATGTGAGCACAACACCAAAAAGAGATTTTCAAAAATGAAAATTGTTTGAAATCGGTGAATGAGGAATGGTTTGTTATTATTCCATCGCTTCTGGTTCCCAACGTGGCAACAAACATTGTCTTCGTTTGCAATCTCCTCCGGAAATTTATAAATCAATATACGGTTTCAAAGTTTGATTTGTTCGTCTTTATTTTGGTTACGACAATGTAAAAATATTCTCCATTGAGCAAAACCGATTTAAAGTTATTCAATATGTGCATATTGAACAAATCAATTCTCGTAGCATTTTAATTTGCAAGAGCATACTTTCAATAAACATGTATACACCAATACCTCGGTTTGCGTCGGTGTTTGGTTCTGGAAAAATTGCACGCAAAGTGAAACGACGCAAATCGAAACAAAGTTTTTCATATAAATGTATGGAAAATACAAAGATCGGTTCTGAATTTAAGCAAAAAATGCATATAAATTGCTAAAAATACGAATTTTTTAAAAATAAAGTTTAATTATATTGTATAAGTGAACAATATATCGTTAATTCAAATTTATTTTATTAATTAGTTCAAATAAATTACATATCTTACAACTACATAAATTATAGATCCATTTAATTGTCATTTTGACTCGTACTTGGAGAAAAGTATTGTTCTAATGTAGTTTGAACTGGAACTGACTTATTATGAAGGTACATTTCTTCATATCTTTGGAGATTAATAGAAATTTCTCTGCGAAATTTAGAAAATTTAGAAAATACAAAAGTACATACCTTACACTCGAAAAGTTTATGAAACTAAAAAAAACTATAACAATGCACTTAATTAAACGTAATGTACACACAAATTTTATTAAACGTTAAATTTCTTTATACATATAACGTTATTGCTAAACAAACAAACATAAAATGACCACTATTATTACAAATTCGACACAGTAGTAATATAGTTTAAAGGGGAATTACCGATTTACGTATTTTCCTTTGCTTTACAAATATCCTTTTTTTTTTTACCAAAAAACGCAAATGGAGTAAAAATAAAACGCAAAGTGAGTTTTTTTTAAAAATCAACGCAAATCGAATTAAAAAAACGCAAAGTGAAAAATGTTGCCATCAAAAATATATGAACGCAGACTGAAACATCGCAAATCGAAACAGCGCAAACTGAGGTATTGGTGTACTGTATTTTATAACTTACTTCAGTACTTCCTCATTTACTTTTTCGTTTTCATTTAACCGTTCATTAGGGACAATTACTTTAATATTGATAGTACTGGAACCTTGTTCCTCACCATATCCCGGTACATTTACGGGATGATGCCTAAAATTATCATTCATTGGTACTTAATATGTAGGGTCTAAATCATCTATCAGACTCTTGATATGTCAGTGGCAACAACTAAAAACCACTTAAGTCAGAATTATCAACTTTTCAGTAGAGCGAAAACATTTTTAATTTTCAATTTTGAAAAAAATTTTAACACTTTAACGAGCGATCGATATTAGGTATTTTTAAGCACAATTTATGGAATTTTCCAAACTTAAAAATTAGTTTGTATTTTCTTAGTTATTTTCAGTTAGTTGACTAAGTGATTTTTCGAAACTGTAAGAATTATAAAAATTTACATAAGTCATCATAAGTGTTTTTTTCTAAATAAAACATATTATTTTATTAATCTTAATTCAAATTAAGTGTATTTTCTGAACCAAATATCATGCATAACATTAACAGAAAAAAGTATGCATTCCAAGCACAGTGCATAAAACAAAATTAAATAATAATAAAAATATAATGAAATTAATAATATTCTTCTTCGCCATCGGTTCCGCCGTCCGTATCTGTTGATGGACCCATATTATCCACATTATCGTCGACCAGATCCAAATAAAAATTGTGCTGTGATGGATCAATAAATTGCAGTAAATCTAAAAGATCTCGCTTTTTTTCTTTGCTGATCTTTAGGGGACCGGTGTAGCATTTAGGAATTTCCATTACATTGATGTTATTAACGCCTCGGCGACGAATGTTAACGATTTTAAAAGGTTCTGCCTCGCTTAAGGAATTTTTGTAGTAAATCATTCCGAACTCTTTTTTGTACCGAAGCCATTGAATATTTCGCCAAATGAATTAATTTTTTTCCTGATCCACTTTTTGCCACATAAATTTGGTCTTAAGAATCTTGGTGAAGTCATAAAACTTATCTTTATTCATTTCATTAACCAAAAAATTTTGTTTAGTTCCCACTGTTCGTACAAACTGAAACCAATCGCGAGGCACATGTAAATTTATTGATGTTTTTTTCTTTTTCCTTTCGATTAGTGCATGGTCGGAATCATATTCCATGTGCGTGTGACCTGATATCAAAAATGTATGATCTATGAGTTGTATATTATCATTATTGCACATAAACATAGAAAACATGGATGAAACCATCGTATTTTTATTCTGCCCAGCGCAGTTATCGCTATACAATACAATATTCTTTGTGTTTACATCCAGAGAATTTAAATGTTCAAACAAACAGGAATCTATCTCTTTTCTTCCGCAAAATTCTTCTTGTTCATGATGCAAAGACTGTTTTTGAGTTATCTCATTTTTCAATGAATTATCATTGCAAATTTGAATCTGAATTTTGAATTTTTCACAGGTGCTGCATGTATCAGATTTTGGTTGCTTGTATTTTATATTCATACCTAGGGAATAACACGGAAAATTAAAAACATTTCCAAAAAATTCATACAATGTTAATATAATTGATAAAATACATACCATTAAAAATTTCAGAGTACTTTGTCAAGGATATTGGATCACTATATTTCTCGCGATACATTTTGTACATCGTTGCTATGTTTAAACCGGAATTCAAATATCTTTTTTGAGTATGATGTCTTGTATAATGGCTTTCATAACTAGGAAAACTATTAATATGACATTTCACTTCGTTAATTTTTTATTCTGAAATTTTGGAACTAGGCGCTCCACTGCCTCGTAAATCGGATAAAGATTTTGTGTCTCCCATCGACATTTTTTTCTTAATTACCGTTTTTAACACATTATCTGTCTTGCCAAATGTTAATCTAAAGCATTTTTGACAAACAATTATATTTTGGAGCCCGAGTTTGAGGTGATACACACAAGTGTAGTTCCTGGTTTTAGGACGAATAATGCTTTTAATTTGTCTTCGATTTTTCGGTTCCTCAATGCTAATTAAACCTGAAAGAAATATTATTCTCGAAGTGTACGAACCTAAATTCCAATAGGTTTCAAATAATTTTTTTTGATCGTGAAACATTAATCGCCCCGCGCAATTCTTCCGACATTTTTCTAAAGGTAGGCATTCCCTTTCCTTCACAATTCGATCCCTGCCTGTTTTATATTCTTTACCAGTATTTCGCATAATTTGCCTCTGTTTTATTAACTGTGATTTAGTTAGATTTTTCAATGAAGAATTTTCTATGACTGGCATCTCCAAGTTTTTTTCCAATTGTGCGCCCATTACAATTAATTCTACCGATTCCGACTCATCATCGGTACTACAACTTACAGGAGAATAATTGGGATCTGCGTCACTATCATCAAAACTGTTATTATCGCTGGCATTTAACATTTCCAAATCATTGACAAATGACGACGCCGCTTCATTAAGAATAGTAGGCGGCGCAATTATTTTGAAATTTTCTCATGAAGAAGAAGATCTCATGAAATTAACATCTTCTGAAACGATTATAAAATTTAAAAAAATGAATTATATCGTGACCTCAGAATAACACAGTTCTATGTGCACAACCTGACATTTAGAGAACTGAAAACTAGACCCAAAGTTTCCATTTGACTTTTCATAATTTTAATTCTTCATTATTAGGAAAATGACTGAACCTTTAATTGCCCAAGTTGATAAAATTTCTTATTTACAAACAATTTACAGAATATTTTAATTACTTTTCCGTTAATTAAATAATTAAGTTTGCAGTTACAACATTTTGCTGAATTATTGTAGAGAAACATTAATTTAAGAAGGTTCTAAGTGGTCACATACAACTTGGTTATATCACTAATGAGTAAATTTTTAAAAATTAGTTGTATGTGTGTTACAATTGAGGAAAATAAAATAAAGAACAACAGATTCAAAAAAAATTTTTAATTTTATTTCACTTTTGCATTTTTTCACATACAAAATGACATTACATAAATATACAAAACATATATAATATACATAATATATTTAAATAAAAACATTAATAAACAAAAAATAATAATTCATTTTAAAAACAAATACAGATTAATAACACAGTCTTATTTTATGTAGTCCTTTGGTTTCGAATGAAATTAAAGTATAAATAAAAGCTTTACTTAATTTTTAGTTTTTATGATTGTTTTGTAAAATTCTAAATCCTGGCTCCCCATATACCTAAACATTTTCTGTAAATCCAGAATTTTATTGGCTGGCATTGGTTTTTTAATGGCGTTTGTGGGTGGATCGTGTGAATGTATCTGGGTAGTTTTACGCGACTTTTTGCTTACTCTGGTAGGTTTTAAATGGTCTTATAAAGACTTCTTGCCAACTTGATGGTAAATAGGTTAAGTTAAACTTCACCGTATGAATATTTCTAAAGAATTCAAGCATTCTGACGGCAGCAAACGGCACAGTCTTATAATTAAAATTTCTTGCGGGTATCTCAAAATTTTTGAAATCGCCCGGTTTCATTTGGATAACGATGTATGGCTTTTTGCGATTTATTGTTTTCATTAATATAATTAAACCAATCGGCGAAAAAAATTCATTCCTCGACATAACTTTTTCGATTTGGCTGTGAGCGTTGTCCACTTCTTGTATGCATGAGTGGCCTGGCAGAGAAAATCGCATTTCTATTGACGAAATTTGCGGATGCTTTTGTAGGAAGTGCTGAATCGCATACGATATATACGAGTTTTTGTTCTGAGGAACACATGAGTGGCTCCAGGTAATCAGACGTGTGATGTCATTAGCATTGAATACCCGCTCTAATATTTTCTACATTGCTGAAGCAATGTCATTTCCTGTACGCCCCATTGCTGCTTCATTCCACATTGCACAGTTGGTAGTCCTCGTTGTTGATAAATGTGCAGTCAAATTGTATACGTTGAGTTTTGACAGGTAATACGAAGAGTCAATATTACTCTTCGGACACGTGATTACCTTCTGCATATCAATGCAAAGGATGGCAATGCCAGATTTTTTATCAGCTTCTTTGATTTCACGCATTGTACTCTTGAATGCAATATGATGTTCAAACTCTCCTTCTTTCTATCGTGATGAATCAATTTTATTAAGCTCACAAACACTGCATCGATCCGATTTAGGTTTATAAAAAACGAGGTTAAACCATTAAACGTGTTCCTATAGAAGCTTACTTTGACCGGTAAAACTTCTAACTCGTTGCATCTTTGTACGTACAAATCATACATCTTCAATACAGTCAACCCTCCTACAACGCGACGGATACGTTCTTAGGAAACATCGCGTTGTTGGAAATCGCGTTGTAAGAGACATGAACTCTATAGATAAAAAGGGGTTGGGTTCCAAGTATAAAAAACTGCATTTAAATTAATAAAATGAAACTTTAAAAAGTTAATATTCAAAATTAGGTTAGGAAGTCTTCAATAAAATTATAATAAATTAATAAAATTTAACAAAATAATTCACGTTTTTAAAAATTAGTACTGAATAAAAATTCAAATTAATTTAATAAAAAGAAATGTTGATGCATATTATTTATGCAAATTCCTCTTCATCACTGCTAAGCGGATGATGCCGCGAACGTTTTGCTGGTGCTACATCCGAATCTGAACTACTGGAGCAATGGTTCGTTAGCTCTTGCGATCGTTATCGGCTTGACAAAATCAGTTATTAAAGATTGTTTCCTTTTTGCGAGCAAATATTTATAAATTTCGTCATAAGGAGACAATCATTTTTTAAATTTCTTGTACATTTTTGAGCTCTTTCCTCCAGTGGATCATTTTCTAAAAAATAATTTGCTAACTGCTTCGCCATATCTAAACCTTTTTCTACACATTTCACAGTAAATTTCTTAAATTTCTTGACCTGTTTCAACATACACATGCATAGAAAATAAAATATGTATGTATGTACATATAACAAAATTTCTTTTCATCCTAAATTTACTTTAACTGCAAAATACACAGACATTTCTGTATGTATGCACTGTGATTTTTTTCAAACGTACATTTTTTAAAATCGCGTTGTAGGAAATAAACTCGCGTTGTGAGAAATATTGCCGTAATTTATAAATCGCGTTGTAGCGAAAACGCGTTGTAGAAGTGTCGCGTTCTGGGAGGGTTTACTGTATATTCAAATTGGAATCTAAATATTTTTTTTTGTCTTCTCCCTACAATAATGGGACTCGATGCACGGGAAGCTTTTAATGTGATCCATTACGAAATTTAACCTATCTGTCCCTATTGCTCTCGAGGTCTTAGTTCCTCTATCGCTTTTTGGCATTGTGCCGGTTACCAAATTAATTTTTTCATATACAGTGTATATCGGTTTCTGAGAAATCGGGAGCCCAAATAGAAATTTTTACACACTGGTACCTTGTTGTTGTACACGTTGAAAAAATATTTAAATGTGTGGCTCCTTCGTGAGACAAGACCTTTTTTCGACTTGCGCCTTGTTTCAGTCCGCTCAGTAGTCGACGCGATAAAATTATATTTTCCAGCTCCATTGAGATCCATTGAGTAGTAAGCCTCAAATGTTGCCGTTCGTTCAGCATCACTGACACGATTAGCACACTGCAGTTTGCATCCGTCATTCAATTTTTCAAATTAACAATTTCCTTTTTAGGTCTAACGTTTCCGCGAAAATTTTTCTGTCGCTTCGTGATTTTCCAATTGGCAGATTTTCTGAAACGCTTCCTTGGTTTAATCTAATAAGATATATAGGATTTTGCTCCTAATTTAAATTATCGTCTGATTTGGGCTTCTCAAATTGAAACACTTATACACCAAAATATTTTATTAGTTTATACAATTTATTTATTTAATTTCAATTTAATTTGTTTATTAAATAAGTTTTATTTATAATTAATTTTGTATATATATATATTGTATTTATTTATTTATTTTTAATAATCACCACCACTAACACTTGTGTTGTTTTTTTTTTTAGTTTTTAAAATCGTAATGGACGACAAGATTGTTATTTGCTTTGTTGTGTTGTTTTTTTGGTTGTTGTTTGAGTTGTGTGTCGTCGCCTTCGTCTTCGTTTTATGAAGAGGGAACACATGCGCCGGCGACGGTGAATATTGCACTTAAGTATTAGTGTTACATCACCGAACATTGTTGTTCGTGGTGATGTTGTTAGATGGCGATGGTTTTACTATAAATGTTTTTATAGTAATGGTTCGGTTATTAGATAGTGAAGGTTGGATAGATGGATACGTGATGGGGTTAGTGAACGCTTAATTCAAATAAGTTGGTTTATATTTGAATTTCACTAATTGTTTTGTTTGTGGCAGAATCGAATATCGGTGAGTCGAATATTCGAGCTGCTACAGTACCCCCTATCCAGATGAGAAACCATAGGTTTTGAGACGTTATACGGTGAACCGGACGGTTTTAAATCGTTTGCTGGCTGATATTTGATCAGCTGTGTTGAGAATACCGTAGGCCGGTTTCAATCTATCGATGGAGATTGAGTGGTGTTTGTCTTTGATTGAGACAATGAATTGCTTGCGTAAGCGGCGTATAACTTTGTATGGCCCATCGTATGGAGATTGTAATCCAGTACGAACCTTATCAACCCGGACAAAGACGTAATCGCAATTGTTGAGCGATTTTGGAACGAATATGTTGCTTTCATTCGTTGGTCTTGTTGCCGTGGGGATAAGATTTTGCATGGTGGTGCGGAGTTGGTCGATGACTGTGTCGGTTGTGGATGGAGACGGTAGAGGATGTTCGACGAAGAACTCACCGGGTAGCTTGATGGTTTGTCCGTAAACCATTTCAGCTGGTGAGCACTTCAGATCTTCTTTAACCGTTGCTCGAATACCAAGTAGAACGATTGGTACTTCGGAGCTCCAGTGAATGGTGTTGCCTCGGGCCTTGAGAGCAGCTTTGAGCTGGCGGTGGAAGCGTTCGACCATGCCATTGGCTTGCGGATGGTAAGCCGTTGTACGTATCCGATGCGAGCCGAGGAGTTTCGTTAACTCCGTGAAAAGCTTCGACTCGAATTGGGTTCCTTGATCAGTTGTGATGTCAAGTGGAACGCCAAATCGTGATACGTAGTTCTGTACGAATGTGGTGGCAATGGTTGCTGCAGACATGTCGCTCATGCAGTACGCTTCTGGCCATCGAGTGAAACGATCGACACAGGTGAGTAGGTATGAGTATCCATTGGATGGAGGAAGTGGTCCTACGACATCCAAATGAATGTGCTCAAATCGACCAGGTGGAATTGCGAATTGTCCAAGAGGCGATTTTGTGTGTCGCTGGACTTTCGATTTTTGGCAAGATAAGCATGTTTGTGCCCAATGGGTCACATCTTTGTTGATGCTTGGCCAAAAGTATCGAGCAGTAATCAATTTACGAGTTGCGCGGACACCAGGATGTGAGATACCGTGTAGTGTGTCGAAGATGGTTCGACGTAGTTGCTCTGCGATGTACGGCGATTTGCACCCGTAGATGTTTCGCAGTAGATTTCGAGGCCAGGTAGTTTGAAAAGCTCTAGTTTCAGTGATGAACTAGTGTGACGTGTGGAACCAGAAAGTAATTTCTGTAGTTCTAAGTCTGCTTTTTGCGCTTGTGCGATTTTGTTGCAGTCGAAGTGAGTCTCGACTGTGGCCGTTTCGTTTGATGTTGTGCGCGAAAGTGTATCCGCGACAACGTTGTCGGTACCTTGAACATGCTGGATGTCCGTGGTAAATTGACTAATATAATCCAAGTGGCGTGCTTGCCTTGGATTGCGTTCAGTTTTAGACTGAATTGCTCGAGTGAGAGGTTTGTGGTCGGTGTAAATTGTGAAGTCCCGACCCTCGACAAAATATCTGAAGTGTTTGATTGCTAGATATATTGCGAGTAATTCCCGATCGAATGCAGAGTATTTCTTTTCGGTATCCGAGAGCTTCTTTGAGAAGAATCCCAGGGGCTCCCAACACTTGTCGTTGTACTGTTGCATGACTGCTCCGACAGCAGTGTTTGATGCATCAGTAGTAATGCTGAGCTTTGAGTCGCTCAGTGGATGAGACAAGAGTGTTGTGCGTGCCAATTCAGCCTTTAGTGACGTGAATGCGTGTTGGCATTCGTCAGGCCAAGAGAAGTTCTTGGCGGTTTTGGGCTTACGTAGTAGTACTGCCAGGTGGCTGTGAATTGGATTGAGTATTTCAGCGAGCTTTGGTATAAATCGGTGGTAGTAGTTTACCATGCCGATGAATCGCTGAATACTCTTGATTGATGTTGGAGCTGGGAATACTTTAATGGCATTGATTCGTTCTTGTGAAGGAAGGATGCCATTAGCGGTGATCTTGTGGCTGAAGAAATCAAGAGTGGATGCGCCGAAGACGCATTTTGAGCTCTTGATGTGAACATCAAACTCGACAAGTCGTTGGAAAAGTGTTTCCAGATGGAGTTTGTGTTGGTCCTCAGTTTGAGATGCCACAAGAATGTCGTCTATGTAGACGAAAACGAAGTCGAGATCTCGAACGACTTCGTTCATGAAGCGCTGAAACGTTTGTGCGGCATTGCGTAATCCAAATGGCATTCGGGTGTATTCGAAGAGGCCAAATGGAGTGGTGATTGCCGTTTTGAAAACGTCTTCAGGTGCCACGGGAATGTGGTGATAAACTCTGATGAGATCAAGTTTGGAGAAAACTTTGCAGCCATGCAAGTGCATGGTGAAGTTTTGAATGTGGGGTATCGAGTAGCGATCCGGTATCGTAACCGTGTTTAAACGCCGATAGTCCCTACATGGCCTCCAGTCTTGATCTTTCTTCTTGACCATGTGTAGTGGACAAGAGACGGAAGATGTCGATGTTCGACAAATTCCTAATTCCACCATGTGTTGAAATTCTGCTTGTGCAGCTTTGTGACGCACCGAATCTAGTCTGCGTGGTCTCGACACGGGAAGATGGCCTTCCGTGACGATGTGATGAACCACGTTGTGTCGGACTGGCATTTTGTAGTTCGGCTCTGCTGTAAGTAGTGGGTACTTTTTGAGCAGAGTGCCGTAGCCGTTGTCGATGTTGAAATGGATCGGTGTTGGTGTGTTAACACAAACCATTGTGGCGTTTATTGACAGCTTTGTAGCTGGGTCAATCAGCCGTTTGTTCTTAACATCAACAAGAAGTCCGAATTTGCTTAGAAAATCGGCGCCAATGATCGGACGATTCACTGCAGCTAGTATGAAAGCGTGCGTGAAGGTTCGTTTGAGTCCGATATATCCACGTTAAGCAATTTTGTGCCGTACGTGTGGATGATTGAACCATTGGCAGCCGATAAGACTAGATTTGAATTTCGATTTGATAATGTATAATTCATTTTGAAATTCATGGCTGGAATAACCGAAAGGTCAGCGCCAGTGTCGACTAAATATGTTAGTTTGTTGTGTCTATCGTACACAAACAAACGTGTTGTATAGGGTGTCAGGGGAGTTGAGTAACTCTCTACCCGTGACTTTAATAGTTTTTTTGATGGTCAATGTCCATTTTTACGGCGGGCGCGGACGTCGATGGTTGCGACGTGTTGAAGTTGCACGGTGGCGTGCATTTTCGCGCGGCTCTACCAAACTTGTTATGATATCAGCATTTACCATGTCGGTATGTGTTGTTGCTGGGACTGCGGGTTCTAGTTTGTGAGGGAGCTCGTCGGTCGCGTGACCTGCTTCGACCTCGGAATAGCCCGTCGAGTCTAGACTCAATTCTCGACAACCTTGCTTCGAGAGAGTTTGGTACTGTTGTTGTTGAACGGGGAGTTCTGTCTCCACTGCGTTCACGTGATTGCCGGTATGGTGCATTGACTTGACTGACGCTTGGTTGGTGGATGTTAATGACATCATACATTTTGTCGTCAATTTGTTATAATTTTTTTTTAATAGTGAGAAAAATTATAAGGCGGAGTGGTTCGTGTAATTACGTTTGAAGACCGGGATGTTCCTTCGGCTTAACTCCCTTGTGACGAGATACCCCCGAATATGGAGTTCCTTGCGTCCTACCTTATATTGGGGGGGCTCGTTGAAATTTGTAGCAAACAATTGAGAAAATGCAAGGTGGAATTGGAACAGCGGATTTTATGTGCAGCGAGAAACCGACCGGTGTGTGTGTGAAAATGGATGGGTGTGTAAAATGGTGGTGAAAAATATATATATAAAATTGTACAGAAAAATTGATTCTACGTTAAATTTTATAATTAAAAAGTGATTCTACGTTATATGTTTTTTAATTAAAAAGTGATTCTACGTTATATGTTTTTTAATTAAAAAGTGATTCTACGTTATATATTAATGGAAAAAAAAATTTTAAAAATTGTAATTGCAAGAGAAAAAAATATTATCTATAAAAAAAAAACTTGCCACTCAATGCTGTTGTTGTTTCTGCTGCCGCTGCTCCTGGTCGTGTTGCGGTGAGGGTGGGTCGCTTCACCGTTGTGTCGTTGTCCCACGGTGTCCCGCGTTGCGTGGGTGGGTTGCGGTCCCTTCGCCACGTGTATTTTATTATTCCCACGTTGGTACGTGGGATGGCCCTACGTACGTGTCCAAAATGGTAAAATACGTGTTTTTTTTAACTTTCTTCCCACGCGGTTGCGTGGTTGGTTTTTTATTTTTGTGCGTGTTTTTTTTATTTTTTTTATTATTATTCGGCGATAAAAACCGCCGTCGATGGTCACCAGTTATAGGATTTTGCTCCTAATTTAAATTATCGTCTGATTTGGGCTTCTCAAATTGAAACACTTATACACCAAAATATTTTATTAGTTTATACAATTTATTTATTTAATTTATTTGTTTAATTTCAATTTAATTTGTTTATTAAATAAGTTTTATTTATAATTAATTTTGTATATATATACATTGTATTTATTTATTTATTTTTAATAATCACCACCACTAACACTTGTGTTGTTTTTTTTAGTTTTTAAAATCGTAATGGACGACAAGATTGTTATTTGCTTTGTTGTGTTGTTTTTTTGGTTGTTGTTTGAGTTGTGTGTCGTCGCCTTCGTCTTCGTTTTATGAAGAGGGAACACATGCGCCGGCGACGCCGGTTGTGTTGTTCGTGGTGATGTTGTTAGATGGCGATGG
Organism: Tipula unca; assembly: GCA_951394425.1. Classification (NCBI taxonomy): domain Eukaryota; kingdom Metazoa; phylum Arthropoda; class Insecta; order Diptera; family Tipulidae; genus Tipula; species Tipula unca. The sequence goes on from OX596380.1 coordinate 75,896,278, forward strand.
TTTTACTATAAATGTTTTTATAGTAATGGTGCGGTTATTAGATAGTGAAGGTTGGATAGATGGATACGTGATGGGGTTAGTGAACGCTTAATTCAAATAAGTTGGTTTATATTTGAATTTCACTAATTGTTTTGTTTGTGGCAGAATCGAATATCGGTGAGTCGAATATTCGAGCTGCTACAGATATATGATATACTATAGTATGTATTACATTAACAATTTTTAATAAAAAAAAAATTAATAATTTGATTAATGAACAGGTATACATTACAACTAAAAGTAGATGATTCTTCTGAAGCTATTGCTTCTGGTACAGAAGTTAGTGGCTCTTCTGGTTCATTACTAGATATATTATTATTATCTTCATGGATACTAAGAACCGAAAATTGATCACTTTGATCCGTTCTTAACATAGAAACGATTTGCGGATCGTCAATATAATGAAACATCCATCTGAAAAGTTAGGGATTCTAATTTCCACAATTTGGGATTCAAACGACATGTTAACTGAAACAAAAATGTACTTATTTGACAATATTAGAAACACATTTATATAAAAACAATACTTTCTTACCTTTTAAACTATTTAAAGAAATTTACATAAAATTTAATAGGAGTAATTAAATACTTTTAACTTATTGCATATCTTTATCACATCACAATACGAATTGTACTGAAAAAGCCGCAAAATTTTGACGTTTCGGTTTATATTTTAGTTGAAAAGGGTTGCAACTGGCACAAAAATTAAAACAAAGTTGTATCGAAAGATTTGTGTTTGTGAAAAAGAGTTGTATCTAATATTATCTATATAGATCGAACCTTTTATCACAAACTATTTACAAGTAAAAAGTTCTTCACTTAGTACTTTGTTATGCAGCTATCTCGGTTATTATTGATTATTTTTGAAATCTGACAACACCATTGAATAGAATAACCTCAAATTAGTAGTTATACATGTATAACTCATTTTTCTCCAAAATGTTAAATAGAACCTTGTTATTCTGACGTCGCGATCGAGTTCAATTTTAAAAATGTAAAAAATTTAAATTTCTTCAAGTTTAGCAAACAGACTAAAGAATTATATACAATAAATATTCAATTCAAAAATCACAGATTCATTAATTCATTTAAAATAAACTTACATCTATCTGTACATATGTATTCGGATGCCAATTCTTGTACGTATTTATACAGATTATTTAAATTATATATATAATATATGTACTGTTTACATAGTAAATTGCATAATTAAATAAAATAAAATAAATAATTAAGTTAAATTTTAATTTTGTTTCGGTTGAAAAGTGGAGGAAATCTTGCTTTGTACCTTAACGCTAACAAATTTATTAATCGCGATATTTTTAAGTTTTTTTTAAAACTTAAACATCCTCTGCAGAAACATCGTTCATTTCGGCCCAGTCCATACAAATATTATAACAATTCACAGCTTGTTTGTGTTTGACAGGAGCATTTTCAAAAACATCAACCTCGACATCATTTTCCAATTTCCCGCTTTTTGGAATTTCTTCACCGTCCTTTATATTTATTGGTAAAGAATTTTTAGTTATCCATTCCTGAATTTCTTGATTCGAAAATAAGTTGTTAGGGGATATTTTGTTTAATAAATTCAATACGGGATCTATATTTGCTGCGAAATAAAGGGTGGTTAAATTTTAATGGCCGATGTTGATTTTTAATAAAACACAAATTATTTAGGAAATTATTGTCAATTCTTTTTATTATGATAATATGGTATGGTTCAATTATGTATGGAAAATATCGCCCAAATGGCCGCCGCGACGTCGGCGGCACACCTCCATCCGATGGTCCAAATTTTCGATGACGCTTAGGCATAATTGAGATTCTATGCCGTTAATGTGCCGAATTATCTCATCCTTTAGCTCTTAAATTGTTGCTGGCTTATCGACGTACACCTTTTCTTTTAAATAACCCCAAAGAAAGAAGTCCAACGGTGTCAAATCACATGATCTTGGCGGCCAATTGACATCGCCACCACGTGAGATAACACGGCCATTGAATTTGTCGCGCAAAAGAGCCATTGTTTCGTTAGCTGTGTGGCAAGTGGCACCGTTTTGTTGAAACCACATATCGTCCACGTCCATATCTTCCAATTCGGGCCATAAAAGTTCGTTATCATCTCACGATAGCGAACACCATTCACAGTAACTGCCTGACCGGCCTCATTTTGGAAAAAATACGGCCCGATGATGCCGCCAGCCCATAAACCGCCGCACCACACTCAAAAAAAAATATAGGTTGATATAACAAAATTCTAGTTATATTTTACAAAATTTCTATAAATATACAGCACACAAAATTTTTTATAAAATATACAAAATAACATAAAATTATGTAAATTTTACAAAATAAAATAGTAATAATGACAAATGTTTTTGTCAAATATAAAAAAATCTTTATAATATTTAAAATTATGTTTAAAAAATTTACAAATATTTTGTAAATTAACTAAAATTTTTGTAAAATATACAAAATAAATAAACAAAATTTACAACGAATTTTGGTAAATGGCTAATATAAGTTATAATTATTACAAACACGTTGTTAATTCTAAAATAAGTTTTGATTAAATATATAAATAAATTTTGTAATATTTAGAAGAAACCTCTGTTTGTTTTAAAGACATTTTTGTAAAAGTAACAGAAATATTTTATTATGTTGACCAGGTATTTGTAAATATGTGTGTATAATATATATATATATATATATATATATATATATATATATATATATATATATATATATATATATATATATATATATATATATATATATATATATATATGTATATATATATATATATATATATATATATATATATATATGTATATATATATACATATATATGTACATATATATATATATATATATTTATATATATATATATATATATATATATATATATATATATATATATATATATATATATATATATATATATATATATATATAAATATATATATATTATATATATATATATATATATATATATAAATATATATATATATATATATATATATATATATATATATATATATATATATATATATATATATATATATATATATATATAAGTTAAATAAATTCCTTTTTATTTATTATAAAAAAAATCAATTTCTGATTTTTTTGTTTGTTATTATATCTTTTATTTAATTTATTAACACTTTGTTACAATTATGATTGATTCTTTATTTGATATTATCTTTTATTCACAATTATAATTTCTTTACTTAATTACTATTCTAAATCTGGATTACAACTGACTTCTTATTCTAAAAGTAATACTTAATTTCTATATTGTCGTATAAAGGAATGTGGCTGGTCATCATATTTATTCAGTTCACCGGAAGTTCGCACGTGTTCTTGTATGACATGATTTAGGTGTCGTTTTATGTCGCTATATGATATTGCCTGCCGGATGTCGGATGTGCATTAACTCTTCCCCTCTTACCATTTGGTTTCTTAGAAGAATGGTGTTTCAATAGAATTTCTTTCTGGGTTGGATTGTGATTGGTCGTTTGGGTAGTACGTGTTGTATTACCCGTTTGGATGTCGTTGATCACTTTATTTTCTTTTGTACATTGGTGTTCTGATTTATCGGGGAGTTCATCCTTTATAGTGTTAATTATCTTTAATGTTGTTTTTCTTCTATACATTATTATGAGAATGATTATGATGATGATGATGCCACTCGATCCAAGTCCGATGCTGGTGTATTTTTGGATGAGAGAGTCGTGTTTGAGTAATTCTATTGTTTTTGTGTTATTAATATGGATATCTTTCATCAATTGTACTGACAAGATCTCTTTATATTCGTTCTCTATCGGAGTTGGTTGCAAGATTGCTGGAAGTGTTTGGATTGTTGACTTTTCATTTGCGATGAATTTCATATCTCCAATAGACAAACTTGCATTGATGAACTTTAGTAAGTAGGTACCATTTAGTTTTTGTGTTTCGTTATTGATACCTATATCTCCTTCGTACTGATTGAGTAAAACGATGCCCTCTGCTATCTCGTTGATTACTGGTATATGTTGACTATTGGTTTGCCGACATTTTGATGGGCGGCTATTGAGCAAGTTCGGTAGGCACTCCGAGCTACTTATATCTATTACATTCTTTTGTTTACATATTGTTAAGGAATCAATTGTTCTACATTTTTTACTAATACCATATATTTTGTTGTGGCTTTTTAAAATTTGTTCATAATCTATTTCAATAATTTTGTTATTTCTTTTAACGGGTTTTAACAATAGTTTATCATAAATTTCAACAGTTGTGAGGGGGATATAAATGATATAAAGAAGTGACAAGTTGTTACTGATGATTTTAATGTTCGCAAAGTTCAAAGCTTCTTCTGGAGTCGCGTAAGGAAGGTTCTCATTTTCAATTGTCTTTATAGCTAGTTTAATCTCAGAATCAGATAGAATGAGGGAATTTATTATTCCTGCTTTAGCCCAATGTATGGCGTACTTGATGTTTATTATCTCTTCCTTCATCAATCTCAGTTTGTATTGTATGTTTAGAGCTAATTGGCCAGTTAATTTATTTTCCTTGTGGATGGCGTTGGTGATTTCATTAGCCATTTTGGTAATGTTGTTAATCCTATCGTTATAAAGCTGATTAATAATGACTTGTCTGTTATTGTTTTCCAGTATATTATTTATCTTATATTTTATAATTTCGAAGTCTTCGTGGTCGGGAGTTCCAGCGATCCATTTCCACGTGGTACCAATGAAATCAAGGGAACGTTTGGTTCTATGAATCTTTAGTCCGTCCAGTAGGGTTTGTAGTAGAGTAAGTTCGTGGTGTAAGTAAGGGTACAGGGAATGTACCGTTGTGATTTCGTCTTTCAGTATAGCGTGCATTCTAGTCATGAAGTTCTGATGGTTTTCTAATTCAATGAGGTGGATTAATTTGAAATTCCCTTCTTGTAACTTGGCTCTACCGGTATTAATGGAGATAATTTGTGAATTCGAATAGTCTAGTATTTGAACTTCAGAAGCTGCAATATGTAGGGAGTATCTGTAATTTTAGTGGAAATTAGGATTTTATGTTGCTCTTGTGAATAATTTTTCCGGACTCGGTTATTATGGTTGTATTACGGTCTTCTTTAACAATTTCTTGTTTGTATCTGGCTGTTAATTTTGACCCTAATCTAATGTTTCGTTTTACATAAATAGTTTGTCCCGGAAGGTATGTTTTAATTGGTTTTCGTTTTTTGTTATGGTATGCTACGTCCTGTTCTTGTTTTCGTATTAGTTTTTCTATACTGTTGAGGCGTGCTTGTTCGAATTCTTCTGGAGAAATGTTTGCACTTCGTCCGAAAAATAACTCTACTGGTTTTCTTTTGGTTGTTGAGTGTATCGAATGGTTGTATTCATTTACCGCTCTTTCGAATAATTCTATAAATGATCGTTCGATTCCATCTGTCTTGAGACACCTCATTATTTCAGACAGAGTTGAGTGAAATCTTTCAACCTGACCATTCACTTCGCTTTTGTAGGGAGGAATTTTGAATATTTTAATTACCACAACTTCGGGTACATTAAAAGAAAATAATATGTCTCTGAGTGGTTGTTTTATATCTTCTACTGCTCTAGATTTGATTGGCTTACAAACAGCGAACTTTGTCAATTTATCTATGGCTGTAAGTGCTAACTGGTTTTCAGTGGAGTAGATATCTATATGAATGGTATGTCCCGGATAATTGGGAATAGGTGTAGGGGTAATTATTTGTTTATTTGGGTGTCTGTCATATTTATTCTCACTACAAGTGGTACACTGTTTGACCAGAAACTTTATTTTCTTGCTCATCTTTGGGAAGTAGTAGTTTTGGATGATTTGTTCCCTATTCTCTTCGGCATTGCGGTGTGCTCGTCTGTGTGTTGTTAGAATTTCATTGTCTTGCTCCTCTTCATTTATGATGTCTGTTACCATTCTACGAGTGTAGCGTATTTTATAATTCCTAAAATGTATTGGATAAACTTCTTGAATTATTCCCATGATTCTCTCGGTTGTGTTTAGGCCATTTATTGTATTGGGGTTTAAGTATCACTTAAATATGTGTATTATATCAGCGGAGGTGAAGTTTGGTTTGATTATAGTGTGTCGTAAATAGTTTGGAAAAGGAGTTTGTATCTGGTATGAGTCTTCGTCGCCTGTTTTTAGTATCAGTTGGTTTCGGAAAGCGTTAATAGGAGTTTCGATTATAGGTATTCGATCATGAGCGGAACTTTCGTCACTGTGTTGCGTTGAAGTCATTGTATTCGCTTCAGTGGGAATTGTCACTCTTGAAAGTGCATCCGCTACTACGTTCGTTCTTCCTGGCTTATATTTTAGTTCGTAGTCATATTCTTCTAAAATGGCTTTCCATCTCTTCATTTTAGAGTTATTGTTCTTATTACTGAGGGCGAATGTCAATGGTTGGTGATCAGTAAATATTTGTACTTTCTTACTTCCGTAAAGGAAATTTCTTAGTGAGGTTAGTGACCAAATAATTGCTAGCATCTCTTTTTCATTAGCTGCATAGTTTTCTTCTGTTTTGTCTAGGGTTCTAGACAGGAACGTAATTGGTCTTCCGTTTTGGGAAAGTACTGCACCTAGTGCAAAGTTTGAAGCATCTGTGGTCAGTTGGAATTCTTTCTGGAAATTAGGGAATGATAATATGACCTCGTTTGAAATGAGAGAATTTTTTATTTTATTGAAGGCGCAAATTTGATCGTTAGTAAAATTTATTTGTTTATTTCTCGAAGCGGTCTTGGACACATGTCCATCCTCCCCTTTTAAGAGTGATGTCAAGGGTTTAGCGAGTTTGGCGTAATCTTTGATGAAACGGCGATAGAATCCGGCCATTCCTAAGAAGGATCTCAGCTCTTTCACCGTTTTGGGTGTAGGGAATTCCGTTATAGCCTTTACTTTTTTTTTATTTGTTTTGATTCCGTCTTTTGTTATTACAAAACCGAGAAATTCCACTTCGTCCCGTAAAAACTCACACTTGTCAAGTTGAATTTTCAAATTTGCTTTTTCTAGGGTTTCGAATATGGTTTTAATATTCTCGAAGTGCTCCTTTTCGCTTTTTCCAAATATTACTATGTCGTCGATGTAAACATAGCAGCGTTTCCCAATGTGGTCTCGCAAGATATCGTCCAGTGTACGTTGAAATATAGACGGCGCATTTTTCAGGCCAAATGGAGGGCGAGTAAATTCGTATTTCCCGTGATTTACGGAGAAGGCTGTCTTTTCTATATCGGTGTCTTTTAGTGGGATCTGGTGAAACCCGCTTTTTAAGTCTAGGATAGTGAAGAATTTATTTTCCCCTAGGTTGGCTAGAATGTCGTTTATCTCTGGTATTGGGTATCTGTCCGAGATTGTTACCGAATTTAGTTTGCGGTAATCTATGACCATTCTGTATTTTTTTTCTTTAGAAGCGTCCTCTTTTTTGGGGACAATCCATACTGGGGAATTATATGGGAATTTAGATGGTCTAATTATGCCATCTCGCAATAATTGGTTGATTTGTTTTTCTACCTCTTCTTTTAGACATACAGGATATGGGTATGGTCGTGAGTATACGGGGTCCGAGCTGGAGGTTCGGATTTCCCCTTTAACAGAAGTCACAAAAGTTAATCTTTCTTCTGGGTTTGAAAACAGATTTGGGTAATTGTCCACAATTCTATCTAGCTTCTGTTTTTGTTCAGGATTTAAGTGCGATACTCGGAGGCATATGGTATTTACGTGGAGATATGTTGTTTAAGAGGGATTTTTCTATTTGGGGTGATGGTCATAAATCCATCATTGGTGTGAATCGTGGCCCCAAGATCCTTTAGACTATCGTTTCCAATTATTCCGTCAAAGGATTTTAAACTGAGAAGGATAAAGAATTTTAATTTTCTTTGGGGACCAAACAAGTCTACCATGGCATGGTGGGTAATTTTGACGCTGCCCGCCACTGAATTTGCGATAAATGGTCTCTGATTGAGAATGGGGTTTCGTATATATTTAGGTTGGATGTAGTTCTTGTTTGAACCAGTATCTATTAAAAATTTGAAAGTTTTTCCGCCCTTCACTACATGCTCTAAATATGGCAGTGAAGAGCTCTTTAACCTAAAAAATTAATATCATCCAATTCTACGGTTTCTGGTTCCTCTTGTTCGTCGAGTTCTTCGAGGAAGTTCTCTTCGTTGGCTAATTCTGGTACGTCTTGAGAATTTGTGTATTCGAGTAAGGTTTGTCCGTAATTTGCGTCATATTCCGTAATCTGTTCCTGGTATTGTTGCCAATCTGGTATGCCGTAAGTTTGTTCATTATGGAATACTCTTTGATATTTATTCGGTTTAGGAGACTCGTGATTTTGATTTGGTGCGTTGAAATAGGGTCTTTTTTCATGAACTGAGAATTTTGCGGTCGATTCGCATAGTTTACTTGTTTTGAATGGATGCTTCCATCTACTTCCATGGGAGTTGGTTTGGGTAGCGGTTTAGGTGGAAGGAAGGGATGCCCTTGTGGATTATGGTATTGACGTGGTGTTATTGGGTATTGCCAAGTTTGGAATCCGAATTGGGGTCGATTGGATTGTTGGATTGGAAAACCGAATGAAGGTCGATTGAATGGTGGGATTGGTTTCTGGTTATTATAGCTCTGGGGATTGTGTAATAACTGCGGATAGAACGGTGGAGTGTTCCTTTTCGGGATTGGAGGTGGATGAATTGGCGGTCTACGCTGACCATTCTGTAAACTGCCATGAGCGTATTGTGTCCTATAATCGACATTCTGTAATTTTAGACATAAGTGCAGAGCTTGAGGTAAATCAGAGGGTTCCCGAATACTAAGAAGGCGTGGTAAATCTCCTTTTAGGCCCCTGATGAACGTATCAAGTGCTTTATCTCTGTAACTTTCCGTTAAGTTATTTAACGATTCCTGTCCCATTTCCATGCAGGACAATTTATTCAGTATTAGGGATAGGTGTTGATAAACCTGTTGATAAAATTCAGCGATCGTTTTGTTACCTTGTATCAGTGTCATCATCTGATACTCTAGGGTACCTAGATCGCGCTTATCTGCATAATGCAGAGTTAGACATTTGGCGATTTTCTGCCAATTGAGTGGGGTGTTATAAGATTCTAATACAACGTCGGCGTGGCCTACTATTTTATTTCGAATTACGTTTAAAATGCCGTAATATTTCGGCGTACCTTTTAGGTGTTCATATATCTGTAAAACTCTATCTACGCTTTTTTTCCATGAACTAAATTCTCCTGGTTGGCCTGAGAATTCACGTATACATTTTACTATGTCGGGAATTTTGTCTAAATCCGTGAGGTTCGCTCTGTATTTATCTTCTATTGTCTGATCTATGTCGTTCTTGTGATTATTAGTTTTTTGGTTTTGTTCGACTATGATTTCGGTTATAATTTCTGTTAGCTGTCCGAGGTCGAATGTTTTATAAGATTTAGGATCTGTCTGTAAATTGCTCTCAGTCATTATATATTTTTTTAATTTTTTTATATCGTACACTAGAACGTTATTTTAATTGGGATAAATTTCTCTCAACTGTTGATTTATGAATAATTTCTTTAAATTTTAATTCTTATATCTGAATTGAATTTTAAATAATTACACTCGATTAATTTCTTTGAACTTAAATTTTTGTGTTTAACATTTGATTTTTAAATATTTTAATAATAATTGCTTTAGATTAAATTTCGTTTTACTTTAATTTATTTTATTTATTTATTTTTTTTTTTTAAATTGAAATATGCCTTAATTTTACTATACTTTTTAATAAATTTGATATATTTGATTAGTAGATTTTTATAAGTTTAATAAATTAATTAAATCAATTATTTATTTGTTTAATTATTATTTTCTCAATTTCTATATTGAATTATTTTTATATATTTAATTACTTTCTTTGATAATTTGCACAACAAATATATAGAAAAATTTCACTTACATAATAATATACAAATGTATGATTAACATTTGGAGTTGTATCCTAGTCCCTTGCTCAAATAGATCTACTTGTAACTGGTTGGACCGCTGTTGATAAAAATCCGCCTTGGTTATTCGTGATTTTGTTTTATCAACTCCGTTTTCTCTATTTTGGTTATTGTAAAGTACTTCGGGGCTTCTTTTTCCAACACTTATAATTACTTTATTCACTGTGTATTATGTGCGTGTGCGTTATGGTAAATTACACACTATTTTCACAATTATTTATGGTTAAACTTTGTGTTGCACGATAGTTTATGATTATTTTTTTTTTTTTTTTAACACAGTTTCACTTGCGTTTTGATTATACGCTGTTGTGAAATAGTTTTGGTTATTACTGCAGTGGACGTTTTGAATCAAGGGTCCCTGTTTCGGCGCCAGTTAAATAAATTCCTTTTTATTTATTATAAAAAAAATCAATTTCTGATTTTTTTGTTTGTTATTATATCTTTTATTTAATTTATTAACACTTTGTTACAATTATGATTGATTCTTTATTTGATATTATCTTTTATTCACAATTATAATTTCTTTACTTAATTACTATTCTAAATCTGGATTACAACTGACTTCTTATTCTAAAAGTAATACTTAATTTCTATATTGTCGTATAAAGGAATGTGGCTGGTCATCATATTTATTCAGTTCACCGGAAGTTCGCACGTGTTCTTGTATGACATGATTTAGGTGTCGTTTTATGTCGCTATATGATATTGCCTGCCGGATGTCGGATGTGCATTAACTTATATATATATATATATATATATATATATATATATATATATATATATATATATATATATATATATATATGTATATATATATATATATATATATATATATATATATATATATATACATATATATATATATATATATATATATATATATATATATATGTATATATATATATATATATATATATATATATAAATATATATAAATATATATATATATATATATATATATATATATATATATATATATATATATATATATATATATATATATATATATATATATACAGTAGTGGTCAGAAATGTTACCACAGAAAAAATGTTGATGTTTCGAAAAAAAATTCTAATTTGCATGAATATTTTTTTGCATGCAGTGTGAAACATCAAAATTTTTTCGGTGGTAACATTTCTGACCACTCTTAAAAAAATTTCAATTCTAAAAGTTTTGTTCCTTAAAAGGCTCCTTTTCAAACGGCTATAACTTGATATGGGGGCTTTACAGTGCGAAGTGGTAGAAGTAAAGTCATTTCGCTTTGATCAAGGAATCCAACCGTACTATTCCTGTCAGCCACTGTAGGGACACCCTGTATATACATATATACTATATATATACGAAAATACATTAGTATAATAAGACTAAATTTCTTTACTCGTAAGACGGCTATATAACTCATCATCTTCGCCCCAAGATTTCAATAAAATTTTTAATTCATTTTCTTCAGAGTGCTCTACACTTTCTTCTTCTGTGCTTATATTTATACTACTTTGTTCTTCTTCTATGTTAATTTGTGATGTTCGTTCTTCTGTGTTCGCTTTGTTTAACATTTCTGCCGCTTTCGGAAAAATATTAATTAAAGTTGCCATGTCCAATGAAACGATACCGCCTAGTTCTAAATTGGGTTGATCCTCCAGATTGCTCTCGTTAAATTCCGGAAAGTTGATTACAACAGCATTAACGTTATTTTCCTCCATGACACAACGTTGGTTTTAATGAATTTATTCTATTGATTTAAGTTTTGTAAATTGTATGTTTGTAATATTTAAATAATATCTTTCATAATATCAAAAATAATAACAAAACGCCTGCCCATTTAAAATAAAAGCAGAGTATTAAGACTTGCAAAAACTTTAAATTTAAAAGAAATTTTTATTGCGAATAACATTACCTTGCGCAGTTTGGTAGCTAAGTAACGGTGGACTGTTGAAATATGTTAATGGATAAATAAAATAATTTGGGCATTCCGATAAAATTTTAAACGATACATAATGCTTTACATATAAAGAAGTATATCTCGTCAATATTAAGTAGGGCTCTATTTCTTTTTCAGGGATAAATATACCATTAATTTTGTAGATCTCTATATTTGTATAAATGGTCTTGGAAACAAAATAATTTATTTTATAATTAGTACCTTTAAAGATGACCGATGTAAGAAATTTCGCGTTATTCATATTAAATTCAAACTTTTCGAAAATATGTAAAGGAAAGCTGTTTACAATCATTTTTTTCTCATCAACTTGTAATAAAGGATCGACTGGAGAGACTATTAAACTAGCAAATTTTAATTGGCATTTAATTGCGATACTCAAAGTAATGTTTTTGCGAGTAGGAATATTTTTAGCATACGCTTTTAATTCAGAATGTTTACCCTCAAATCTAAAGCAATATATATTCTTGAGCGGGCCTACGTTTTTTATTAACCTAGGATAGTGAATTAAAAAATGGTACTTTGGCTTAAGCGTCTCTTGAAACAACCTTACATAGTCTTTATTGTGTTTACTAACCCTTTTTCCTAAATCAAATATACGGTTATCATTAAATTGGGTTGACACCAAAATGTCGATTAATTCCACAAAATCACAAAAAAACAACCATACTTCATCATTAACTGGAACCATATCTCCTACAATTAGTGGTAAAAAGTGTGTAAAAGCCCACATTTCCTTCGCTGAAAAAGTAAATCGGTTGTTCTTAATATGAATATCTTTTATATCTTTTGATAAGTTTCCTATTTCTATATCCCCATATGGAAAGGTACTCTTAAGCTTATTAAGGAAATCTAAAGTAAAATATTTTTTTGTATTTATAAGATAAAATAATATGTGGGACAAATTATAATGGCATACCCCTTCAAATATGTCATGCATAATATCGGCTGCAAAATTTTTTATAACGTGAAATGAAGGAATGCTATTAAAAATGGACTCGCTATGAATTCCAGTTTCCTTAACTTCATTTCTTGTTACATCTAAAGCATAATTTTCTAAAGTGCGGATAGTAAGGGAATCTTCCTCAGTTTGATTTGCCGCGGTTGCTTTATTGACTTTGCAAAATCGACAGTAATAGTGGCTTGAAAACGATTTCGAAAACCCAAGTAAATTATTCAAGCCCAAGTTATCACCCAATACTAGGCATAGAATAAAATGGACTTTAATTTCTCCGTTTCTTGATTGTATCTCAATTCCATTAATTTCTAATGATTTTATTTCTTCTACAAGTGTGAACAATGAAATATCATTACCATAATCTTTAATGAACTTTGACCTTATTAAAGCGGCAATTTGAATGTCTTTTAGTTTTGCATTGGAAGAAAAAATGGGAAACGTATAATAAATACCATTGATACTATGTGTGCCTGAATGCGAGCCTAGGGGATTGTTTACTTCAAAATCGTCAGAATATAAAAAGAAAGGGATTAAAATTTTATCCGGATATAAACTGCGTTTTTCTTTCCAAATATTTCCCTGAATAAAATGAGACAAACTATCCTGAGTATTTTCTAACGTGATAATAGTTTTAATCGCATGGTCTAGCAGATCGTCCTTTTCAAATATTTTTTTAAACTGAAATTGTAGAGGAAACACTACACCTTTACAATTACTTTCATTTAAAATTGGTATGCCTTTTTGATATACTTCTGTAATTTGGTTATCAATAGAAAATTGCACTAAATTATGAAGCAAATTGTTATCTTTTAAATATTTCAAAAATTTATGTTCACTATTTACATTTTCAAAAATATCCAAAACACTAAAAATATTATTTATATTGTTTAATTGAGTTTGGGATATTTCTGATTTCAGAATCGTAATATTTTCTACAAAACTATTCAAATGTGATCTAATAGGTTGAATTATAAAATCAGTTGTCATTTGTTGGATATCGACGACATCCTTCCTAGTGAAATTGTTTTTATTATGAAGTGAAAGAAGAAAGTTAATGGATGGATTCAAAGGCTGTGAAATTAGTTCATAGTTCTGTATAAGTAAAAGGTTATTAGATAAACTATTATTAATGGTATTGTCACAAACGCTTGAACTACTAATATTTGAATCGCCACTTAGGCATGGGTTATGAGATAATAAAGGGTTGTTGTTTGTCTCATTAAATTCGCAAATATTTTCAATAACCCTATTTGTATTTAAGTTACTAGTCAAATTTTTACTGGAGCTTGCAACACATAAACTATTAGGATTGGAATTTGGCACATTCGTAATGTTAATCGCAATATTCAGTTTTTTTTTTATAACTACAGAGTCTTTATTAGAATGGCGAAATAAGTGTCTCTTAAATGTACTAATATTTTGGAATGTCTGAGAACACTTATTTTGATTACAGATAAAGGTACTATTAGTTTTATATCTATGTATAAATTTCAAATGAGCAATTAACAAATTCACTGATGATAGATCGGTATTACAAACAAAACAACCATACATTTTGAAATACTTGCTATGCGTAATGCAATATAATTTTATAATATTATTCCTGATCCTCAAAATAATCTTCTAAGCTTTCGGAAATAGAGAGAGTATCTATACTACTCGACAACTCCTAAAATTGAGATGTGAACATACATAAGTTAATTTACCTAATCAAATATAAACTCAGCGCAATAAGTATAGGTATAAGTAAATTGAATTTTTTAGTAGATTTGGTTAACTACAATAAATTTCTAAAATTGCAAGTATTTTCAATTTTTCAATTTTTAGTGTATTAAAATACGATTTCAGATATTTCAGGTATACCCACACTTATTCCGGTGAGTGTAAGTTAAAATTAACAATATTTAAAATGATACGTCTTTATTTCTAATAGGTACTTACAATTTCAATAACAGCTTCCTTATGTTGTTTTTGTAGTTGATCTAAGTAATGTTCAAATAATATTTTATGTCCTAGCTGTTCTTTTCGAAATATTAATTTTAAATGCTCTTCTTTTAAACCAATCAACGTATAATAAAACGCTTTACGATCTAAAATAAATATTTAAATAAAACACATGTTTAGTATAAAGCATTAGTATTTGTATATCTCATCAAAATTATAAATTAAATTAAATTGTATATATATATATATATATATATATATATATATATATATATATATATATATATATATATATATATATATATATATATATATATATTCTATATACTCGTATATATATATATATATAATGGTGTGCAGTGGTACAACAAAACTGAATTTGTTTCATCGGTCCATAATATTTTCCGATTTTTCAGCGTCGGCATTAGCTATGTGATTTTTATATTAATGAAAAAAATACAAAGTATGCTATTTCACTGCACACCACTGTATATATATATATATATATATATATATATATATATATATATATATATATATATATATATATATATATATATATATATATTTATATATATTTATATATATATATATATATATATATATATATATATATATATATATATATATATATATATATATATATATATATATATATATATATATATATATATATATATATATAATATATATTTATATGTAATTATTTTTATATTAAACTTTATTCAACACCCATAAGACGCTGTGTTACCACGTTATCAAAAATTTATATAAAAGTGTGTTTATAAAATGAAATAGTCTCCAAAACTACTGTTATTACCGTTACACATAAATATTACATTACATTATGTGTAATTGTATTTGGTCGGCGGTTTAGCTATAATATTATTTAAATAAAATATGTGTGACATATAACATAACTTTTGTTTTGTAATATTACTACAAAATTATTAACACGACACGTCGACAAATTTAATTTCGTTTTTTTTTGTCAATTTAGTTTACCGTAATTTATAATTCACAACACTTTTAAAATAACCCACTTAATTATTATTATTTTATAGTATGTACTAACCTTTTATGCTTTTAAATAGTTCTACTGTATATAAATTAATATTTTTTAAAAAAGTTTTCACTGCCTCGTCGTATTTTATATTAAAATCATTTTCACTGTTATCCATACTTAGGTATATTAAAACACACCACTTGCTTGTTAGCTCAAACCACAATGAATAATTTTGTATAAACGTGTTCTATGTTCGGATTTACGGTAATTAATAGGACTAATTTTACAATACAATTTCGTAAAATTTACGAAGATTATTGTTTTAATAGCGAAAATATTCGTAAAAATTACAAAGAAATATGTTGACTACAAAATATTTTCGTACATTTCACGAAGCATTAACGTTCTTTTACAACTGTAACAGTAGATAAAATAATTTTACAATTATATTTGTAAAGTAAACAAGTCGATTCTAGTTTTGTTACAATTAAATTTGTAAAGATGAGGGTTATTACAACCTTACGGAATGATTTCTAAAAATACCTTTCTGAAATATAAAAATATGTTTTTGCATTTCCTTCCCCTAATTTATTAATAAATAGACTGGGAAAAGTTATTTTTATGGCATCAGTTCCTATTTCAAGATTTCTAAAGCAAGTTTTTGAAGTGAAACTTATAGCCGCGTATAAAACGTTTTAGAATGGGTTACTGATGAAACGAAAATTTGTTCCCCAAAAAAATGAAACAAAAATTTGTCGCCAAAAACAAATTCAACGTGTACGATGGAAATGGAATTCTAAAATTATTTTGAGATGAAGTTCTGAAATACAGCCAAGTAGGATGGAACTTGGTTATCTCTCAACCGATCATAATGAGCCGATGTAACGAAAATTTGTCCGCCGTCATTAAAAAAACAAATACCGTATATCAAAGGGGATTCAGTAAGTCCTAATAGGAATCGGTCCATATTATGACTACCCTCATCTGTATTTTTACCCGTAACCGCATATGGAATTACGATGTAATGAAGATTCATTCATTACACAGTAATTTCAATTGGTGGTTTCATTTCTGGCGGTCACTTGTTATAGGTTTTCAAATAGTAAGATACATAGTAGTTTACCAAAATTTATGAGATATTCTGCTTAACTAGAACAAAACTCATATATCGCAATAACTAAGTCAGTTGCTATAAGATTTCGAATAGTTAGTTACATATTAGGTTTACAAAATTTATGAGATATTACAGTTAACTAGAACAACAAAACATTCATACAACTAGGTCAATTGGTTTATGTTTTAAAAAAGTTAGATCTTGTAACGTAACAACACATCCATAAAACTAGAATTATATGAAATATTATTATTTCAACTAATACAATTAATATAGGTATATCCGCTGCAGCAAATTTATCATATTGTAAAATGATGTTACTATTTCCCTTGTAAACACCACTTAATTTTCATTGTTAATTTGACTTTGCAAAGAAATTGAAATAACGAAATGAAATTTGTTCGATTTACGAATTATCCGTCAATTTTACAATCAACGCCTTACAAAACAAATGTTAATTTAACGAAAACGTTATTAAATTTACAATTTCTTTTTTACGATGCAAAGTTTATTAAATTAACAGAATTATTTGTAAAATGAAAAAGTGAATACGTACTCCCTGTTATTTTTACAAGCAAACTTGTAAAATTATGTTACAATTTCCCACGCAAACATTACTAAATTTCTTTGTAAATTTGGATTTGTATAGAAAGCAGAATTACGAAATGAAATTTGTTTTATTTACAAATAGTTTGTTAAATCTACAATAAAAACCTTACAAATCAGGTGTTGATTTAACAAAAATTCCGTTAAATTTACAAAATTGGTTTTACGATGCAAAATTTGTAAAAAAAACGAATTATTTTTTTAAGTGTACCTTGTCGGTATCTGTTGTTGCTGGGACTGCGGGTTCTGTTTCGTGAGGAAGCTCGTCGCCCACGCGAACGGCTTCGACCTCGGAGAAGCCCGTCGAGTCTGGACTCAATTCTCGACAACCTTGATTCGAGTGAGTTTGTTGTTGTTGTTGTGGAACGGGGAGTTCTATCTCCACTGCGTTCCCTTGATCGCCGGTATGGTACATTGACTTGACTGACGCTTGGTTGGTTGATGTGTATGACATCATACATTTTGTCGGCAATTCTGGCTAACATTTGTGTCGTGGAGGATTCGGGCTGTGCCACCAGCGCTATGCGAATCAACTCCGGCATTTTCCGGATCCATAGCGATCTGATTATTGTTTCGGAAAAGTTGTTGTTAGTCAGTGTTTGTATGTGCCGTAAAGCGTCAGATGGTGTGCGGTCGCCCAATTGCTGGCCTGAAAGCAATTGTTCCAGTTGGCGTTCGCTCGATGGTGCTAGGCGTTCTAGCAGTGTCTCCTTGAGTTTGTTGTATTGGTTTGTGATTGGTGGATTGAGCAGGAAATCGGAGATCACATCGCACGTTTCTGGTTGTAAGGCTGACAAAATTTGCATGTATTTTGTTTTGTCAGCTGTTGTGCCTTGTAGTCCGAATTGAATTTCGGCGAGCTGAAACCATGTTTGCTCTTTGTGGCCAGAACGGTTGAATGGCGATTCGTTGATGTGATGCTGCGATTTGTGGACTAGCGCCTTGAGGCGTGGTGTCCATTTTTTGTGGTTGATCTTTTTCATCATCCGACATTTTGCACAAACCAATAAAACAATAAAAAAATGTAGAGAGAAAAAAATAAAAACAACTATGAATGAGGAATGGTTACCTTGTGATTACGTTTGAAGGCCGGGATGTTCCTTCGGCTTAACTCCCTTGTGACGAGATACCCCCGAATATGGAGTTCCTATGCGTCCTACCTTATATTGGGGGGGCTCGTTGAAATTTGTAGCAAACAATTCAGAAAATGCAAGGTGAAATTGGAACAGCGGATTTTATGTGCAGCGAGAAACCGACCAGTGTGTGTGAAAATGGATGGGTGTGTAAAATGGTGGTGAAAAATATATATATAAAATTGTGCAGAAAAAAAATGATTTTACGTTAAATTTTTATAATTAAAAAGTGATTATACGTTAAAAAATAAGCAAATAAAAATAAAAAAATGTTACGTTAAGAATTTTAAAGTACAAGAAAAAAAATTGTATATACAAAAAAAAACTATGTACCGGTTTTTATTGTTGTTTCTGCTGCTGTTGATGGTCATCCGCTGCGGTGAGGGTGGATCGCTTCACCGTTTGCGTTGTCCCACGGTGTCCCTCGTTGGTACGTGGGATGGCCCTACGCACGTATTTGCTTTCAATCTTCCCACGCGGTTGCGTGTTAATTTCTGTTTTCCTGCGGTTTCGTTTAATTGCAATTCGTTGATTCCCGCGGTGTTACGTGGGTTCGCCCTACGTACGTTTGGATAGTTTTCGGTCTGCCGAAAATTTTATCGAAGATTTTATTTTTTTTAATTTTTATCGAAGACGACAAAAATTTTGTAAAGCTATAATTATATATATATATATATATATATATATATATATATATATATATATATATATATATATATATATATATATATATATATATATATATATATATATATATATATATATAGATTGATTCCAATCTAACTTTATTTACTAAATTATATAGAGAAATGGCACTATATATATTTTATTATTTCGTGTTTTTTTCTGCAAAATAGGCTAAATTAAGGAACAACTTGAGTCTTTGTTTTTGGTTATGTTTTTTTATATTTCGTATTCACTCGGTTCAATGATGTGGTAATAATTTTTTTTTAAAAGCGCACTTCACGAAAAAAAATGTTTATACTGCGTGGTTATTTATTTGTATATGTTTTTAATGTATTTAATGCGGTAAAAACCGCCGTCGGGATCACCAGTTTAGGAGGTGGCTCCTATTTTAATGATGTCGTCCGATCCGGACTTCTCAAAATAACCAAACGCACAATAAATGTTTATTTATAAAATTTATTTATTTTGTTTATTTTGTGTTATTTACTTAATTTATTATTATATTAATTTGTTTATTATTTTATTTAACTTGTTTTTATTTATTTATTTATAAAATTTAATATTCAATTAATTAATTTTGTTTATTCATTTATTTATTTAACCACCATTAATAATTTTTGCGACGCGTTGTAAAGATGTGTTGTCTTGTTTGCTAGTTGTTTCGGTAATGGGTTGTGCAAAGCACGAAAACTTGTAATCGACTGTGTTGTAAAATATGACGGCCGTCGCCTTCGTGTTCGTTTTTGATGAGGGAACACATGCGCCGGCGACGGTCGACATTGCACTTATGTTAAGTGTTGCATCACCGCATTGTTATTGCGTGGTGATGTTGTTAGATTGCGACATGCTTTACTATAAATATTTTATAGTAATGGTTCGGCTATTGGATATGTGATGGGGTTAGTGAACGCTTAATTCAAATAAGTTGATTTATATTTGAATTTCACTAATTGTTTTGTTTGTGGCAGAATCGAATATCGGTGAGTCGAATATTCGAGCTGCTACATATATATATATATATATATATATATATATATATATATATATATATATATATATATATATATATATATATATATATATATATATATATATATATATATATACAATGGTGTGTAATAAAATAGGTAATTTCAGAATTTGTTCGTTGAAGACAAAAATTAAAACTTAAATTTAATTAATTTCAAAATAGAACATAAAAATACATATTTATGTCATAATAAAATATATTACAAATTCAAATAATTCATTACATTTATTTATTTCAGTCTTAAAAAATTTCATTTATTACATTTCAGCGATTGCTAATATTTTATGTTGTGCATTAAAATAGGCAATTCAAATATTATTAATTTAAAATATCACATTTATAACTTAAAACTAAATAAATCTATAGTAAATCAATATTTGGTAGTGTATCCTTTATTTACAATAACTGCATTGCACCTCCGGTGCATGGAGTCCACTAATCTTTGGCACCTCTCTGGTGGTATGGCCATCCAAACCTTTTTGACATTTTCCCAAAGTTCTGCCCTGTTTTTTGGGTTTGGCAGTTTGCCTAAGGCACGTTTGACGTCCCCCCATAAGTTCTCAATCGGATTGAGATCCGGCGATTGAGATTGCCATTCCATGAGCTTGATGTTTTCGTCGATAAACCATTTTTTTACCACCTTCGCTGAGTGTTTCGGATCATTATCCTGTTGAAACACCCAACGAAGGGGCATGTTTTCTTCGGCAAATGGTAACATTGTGTCGCGTAAAACATTAGACAAATACTACTCTTTTGTCATAGTTTCACTAATCAAAATTAAGGGCCCCACACCACTGTAACTAAATGAACCCCATAGCATAATGTTACCTCCGCCATGCTTAACAGTTTTAATGGTGTAACGAGGATCAAATTGCTTTCCTTTGGGCCGCCTTACATGTTTTAGGGTGCTGTCCGATCCAAACAAGTTTATTTTGGTTTCATCGGACCATAAAATATTCCGCCATTTTGTAAGTGGCCATTTTACGTGGTCCCGTGCAAATTTCATTCTATTCCGTACATTTGTTTTGCTTAAAGCAGGGCACTTTTTCGGAATAGTTGCTTTCAAATTATTATTAATTAACCGTCTGCGGAATGGTGAACTATCTATCGGAAGGTTTAGTTCCTTTTTAATTTCCGAAGAAGTGGCAAACGGATTTTTTTTAACATATCTTATTATTTGATTATCGGTTTTTGATGACGTTTTCCGTTTTCCACCTCGATTTTCGGCACAAATTTCCCGTTTTAACGCGTTGGTCACCATATTTATTGAACAGCCAATTATAGTTGCAATTTCCTTAAGCTTTCTTCCTTTGTTTTGTAATTTAACAATTAGCAAACGTTGGCTTTCTAAACAATGTTTCCCACGTCCCATTTTTACTGTTAGAAAATAAAAATAATCAATAAAACTAATTTCAATATTTATTGTGTTCTGAAATTTACACGTTTCCATTACAATTACTCTATAAAAATTACAATAACAATTAATTAACAAATTAAATTTGGCAATTACCTATTTTATTGCACACAATGGGCGCTTTCAGATCGGCCAACAGTTGGCAACATGTTGAGTAAATTTAACATGATAAGTTTTGAATGTATTCGATTTATCGAAAATTTCATGGCAATGTGATAGATCGTATGTCATTTGTTCCATCAGTAAATTTTCAATGCCAACATGTTGGGAGATCTGAAAGCGCCCAATGAATGTAGTTTTGTTCCAAAAAATTATGATTTTATACCTATCGTCAAACGCAGCCAAAACAAAACTGACTGTAAAACGTAAAAACAAATGAGGAATATTATATTAATAGCCAAATACCGGAAATTCCCGTTTTATTTCGATTTAAATTTCTTTTGTTCGCTTAAACAATGTAATTACCTATTTTATTGCACATCACTGTATATATATTGTGTGTATTTATATATATATATATATATATATATATATATATATATTGATACATTTAAACTTACTTTCATTGAAATTTTCCTGACATTTCAACACTGACAACAGGTTCGGGTCTTGAGTCCCCTTTACTTTCTCCTCGAGCATAGGTATAATTTTTATCAAGAATTCTGGAAACGAAATGTTTATACTAGGCACGTTTGGATGCATCTTCCGAAAATCAATGTCTACCTGTAAATATCAATCAATTTATTAAGATTCAGTTCCACAAACACGTTTCACAAGGCTTACCAATTTATAACCTAGCGGTTTCCTATACTGCGGTCATCTAGCAAATATTTCTACCGTTGATGCCCCAGAATCAATAAAACTTTTTCGTACTTTATATGTACTGTGCCAGTGTTGTTCAACTTCGGCCCAACTGCAATTATCTGCTGCTAAAGCATTTATGCTTTCTTCACTGTCGTCTTCAGCACCTGTTAAATAGAAATTATATGATATCTCTATTAGTAAATCCTTAAAAAAAATTTTATCGTGTGTAAATACCTGTTGCATTATTGGTCGGTTCCTCTAATTCTGCTTGCTGTTGGTTGGCTGCCAAAACTCCCACTTTTCTTAATTTTTTTATTTTATTAAAATATTTTTCGTACACTTTCCCTTTAGGGGATTTTCCCTTGCTTTTATAATAATATAATACCTGTAAATATAATAAATAAAATATTAAATTTCATATTGAAACTAATAAAATAGTTTTGTAATTGCTTTCGTTTGGAAAAACATGAATAATTTTATCGGCGATTTCATCTGCCAGCCCACACGACATTTTAATCTTGTTTTTTATAAGATGGTTTGCAATGATATCAACCAACATTGATCGAAGCCCGCTATTTAATTTTTCAAACGAATTGTAAAAATTTAGAATGTATTCGCCATCTGTTGTTTCTTTTAAAATTTCGTTTACATTTATTGAGATGTGGTTGCTGGTTCCCTAAGATGATTCGGAGCTTGCTGTTGTTCCTACGTCTGATAATTTAGAACTAACTGTTGTTGCGGTATCATTAATCCAAACATTATATTTGACGGTAAATTTGATTTGGGTTCCTAAATTGAAATGTTGCAAAAAGGTTTGCTTGTATTCACCTAAGAGCTTAAGTGATCTGATATCCATACCCAATTCTAAAATAAATAATTTTGCGATATTAGTTTTCATATTACATAATAATATTATAAATCACATTGCAGAAGTTTCTGCCGAATTGCTTACCAACACATTTTGGATACATTTCTTCTAGATTCCAGCTAGTAAATAACTGGAGTAGTTCATTTTGTGATGCATTTTCTTCAGCAAGTATTGTTTGTGGCTCTATTGTACATTGTTGTGCAGCATTTGTAGACCATTGAGGTTGATATGGTTCATATGATTGTGACTGATTATTAAATGGTTGCGTGGGATTTGATATAGACGGATGATGAATAAGTTGGTTGGTGATATCGACTGTCTCTATATTATTATTAATTTCTTGTAAATCCAGATCCAATATGGTAGTATATTGTTGTTTATCCATTGTGCGTAATTGATTACAAATTTTAAATAAAACTATATACTGATTTTATGAAGACAGTAAAAATATTTATAATTAAATAATTGTATGTATAACCTTATTTCATTAAAATTATAACCTTTATTCAATGAGAAGATAAACAAATCTAACTAAAATATTTGAAAAATGTGAGGTATTCATTGCAAATTGTAAAAGAAAAAGGAGCTGGTGGCGTTTATATCTCTTTCTTATTCTAACCTATTATGTGTGTATATGGACAAGTTATATTTTTCTCGTTTAAAATATTTATGTTTTTGTTTCACGAACGTACAAAAATAAATAAAATGTTTACAGTTACCTAAAAACAGTTAATACCAGGGTTGTCAAACGTTTTTTTGTGGGAATACAAATTGGTGCCGACAGTTGATAATCCCACATGCCATATGTACAGGTTTCAAACGTAATTATTAACAGAAATAGGATTTCCCCTCCAATAATTTAATATTTTACTTTTTTATATTCATGTTTTTTGTTTTTGTATTTTTTAATATGTACGAGTATAAGAAATATCATGATATGATATTACACTTGTGTCTTCCTGATAATATGGAACATTTTTATTTAAAATTATTCTTTAAGACGAAGAAAACGGTCTCCTTTTAAAGTTTTAGTTAAAGTTACTGGAGGGCCACTAAAAACTTTGATAGGTAGAATAATATTTTGTTGTATAATTGTGTCAGGGTTATCAATCTCATACGCTAAATAATGTGTATTTAAAGGACCGACGCATAATTGATTAACCCAAACTAATACATTTAATTCGTCTTTGGTATTAACAAAAATTACAAAAATTTTATATAATTCTAATTCGTCTTTAAAAATTGTTAAATGAAAATCTTTTTTATATAAAGTTCCATTGTATTTAATTTGGGAAAAACAAACAAACTCGTCTATCTTTTAAATTGACTTCTAATATTTTATGTTTTTCGGAAGTAATGGAAGAGGATTGAGGAGAGTTCATAATATAATTGGCAAATTTCATTTGAGCTTTATTGCCTAAAGTTACGCAAATATTTCGTCTTGAATTAGTTGACGTGGCGAAACTTTTGGGATCTTTGTGTTTACCTTCGAAGCCAAAACACCAATAATGTATTGGTGGGCCAGAATATTGAATTATTTTAGGGTAATGGATTAAAATATGGTGTTTTGGTTTTAATGTGTCATTAAATAAATTTATATATTTTGAATGATGATCTTTAATTAATACCTGCAAAAGACAAATTAGTTTTTTATTAAAAGATCGAGATAATAAAATATCTATTATTTTAACAAGACATTTTAGAAATCCCCAAACTTCATCATCTTCAGGTACCATATCACCAATCATTAACGTAAAGTAATGAATAAAACATTTCATCTCGCTAGCAGACATCTTTAATTTGAATTTATTAAGATGATTTGTTGTAATAGGAGGAGAAATATTTCCAATATCAATAGGGCCATAATTAAAATTTTGCTTTCTATTGTTTAAAGTGCTTAAAGAAAAAATCTTGACCTCTTCTGTATAGTATTTTATCACATGGCATAAGTCGTAATGGCATATACCCTCAAAAATATCATGCATCATATCAACATAATAATTACATACAACATGGAATGACAATACATCATTAAACAACGAATTTTTGTAAATACCAGAATTTTTAAAATCACCATTTTTTATATCCTCCTCATAATTCTCAATAGTACGATGCAAATCAACTCTATCTTCACATAAACTTTGTGATTCAATTTTATGTTCTTTGCAGAAACGACAAAAGTGATTGGTAGAGAAGGATTTACTAAAATCACACACACTATTCACACCTAAATTATCTCCCATAATCAATCCTAGTATTACATAAACATGAACTTTTTGCTCTGGAAAATTTAGTACTAAACCTTCTGTTTCTAGAGAAATGATCTCCTTAATCAAATGCTGCAAGCATCGGTCATTTCCAAATTCTTTAAAGTACTCTGATTTTACAAAACCAGCGAAAAATATTGCATCTAATTTAGAATTGTTCTGTAATATCGGTAATTTAAAATAGATACCAGTTATTGATTGTGAATGTGACCCCAAAGGGTTGTTTATCTCAAAATCATCGAAGTAAAGATAAATTGGAATACAAATACTATCACTAAATTTCTCTAATTTTTTATTCCACAATTTACCATCTAAAAAACTTGAAATATTATTTTCATCGAGTATATTTGTTTTGTGATTTAATTCAATAAGTTGCTTTGCCGTACATGTTTTTTCTAAAATATGTTTTAGTTGAAACCTTAACGGTAAAAGTAAGCCTTTTGTTTGACTTTCAGCATATTCTGTATTACCGTTATTATAAACAACCCTAATTTCGTCATTTATCGAAAATTGTTGCATCGGTGATATTAAGTTCTTCTCTATCAACCATTTATTTAGCTTATGGTTAGAACTAATTAATTTAAATGGATCTTTCAAAAGTGTTAAGATTTCTTGAAACTCAAATTTGGCTTGGTTACTGTTGACGAAACAATCAAAACTTTGTAAGATTTCTGATATTGGTTCAGTAATATGAGTAAGTACTAATTTTTGAATATCCATAATATTTTTTTTGTTAAAATTGTTATTATTATGTAAATTTATTACAAATTTCACAGCTGATTCGATAATTTTTTTTTTAATTTTTGGTAAATCTACAGTAAGTGGAGCGGTTGCTGGGATAATCGTACTGTCTTTATTTTCATTTTCAATTATTAAGTTATCTTTAGAATGGCTAACGGACGCAGAAGAGATACTGCCGTGGGGTTTTTGATTTATCAATTTTGGCAAAGTGGTTAATATTTCTTCTTGTTTATGTTTTTTTATGTGTCTTCTAAAATTATCTAAGTTTGAAAAAAATTTCTTACAGCTAACTTCATAACAGACATATTCGCTATGTCTCCCAAGCGCATGAAAGACATTAGATGGGCAATAAGTGCGTCTGGCGATACAAAATTATTTTTACATACAAAACAAAACATTTTTACTGATAATTTTAGGACTAGATATAATATACAAATTAATTAAAATACCGTTTTCTCAAGATTATTTACGAATAATATCACAACCGACTTATTCATTAAATTTAGACAATTATCACTGTTAACAAAACTCCAATGAAAGAAATCAGTGATTATAGTAACCCTAAAATCATATTAATTTAAGAAATTTAATTTAATAACTCTTAAATCATCCAAATAACATAAAAGGTAAATTTTTAAAATTACTTACATTCAACCGTTGCCAGATGCTGTAATTTTATTTGTGTACCGAGTGGTATCTGATATTTTTGAAAAAAAAAATTCCAATGAACCGGTTCTATGTACAATAGAGCTTCGAAATTGATGCCTCCATCTAAAAATAGTAGACAATGTTAAAGCAATGTTAATGGAACTATTCAAAATTATTTTGTCGTTCGATAATTTTAAACCAAGTTCTCGCAAACACAAAACTTGAAACATTAATTAAATATAAACCATTTATTTTATTTATGAATGAATTTAATGTTGATGATTAACAAAATGTTCTGATAGTGTGGTTAGTGAACTTCAAAGCCAATTTAACCAACTTATATAAAAGAAAATCGATATATTACTTGGATTTGAAACTTCGACTGTCAATTTTTTAATCTGCGAAACTTTTGCTGGTCGGAATCAAAAAACACACAGTTACTAAGAATATCAAAATTTGTTTAAATCACATATCATAGAAATCATAGTACAAATTCTCTTAAATGGTTTAAAAATGAATAATAGTGTGTATTATGTTGAGAAAAAATTAATTAATTAATTAACAAAAGCTTCGCCGATCTTTAACAAAAATTAACAAATTGCAATAAGCATTCATATGTTCTAAATAACCAAACTAATATGGTATAACACGACTTAATATTTAAAAAAAAAAATTTATTTTATGTTTTATTTTCAAAAATATATATTTTAAAATCAAAAAACGTTTCAACTTTTCAATTCAACTTTTTTCGAGACAAAACAATTACTACTTTAATTAAAATGCTTTGAAATATAATAACAAATTATTACAAACTTTTACCTGCCAATGATTTTATAATGTCCGATTTAGTTAATTCCTCTTTAGATAATCCAATTTTCAATAAAAATTGATCCATTCCAATAAGAACACAAATAATAAGTAATAACCAATTTATGTCGCTTAGGTTCAATAGCAAGCAACTTCACTTATAAATATAACACTTAGGTTTTAATTGAACTCACAAATTTTACAATTTTATCACACACCAATTTATGTCGTTTAGGTTCAATAGCAACTTCACTTATATAACACTTAGGATTAGGTTTTAATTGATCACACAAATTTCACAATTTTATAACTTTTTATTTTTACATTATTTTAGATTATTTACAATTTTTTTTTACATTTTATATCAAGAATCTACAGTAAAAATCATAACTATTTAGATAAATTTTACAAGATTTCTGTAACATTTACAATATTTTATTAAATTTTTATAATCTACATACGTCATACATTGATTCACATGATTAAATGTTAGTTTTAGGCATTAAAATCAGTTCCAGGGTATTCAATGTATAGTCAAAAGCTGTGTAACTGTGTATGGCGGCCTTATAGATATATAAAATAAAGCATACTAATCTAGTATCAATTGCAGTTCAATTTGAAACGAATTGAATGTGTGAGACATATGATGCATATATAAAATAAAACACTTTATATTCGAATCTAATAAAGATACAAAAACAAAGTGAAGAAGGCATAACGTAAAGTTTATAAAATAAAAATATAATTTTGAATTTCAAATAGTTTATTTGATAATTGCTGTTTTATCAAATTACTGCTATTTTGCGTCAAATATATAATTGGTTTTAAAGTTCAAGTTAACATTTTACTTGTGTGTTGAACAGCTGTTAACCTACATATGTACCTACATATGTAGCCAATTTACCATTAAAAACATTCATTTGTATATCGTAGCGAGAAATATATTTATATTGGCATAGGTACATAGAAAAAGCTATTTCCTACTGTATGTTAAATAAATTCTTAATAGTTTTATTCATTTAAATAAAAAACCGTTTGTTTACTCTTCTAGTTCCAACTAAACAGCTATTCAAAATAAATGATGTCTACTAGAATTTCAATTTATTTTAATGTTTAACTAAACAAGATAAAAATATTACATTAATCCGATTAATCAAAATTAGAAAAGCGTGGAAAATATGTATTTCCATTTAATCATTTTAATTGATAGATAACCAAACCAATAAGTTATGTGTCAGATCTAACGATTATTGTTGTAAAATACACAAAATAATTCTGATTTAAATTCCTCTAATTGCATAATTTACAAAAAATCGTAAATTTTCTCAATTAATTTTACAAAAATAGGTTGTAGACTGTAATTTTTTCTGACTTTCATGTTCAATAAATTTTACAAAAATTTTATTAAATTTATCTGTATTTTGTTATAAATAAACGTTTTTTGCAATAAAATTAAAAAAAACCTTATTAAGTTTAAAAAAATATTGTTAAAATAATACAAATAATTTGTACCTCAAACTAGTTTCGAAATAATTGTTTTTATTCCAATTTACAAAAAAAAATTGTTAAATTTAGAAAAAATTTATCAAATTTTAAAAAATCCAAATAAATGTTACAAAAAATTGACAAATTATTATTAATCTCACAATTCCGATTTGTAAGCACTTTTACAAAAAATATTTTGTAAATTTCATCTAAAAATTTTTTTGAGTGCAAACAGTCACTCTTTGTGGGTGCATTGGTTTTTCGACTATCACTCTTGGATTATGATTCGCCCAAATTCGGCAATTCTGCTTATTGACGAATCCACTGGGGTGAAAATGTGCCCCACGAAGTGCACGATATGCATTTTGATTTGAACGCCCATTTTCATAATAAGCCTGAATAACTTTAACGCGTTGCTCGATTGTGTATCTTTCCATGGTTCAAATTGAGTTAGCCTGAAATTGAGAAATGTCAAATGAAATGCAGAAAAAAACTTGACGTTTAGGTGTGGTTCACATTCAACATCGGCCCTTAAAATTTAACCACCCTTTACATAGTTTATATTCCTTAACGTGGTTTCAAAATTGTGATCGCTCGTTTTTACCAAATGGTTTAATAAATTTTTTTTGTAATCTAATTTGGTTAAATTAATGACGTTTTGATCCATTGGCTGAATCAAAGCCGTACGTATCATTGGTGTACGAACCTCGTATGGCAAAGCGAAAAGGGAAGTGATAAGAGTGTTTTAGCGCTCCTATTCCCCCAGGTGGCAGGTGTTTATTAAGATCTATCTACTCGAACTAACAAAGATATCAAAAAATGATATTTCTCCTAAATCACTAAACATAAGTATTGCACGACCAGGCCATTTAGACTGCAACAAAACAAATCTCTAACTAACCACTAAACATAATCCCTAATTCAGAATATTTACTAAGTATATACTTTATATATATATACAACATTCGCACCGTATATTCGCAAAATATACAATATCGACACTGTAGACTCCTAAAATCACAGTATATATACCACATATATACAATAGTTTGGTGGCAGACACATTATATGTATGAGACCATCTAAACTACATAAATCCCCATCTTTTGGGTGACAGGGAGCGTTATCTAATAATAGAAGTGCCTTGTCTTCCAATCCTCGTGGTTTCAAAAATGATTGAAACTAAAATATATTTGTTGTTAAATTTATCTTAAATGCTGGTCTAATTATTATAATTAAATTTCTTACCTCCGGGACAAAATACTTCTCGAACCTGTAACAAACAGGCCTCCATTTGGTAACCCATTTGTCATCAGAATTTTTTTATCGATTCAACCATCAACCAATCGCGGTTCTTGTTGCCAGCTGCGCTCCGTCTTGGGTAGGTTCAAACAAAATGGTTGTAGTTTGAATCGATCCTTCGTAACCGCAAAAAAAAAACAAAAGGTGGGGAATACAATCAACTTACCCATAATTCCACAATGCTCACATTAGCCTAAGTTCCCATGCTGTTGCTCAATATCTACTCCATCTTCAAATCAAACAAAACTAAATGCAAAAAATGTCCATTTTATATTACAAATATGTATTTTGAGAAAAAAAAATATGTGATAGACAAAAAAAATAATTATTACATATTATAATAACTATACATATATCTAAATATTTAACATAAATACAGAAATCAATAAATTATAGAAACAAAATAAATATAAAAATGGAAACTAGGTATAAATATACCTTCGCAACGATATACATACATTTATTAATTAACTTATAAAAATTTCGTTGACTCAGCATCGCAAGAAGTTGTTTATTTGATTGATGTTGGCGGCCATGATGTTGAAAATTTGTTTTTTGTATGCAGCAGGTTTTTATTTATTTATTGATTTTTTTTGATGATCTTAGTACTATAGCTTAACTATTTATTATTATTATATTTTATTTTAGTTAACAGTTTAACAATATTAATTAGTAACATTCGATATTCTCTTTTTTTACTTTTATATAAAAACAATTAATATTTTGTTTTATTTTTTTTTTAGTTTGTAATTTTTTTTTTTTTTAATTTATTGTAATTAAAATTAATTATAAATTAATTTATTACTTAATAATAAATTAATATAAACTATTATATTCTAGAATGAACCACTTAAAGTATTTATACATTTCTGTTTATGTTAATGGATCAAAATAGCATTTTATCATCCCAGAAAATATATCTGGTCACTTCGATAAAAATGGAGAATAAACAATATAACTTCCGAACTAATTAAGAATTTGTAGGGTTTATGTGTGCACTGGGTTCGTCTTGCACTGGTTTACCTACATTTATTTCTCGGTGGCGTTGCTTATGTCCGCCACCGTTGCATATGATGCGATATTTTTCCTATGTACTGTATCATTCACAAATTAGAACAACCATTTAACATAATGAATTTTTATTCGTTATTGGGAACAATATGATTTATTTATTGCACTTATTAACTAGTACAATCATTATTTTAGGTACACATAGATTTATAAAATACAAATTTGGTATTAATTAATTATTATTATTATTACAGAATTTGATGTACACTAAATTAAGTTATTGTTGTTGTTCTTCGGCTGGTTGTTCCTTATCGTGTGTATCTTTCTGTACTGCCGAAAATGCATTTTTGATTTTTTTAATTGCAATATGCAAATCATCATGTTACGGTGCGTAACATAATGATTAGATACTGCGTGAACGGGTGCGTTCCTATTTGTAAACGTTTGTAGAGATGTTGAGTCGCTACAGTACCCCCCTGCAAGTAGATTCCTCTCGTAATCTGTAAGAAAAGATATAAAAATAAAGGAAGTTATAGGAAAAAGGAAGTTAAGGAATTTGGAATCGGACTTTTTTTCTTGGATTGGTTTGGTTAGATTTTGCTAAACTGAGGATACCATGCGCCGGCTTCAGTCTGTCGATGGAAACATTTACATTTCGACCATTTTGATCTATAATGAAATGTTTCCTAAAACGACGAATGACTTTAAACGGTCCTTCGTACGGCGTTGATAGGCCAGTTCGTACCTTGTCGATACGAACAAAAACGAACTCGCAACTTTCCAATGTTTTTGGGATATAAATTGGCGAGGAAGTTGACTTGCGAGTGTCAACAGGAATAATCTTGCGCATATTCGCACGAAGTTTGCCTACAAAGTCTGATGGATCGGGACTTGGATCCGAAGAGCTGGTTACAAAAAATTCTCCTGGAAGCTTGAGGACTTGACCATATACTAGTTCTGCTGGTGAGCAATTCAGTTCATCCTTGACTGCTGCTCGTATTCCCAACAAGACGAGGGGTAGCTCAGTGCTCCAATGAATGACATTATCACGAGCTTTGAGCGATGCTTTCAGTTGTCGGTGAAAACGTTCGACCATACCGTTTGCCTGTGGATGGTAGGCGGTGGTACGAATCCTATGTGCGCCTGGTAAACGCGTTAGCTCAGAAAAGAGTTTTGACTCGAACGGGCTGCCTCGGTCAGTTGTGATTTCAAGGGGTATTCCAAACCTTGAAACATATTGCTCGACAAAAGTCTTAGCAATAGTGGCAGCGGTACTATCTCGAATGAGGTATGCCTCAGGCCATCGAGTAAATCGATCAACTATTGTCAACATATAAATATTACCTTCGGATGGTGGGAGTGGTCCCACTACATCCATATGAATATGTTCGAACCTTGCTGCTGGAAGATCAAAATTTCCCGGTTGTGACTTCGTATGCCTTTACACCTTGCTTAACTGGCATCCGATACAACTACGAACCCAATTCGTAATGTCGCTGTTCATATTCGGCCAAAAGTACCTACTGGAAATTAATTTTCGTGTAGCGCGAATGCTTGGATGGGAAAGACCATGTAGTGCGCTGAAAACTACTTGTCTTTGCGTCGCTGGAACAAATGGTCGATGAACTCCTGTTGATGTTTCACAGTATATTTTCAAATCTGAGAGGATGGTGAGCTCTATTTTGAACTTAGAACCCGCAGGACGAGATGAATTATCAAGAAGTTCTTTCAATTCATCATCAGCCTCTTGAGCCTTAGCTAAATCATCAAGTGTTAGCTTCGAAATTTTGTCTATTTTATCAACGTAGTCACACGGTCGTGACAAAGTGTCAGCGACCACGTTGTGCTTGCCCGAGATATGTTGCACGTCCGTCGTAAACTGAGCAATGAAATCAAGATGACGAGTCGCCCTGGACTCTTCGCTCAGTGATGTGATTGCCGTGGTAAGAGGTTTTTGATCCGTGTAGATGGTAAATTGCCTACCTTCTACGAAATACCTAAAATGTTTAATTGCTAGATAAATAGCAAGCAGTTCTCTGTCAAAGGCTGAATATTTACTCTCCGCTGTAGACAGTTTGCGGGAAAAGAACCCTAAAGGTTGCCAACATCCTTCATTCATCTGTTGTAACACTGCTCCTACGGCAATGTTTGAAGCATCTGTGGCAATACTATACTTCGAGTGAGAAAGGGGGTGGGCTAACATTGCTACGTTAGCAAGTGCACCTTTTATTTTGACGAACGACTCATTACAGTCGTCAGGCCAAGTGAAATTTTTACTGTTCTTTGGCATTTTACTCAAAGTTACCAGGTGTGCATAAATCGGAGACAGCAATCCGGCTAGCTTGGGAATGAATCTATGATAATAGTTGACCATTCCCACGAATCGCTGAATTTGCCTTATGAATGTTGGAGCAGGAAATTCTTGTATGGCTTCGACTCGCCGTGGCGAAGGTAATATGCCATCTGTGGTAATATGGTGGCTGAGGAACTCTAGAGCGAATACTCCGAATTCGCATTTTGAAACTTGGATATTTATTCCAAATTTGACTAATCTCTCAAATAACTCTTTGAGATGAAGTTTGTGCTCGTCCTCATTTTTACTAGCCACAAGTATATCGTCTATGTAGACATATACAAAATCTAAACCTTTGACCACTTCATTGATGAAGCGTTGAAAAGTCTGCGCAGCATTCCGAAGACCAAAGGGCATTCTCGTAAATTCAAATAACCCAAATGGTGTGGTAATGGCCGTTTTAGGCACGTCTTCGGGCGCAATGGGGATTAGATGATACGCTCTTACCAGGTCAATTTTCGAGAAAACTTTGCAACCTTCCAGGTGCATCGAAAAATTCTGGATGTGTGGTATCGGATATCGATCGGGTTCGGTGATGGCATTTAGGCCTCGATAATCTCCACATGGTCTCCAATCTGTCCCATTTTTCTTCTGGACCATGTGAAGTGGTGATGATACCGCAGAAGATGACGGTCGGCATATGCCCAATTGAACCATATGCTCGAACTCGGCAAGCGCTGTCTTGTGTCTGACAGGATCCAGACGGCGTGGTCTCGAAAAAGACAGCCGGCCTTTCGTATAAATATGATGAACCACACTATGTTTTGCTGGATGATTGTAGTTCGGTTCTTCGGTTAGAGAAGGAAACATCTTCAGAATTTCACCATATCCATTTTGAGCGGTCGGTAGGATTGGCGTAGGTGTTTTGACCTTAGCTGTCATTGCGCTTACAGCTAGACTAGTCGCTGGATCAAGTAACCGTCTTCCACGTAGGTCGACGAGAAGACCATATTTTGTCAGAAAGTCAGCACCAATGATTGGCCTGTCTACTGACGCGATTGTGAAAATATGCGGAAATTGTCGCCGTAAACCAACATCTACATTCAATAATTTGGTCCCGTATGTGTTAATTACTGAACCGTTGGCGGCGGAAAGTACCAAGCTAGGATTTATTTTCGATGCGTTTCCACGGAAACATTTTACGGGTAGAACGGATATATCGGCATCAGTATCTACAAGAAAAAGGGTATCGTTTGTTGCATCTTTAATGAATAGGCGGCGATTATAATGTATCCGATTAGATGCCGCACTCTCAATCGGATTTATTGGTTTTTTGATGATGACTGGTTTGTAGATACGTAACGATGATTGCGTTTGCAAGGTAAATAACATTTCCTTGCCTCAT
Organism: Tipula unca; assembly: GCA_951394425.1. Taxonomy (NCBI): domain Eukaryota; kingdom Metazoa; phylum Arthropoda; class Insecta; order Diptera; family Tipulidae; genus Tipula; species Tipula unca. Next base: position 75,931,778 of record OX596380.1, read on the forward strand.
TGCCGAATTTATGGTGGTAATAGCAGACTCCCTGATTATCGATGAAACGACGTCTGCTTCCACTCCGTGGTCTTCCTGCAAAATGGCGAGATTGACTTCGCGGCCTTGATGAGCGGTTGCGTCCTACTGACATCTGCTCGAATCTTGACTCTATACTAGCGAGCCTAGCTTCGAGTCTAGTTAAGACTGAGTCAGTAGGATGCTGGGAACTAGTCGAGGGAATATTTTGTACGGATGATACGCTGGGCCCGGTTGCCTCGTAAATCCGGTCTGCTATTTCCAAGATATCGTCAATTGATTTGTCACCAATTGATGTCAATGCGATATATAAGCTTTTGGGCAGTCTACGAAGCCAAAAGGTTCGAACCAGTTGTTCGTCGTACGATTCACCCGCCAGGTTTCGCATAGACCAGTAAACCTCTGAGGGTTTTCTATCACCTAATTCAATTCCATCAACTAATATTTCGAGGCGACGTCCCGCTGATGGAGTATGCCGGTTTGTCAGTGCTTGCTTAAGTTTTTCATATTTGTTTTTGGGCGGTGGATTTTTTACGATTTCCAACACGCTCGCGCACACTTCGCGTGGAATGGCGCCAATAACATGAAAAAATTTTGTAGTATCTGCACTGACATTCGCTAAGCTAAATTGTGCTTCAGCTTGCGCGAACCAAACATTAGGATTATCAGTCCAAAAATCGGGAAGTTTAACTCGAGAAGAATCTACTGCAGGGAAACGCTTAGAATCGGCTGTTTGGGTCGCATCTGTCTCACCGTCTGACATTTTCTTTAGTAGATTATAATTAACGCACCAGAAAAAAACACACAATCGAAAACAATTCAACGAAAATAACTATAATAATGATAGCTATAATATGAGTATGTATATAATTACGATAAAAAAAAAAAAAAAATATTTGTGAAATTTGAAAAATTGATAACAATTTAATTTAAACTTCGATGGAGCTTTTTGTTGACTAAATCTAGTAACTTTAGTTTCACATTCGTAATCGCAATTGTATAAATATAAACGTAATTTTAATTTCTATTTAATTTTAGAATAAATCGATTGTTGATCGTTAATAATTTGAAAAAGGAAAGAAAATAAATAAATAAATATATAAATATTTTAAATTATAGATAAAAAAGTAAAAATAAATAAAATGAAATAATTTTTGACTCAGCTGTTTGTTGTACTGCAATACACATTTAAAAATGGCTGCCGTCTTCTTCTGCTCCGTTTATTCAGGTTACAGTTGATTGCTGGTTTTTATTTCTTCTTTGTACTCAGGTTTCGTTGCGTGGATAATGACGTCATGAAACCACACTAGGTAACTGTATGTTTACCGGATACATTCACTTTAAACATAACAGAACACTAAATGTATTCAACTGCACTATAGCGTACCGTACTATATTTATTAGCACGGAAATTTCTCGAAAACACGTATCACAGACGTTTAGTATTGAAATTTGCTTTAGTATGCATTTATCACAGATATAATTGAATTTTCTCACAGGTTATGTTGCATCACAATTATAGTATATTATACAAACGCTACTTGAATTAGTACAACAGTTTATCACAATTTAGTTTATAGTTTATCACACTTGAGTTTACAGTTTATCACAGCTTTTTTATAGTTTATCACAACTTTTGAAACTTATTATTATCACAGCTTTTATAAACTTTATGATCGCATCACTTTTTTATTATATATTATATGTACATAAAGTTTACACATGATTTATAGTTCTTTGAACTTGAAACACTTTTAGAAAGTTTTTTTACAATACGGTCACTTTACAATACCGCGTTCAAAGTCGGAAGGTCACCACTTGTAGGGTTTATGTGTGCACTGATAGGTTCGTCTTTCACTGGTTTACCTACATTTATTTCTCGGTGGCGTTACTTATGTCCGCCACCGTTGCATATGATGCGATATTTTTCCTATGTACTGTATCATTCACAAATTAGAACAACCATTTAACATAATGAATTTTTATTCGTTATTGGGAACAATATGATTTATTTATTGCACTTATTAACTAGTACAATCATTATTTTAGGTACACATAGATTTATAAAATACAAATTTGGTATTAATTAATTATTATTATTATTACAGAATTTGATGTACACTAAATTAAGTTATTGTTGTTGTTCTTCGGCTGGTTGTTCCTTATCGTGTGTATCTTTCTGTACTGCCGAAAATGCATTTTTGATTTTTTTAATTGCAATATGCAAATCATCATGTTACGGTGCGTAACATAACATAATTCTATCAAAAAACTGTCTCGTCATCCCACCGAAGATCGTTCTTATAGCTTATCCTAACATAAGCTTACCACTACCAATAAATTCAGGCTTAATTTTTGTTATTTTTATTTTATTTTCTTAATCGGTCAACATTGAGCTATTATGGATAATTTTTTTATGGGACATTTAAGTAATAGATTTACTAACATATTGGCTGCTAAAGATTCTATATATTTTATACAAGGAGCACAAGGAGGCCTTATAAACCATTCTTTGAATAACTCTGAAGTCAGCCATGCATTTTGATTTGCCCTATAAATAACCGGCTTTCTGATCAAATTTTTAAAAGCTTTGGATTCTTTTGCCTTGCCAACGCGACCTCAGAATAACATAGTTCTATGTTCATCAATCTTCGTTTAGAGAAATCTGGTACTTAAGATTAACTTAGGCTTTTTACTTATGTCTTTAATTTTTTTTAAAAATGTAACATAATTTTAAATTTCCTAAATAAATCACTTACTTCAATTTTTTAATTATTTTTTTTATAAATTAACAAAATTACTTTTCAGTTACACCCTTTTACTGAATTATTGTGCTGAAAAACAAATTTAAAATGGTTCTAACTGACCACATACAACTCGGTTATATCAATTATGGAATAAATTTTAAAAATGGGTTGTATGTGTCATCTTACATACTCACAGAAATAATTGAATAGAAAAAATAGATTTAAAAGAAAACCAGTTAATCGATATAAAAAAATAATTTATTTCTTTGTGCATTGAATGCAATTAAAATCATACATAAAATAAAAATAAATAATTCATTAAAAATGTATATAATTAATAATATTATCACAGATTATTTCATTTAGTCTTTTCGTCTTGTTTTCGAATTTAAAACATAAATAGTCCTCTATTTCATAGAACTCGGTAGTATGGTATCTTAAAGACGTGTATACATACTTAATTTCTTATCTTTAAGATTGTTTTATAATATACTAAATCTTGACTACCCATGAACTGGAACATTTTTTGTATGTCCAGTATTTTGGCTATGGGAATTGGTTTTTTCGACGAGCTTACTGGTGGATCAAGCCAAACGACCTGATAATTCTTTTGAGGCTTGCTGTTTACTCTAGTGTACTTTATTGTTGGTCTTATGGACACTTCCTGCCAATTCTCCAATGAATATGTCGAATTATATCTAACGATACATAAATTATTATTGTCAAACCCAAGCATTCTCAATGAAGCAAAAGGCACAGCCTTATAATTGAAATTTTTCGAAGGTATTTCAAAATTTTTGAAGTCCTCATTATTCAACTGAATAATAATATAGGGTTTCTTCCTATTGATCGTCTTCATGAGCCTAATAAGGCCAATTGGCGAGAAAAATTCGTTTCGTGATATGACCCTTTCAATAAGACTGTGCGCGTTATCTACCTCTTGAATGCAAGAGTGGCCAGGCAACGAATACCTCATTTCAATCGATGAGATTTGTGGATGAGATTTTAGAAAATGTTGTATAGCGTACGCCATGTATGAATTTTTGTTCTGAGGAACACAAGAGTCACTCCATGTGATCAATTGTGTAATATCGTTGTCACTAAAAACACGTTCCAAGATTTTGTATAAGGCCGAAGCGATATCGTTGCCGGTACGTCCCATAGCTGCTTCATTCCACATCGCACAATATACCGTCTTGGTGGTTGATAAGTGAGCAGTCATATTATAGATGTTCAGCTTCGATAGATAATATGATGGGTCAATGTTGCTCTTGGGACACGTGATGACCTTTTGCATGTCGAAACAGAGTATAGGGATACCCGATTCCTCATCTTTTGATTTTAGTTCCCTCATTGTAGATTTTAGGACATCATGGGTTTCGTAAACACCTTCATTTAGCCGAGACGCATCGATTTTGTGTAGTTCGCAAACAGCACATCTGTCTGATTTTGGCTTAAAAAATTCCAGGTTGAATTTTGTATTAAAAGTGCTTCTATAGAAGCTCTCCTTAACGGGCACAGTTCTTAATTCATCACATTTTGTTACATACAAGTCGAACATCTTTGTCACATTTAAATTACTGTCCAAATATTTCTTTTTTGTTTTCTCTCGACAATAATGCGATTCAATGCACGGAAAGCTTGCAATATGGTCAAGAACTGCATCTACCTGTTCCTTAGAAATTTTTCTTGAACTAGTTGTTCCTTTTGCACTATTCGATACTGTGCCCGATGAATTCATCTTTTGATGGACGGTATAAATCGGTTTTTGAGAAATACTCAGTGTCCCTAAATAAAACTTTTTACATACCGGAATACGATTGCCGTAAATATTAAAATAATAATAAAACGTATTAGCTCTTCGAGACGTGTCTTCTTTAGAGCTTAAATTAAAAATGATTATATCACATCTTATTATATCACTAACCAAACTGTAATGAAAATAGCGCGAAAATAATGACGTTTCTTCTATTTTTCGTGTAATATTGGAATAAAAAAGTTGTAACTACTCTAAAAATATAACAAAGTTGTTTCTGGAGAATGAAGGAAAGCAAAATGAAATATTTTTGGGGAAAAAGGTTGTATTGATCGTTTTATATGCAGATAGAACCTTCTTGCATGAATTTCATGAATAATTTGCATCAGTTAGAACTATATACTATATATATATGTTATACGACTATTTCGCTTATAAGTGAAAATATTTTTAATCTGACAACACCATTGGAAAGATCGACATCGCTTTAGTGGTTATACATATATAGTTGATTTTTTTCAAAAATGTTAGATAGAACCTTGTTATTCTCATGTCGCGAATAATAAAAGGTGTTAATTTGTGGCTGCTTGTTGCATTGGTACATGTTAAAAATGTTATGCGTTCCTTCGAGACTACGACCTGGTGCGGATTTTTCTTCTCCAGAAACTAACGTTTTGTTTGATAAAATCTTCCAAAATAAACCCGATTCATCCGCATTATACACTTGGTCATCAGTTAAATTCATATTTTGTATTTTGTCACGCAACTTTGTTTTGAAGCTTTCTATACCACCTATTATTTATATTAGATAATTTCTCACCAGTAATTTTAAGCAGTCTTCTATTCCTTTTCTTAAATCTTGTGAACCAACCGTTACTAGCTTTAAATTTACTTGCGTGTTGCTCTTGTATTTTTTCATGTAGCACAATAGCTTTTTTCTTTAAAATATCAGCTGATATTGGTATAATGTCGATCTCGCTTAATCAAAAACCATTTATACAATGCCCATTCCATCCGGGGCAAATTCACTATGTTTCACAGCTTTTATTTGTGATAAAGAATTACGACTATTGCCGAATTTAGTAATTGCACTACTATTTTTTTTTTAATCCTCGATATTGTGAACTTATTACATTTATATTCGGTCGCTAAAACTACTAATGATATAACTTTATTTATTTTTTAAATAATATCACACTTTTGTTTAATAGTAAATCGCATTTTTAAATTTATAAATAATTTAACGCACGACTCATTAAACACATTAAAAATATTCTAGGTTATGAGGCTAATCAGAAATATGTATTGAAAACAACTGATGAAAATTTATATCGGTATACCGTCGATTCGTTCTAAAAGAATGTAACTACATTGCATACATGTGCTGTGCTATCCTCTGTATATACAGAGAGCGCTTATATACTCAAATTTATTTACTTTTCCTTTAGTATTGACCATATATTTGTTTCCTATATTCTATTCGACATTTGTTTCCTATATTCTATTCGATAATTGCAAATATCGAGTTAACATTTGACACATAATATAAAATTGATAGAGATGCGAATATCGAGAATTGCAATTATCAAGTGTTGCTTTTATCCAGTTTGTACTGTAATAACTTTATGATTCCACTGTATTCCTAAAATGTTTGACCATATCGATGTCTGGAGCCATATTGATAAGCTTCGTCGATCATTTGGAACCATGTTTATGAACTTGTCGCAATTAAATTAGTAATGCACACCAAAGCAATAAAGACAGCTGATTGTACACACGCTGGCTTTGTTTTGCCGGCCGGTAGTCTTGGGGCAACACAACTAGGCTCTCAACCTTTCCAAAGCGAAATTCGGGTTGGTCAAAAATATCAGAATCAGCTCAATGGTCGGAAACCGTCCTTCACAATTGTCCAAAATCCAAGCCGGGCGAAACAAATGTAACAATTTGATGAAATTAAATTTTAAATACGTGGTTACTGCATACCAAGAGCAGATGAGGGATCTGTTAGGGATTGATATGCAACGATTGCGAGTAAGCATTTTCTATTTTATCAAAACTATCGTGGATTACTGAAAAAGGAAATGATATGTAAAAAATGTAACAATTTGATGAAATTGTTACATAATGAGGATCCAAAGAAATCAAAATGGAACTGTGGAAAAGCAGTAAATGGCGTTCATCGCACTTATGTCGTATCTCTTGCATGTCTTTCCCCAAGCGTCTTTTTAATTAGCAGTAATTAGTGGTTTGTTGAGTATTAACTCCAGTTAGCAAACCTCTTAGATTTCCTTAGCTGCTTTCCAAAGTTTGCTCTTAACTGCAAACTAACGTTGTTCAAAATTTGTCAACTCCGATGTTGAAGGACCATGATTAATTAGAAAGTAAAAACATTCGTGGCCTGATAATTTTCCGGATATGAATCCGTTTGACAATTTGTGGGACCAAACGAGATATTACTGATAAAGCAATAACATTGGGATCATCCAGAAAATCTGCAAGCCATACCAAAAATTGATTTTATTTTAATTTCTAAAAGCTACCAAATGGACTGTGTAATATAAATAAATAAAATAAAAAAAATCATAATTGCGGTTAAAATTATTTTATTAAGCATTTACAACAACTCCATTTTGGTATTCGTTAATATCTATACTACGTTTGTGGTATGGAAAATCCAATGCAATTTTTACTTATAGTGTTTAACACCAGCCTCATTGAATCCTCGCTATATTTCATTTTTCAATGTTATCGACGCTATTCATTTTATTTTCACTATGATTTTCAATTGTCTAATGTCAGTTTCAAGTTTCAACCTTTTACCAAATCTTAGAGCAAAAATTATTTCGAGTCGAAAATTTAGTACGAATAAATATAATAAATTATAATAGAAAATGGTGAACACAAATTTATTTTTCAAAATGTGATACAGTTTTCGGTGTGCCTTGGCTAAATGTACATTTTTTCTTTTTAGGCCGTGTGTCAATTAGTTAAAAAAATCGTTAAAAATAATATTTTGACAGAAAACTCAAGTTTTGCTTTATTTGTTCGCCATAAAATGAACAAATAAATCAAAAAGTTTTATTTTCCAGTCAAAATTTTTGATTTTTAACCATTTTTTTAAATTGATTGTTTAAATGTTCATTTTAATTCGCATTTCGAGAGCGGCGAATAACTACACTGATACACAATTATAATATGATTCTAGACATTACCCCCATTAATAACCTCGTATTTATACCGTTTACTATCGATCAGTTGTCTCATTGAAAAACTATTCCCCGTAAATTTATTCTTCGGATCGATTATAACAGACCAAAGAATTTGTGCCTTAAATATAATTTTACACGCACACTGTAAAATCGGTTTAAATAAAAACCAAGCGCCTTAACGTGTTAATTTAAATTTATTTGGAATGTATTTGGTGATACTATTGTTTTCATAATTCAGAATCAAGAAAGAAATAATTATAATAATAAAACGAAATATTTGTTTTTGCAATAAAGTAGGTTTTTTTTATGATTGATTCTTATTAATTATATTTAGTAAACGAAAACAAATAAAATCTAACTTTAAAAGTGCTTACTTACCTAGTAGTTTACTTAACTTAATCCAGAAATTTCGGCAAATAATTAAAAATACATCATTTGGTTAAATTATTACTTATTTATTTCTGTTGAGTTGATATTTGGAAGACATACATACATATAGTTTTTATTTTATTTTAATAAATTAATTTATTGATTTTTATTGCTCTGTTATATTTTGTAATTAAGAATTATAAAAACAATTTTATTATTAAAATATGTAATATAATAAAATTATATAGTTTTATTTTAATATATTAACAATAATATAAAAAAAAAACAAGAAAATTATATGTCTAGCAACTTTGGTGAGAGGCAATTTAATATTATTAATTTTAATTTATTCATTAAGTTTTATTTTAAATAATATACATTTGTACAAATAATAACTAGATATAATAAAAATAATAATTTATAATATTTATATAAAATATATGATTTGTTTAATTTTTTAAATATATCCCGCCCCTACTATTTCATTTCTTCGACATATGTGGCCGGAAAGATGCCCACATGTGTTTTGGTTGCACCAAGCCACCATCCATCATCTTGTTTTATATGCACTTCAATTATGTCGCCTGGAAATGAATTTAAAAAAAATTGAAGTAATGAATATTTTTGATTTCAAGATAACAATTTACTAAAAACGGTCTCTAAAAATGAGGAATTATGCCAGGTTTGTATTTATTGCAATAGACTAATACTTATTTCGAATTTTTTAATAAAAACTAGTCCAAAACTGTAAACCTCGTAATTTAAATCTAATTTTTTTTTGAGGAACATAATTAACTGAATTTTTGATGAATTTGTGCTATGAATGAAAATAACCCTAAAATTAGATATATTTTTAGATAAATAATCGGGAAATTTATCCTTTAAAAATGTTGAAAATGAATAATTGCTACAAAAATAAATTATTTTTTTAAATAAACTGATAATTGTAGTTTTCGATATTTTATTTAAATTCACATAAACTTTTTTTTAAATGAAACTGTTATATAAAGTTATAATGGTAACTTTTTGAAATTCTTCTAATTCATTAAAATTAAATAAATTTTTGATTTTCTATAAAATTTAACATTTTTATCTACAGTTGTCAAATGCCAAAAATTTCGCTTTTTTCAAACTAGTTATCTTTACTTAAAAATTCACAATGTCAATAATTCACAATAATTTATTTTACATGCTTTTGGAATTTGGTAATTTCTGGCATCTTGTTAAATTGAGAAGACGAATAAATTCACTAAACATGTCTTAACAATTTGAATTACATCCATTTTTGTTTTAAATGCGATTTCCCAAAAATTATGTTTTTACAGTTAACTAGTTTTCCGAAAAACCACAGATATAAAGAATAATTTAGGAAGCAGGTTTAACTTAATTTAGTGAAATTAAAAATAATCGATCATCAGATATATTTAGAATAATTTAAACGATTTTAAATAGATTATAAAAAAAACTACTATCTACTAATTTAGAAAAACTAAACTGAATTTAAATTGAAATAAATAGTAATAATAAGTAAGCTATTTAATTAATAAAAATATATTGATTTGCAAAATCCAGAATTTTTAAAACCATGATAATTGAATTAGTAAAAATGCGTTATGCAGATGTTGCATTGATTTGTCTAAACAAATTGTTGGTATCTGCAGCAACGGAATTAAAACGAAAAATAGAAAAATTACTAATAATTTTTCCTTTTTTGCTTTAAAACTGAACCAATGGGTTCAGGAAAAACTATGGGAAACCCCACAAAGAAAGAAAACATACAATCAAAACGCAGTACTCTCCAAATATCTGGTCTGTTTGGTATATAATTCTATGGCAAATTTACCTAGGACAAAAAAACTCAGTAGAAGGATGTCGCTGAAGACTAAAGGTAGGTAGTTCAAAAAAGAGTTGATAGTGGTAAAATCCGAATTGCTCAAATCCGAGCGGGAGTATCATCATCTAAAAAACTGGAAATTAGTAATAAAAAATTTTGAATACCATAAACCAGCGAGTTAATTTAATCCAGCTTGATTATCTTAACTATCTTCAAATCATTCCTTCATTCAAGGAAGGTACCTACTAGAAACTGTTTGTTATTATATTAAGTGATTTTTCGATTCTAGTTACGATTCATGTAGAGCAGTTTCGCAGGACTTGCTATCTCTGTAAGCATACAAATATGTCAGGAAGCTTGGAGGTAACCATACCCGAATCAACAATGTTGCATTCAGACATTTAGACAGACAACGATTGCTCACTGAATTCGAGGAGAAGAGTTGCCTAACAACCTAAACTTAAATTAGGCAAAATCACTCCCATTTTAAGAATATACTTGAATGAGTTTAAATGAACTTTCAACTAAAATCGAATGAGAACGTTTTGAAATCATAGTGATGTTGATCGAAAACCGTCCCAAGATCAAAAACAGTTACTCGATCGATGAGGAATTTAAATAATAAAATAAAATTTACCTGGCGTCAGTTCTAATTCATCGTACAACTTTGGTGTGTACCCGTAGAGCGCTTTACACGTTGCGATCACAACCGGTGGCTGTGGTTGTAGCTTTTGTGAATCACTTTTTGATATTTCATCATCTTCATCTTGAGATGAGAATTCGTCTAAAACGAATTACAAAAAAAAAATTAATAAAATAATTTCATATTACGATTGATCATCGTCATCACTCACCAAAATCTGAATCTTGTTGATTTGACACGCCATCAGCGATACCACGATCCCATATCGGACTATCGGTGCCATTACTATTATTCGATAGCGTATTTGATTTACCATTTAACGGTAGCTCCAGGGTTTTCGCATTGAAATCAAGACTACTTTTGCTTCGGCTAAATTGATTGATTAGAACATCGTTTTTCGATTGTGCTGTACCATTCTGTTGTATTGTTATCTCGTCTGTATCGGTTTCAGGATTTGTGATTCCATCACTGTTACGTGTTCCGCCATCCTCCTCATCCTCGTTATCTTTCAACCAAAGCGGAACCTTTAAAATACTCTGTTGTAGCCCGGTGCGATCTCGTGTAATCTGAATGTGTGGTGCTAGCGGGTGTGATCCTCGCGGTTTATGATCCAATTCGAATAAGGCTGATTGTAGTTTATATCGTGCACCTTCTAAGTACGTTAACATTGATCGAATCTAAAAAATATATTATTAATTAAAAGTTTTGATTTATTTTATATCGAATAAATCAAATAGACTTACATGATACAATTTATCGGCTAAATTTTGACTATCGGCACCCGTCAGTGTTAGCGATAACTCTTTTAAACCATGCCGTGATCTTCGTTCACGTTCCAAATCCTGTCGCACCAACTGTAGTAATTTAACTAACGATTGTTTTCGTCGGTCGCGATTCATTGCGAGTGTTGTGTGCTCACAATAGAAATCGGGCAGTAATTGTTCGCTAGGACCTTCGGCTGCCCGTCGAATATTTTTCACTATAATTAAATCTTTTTGTGTATTGCATGCGACCACAATCGGTGTTAATCGTTCGACCACGTTTTCGAGTAGAGGATTCATATCGGACGATAGTTTTAAGTACGAGGTCACATAATTATGTAAACTTGTTAATCTTTGACATTCTAGCGATTGGAGAACGGTTGATCCACGGAGCACTGACATTTCCCAATCGACCCTATACATTTGTATCACAGAAAAAAAATTTGATTATCAGTAGGTTAAGGACACGACAGCGTTTAAATAAATTAGCTTACCGTGCTCGCTCCGATCGTATACATATTGTGTAGTACTCAACATCGGCCCGTTTAACTGCATCCTCAGCTTTTTTACGTTTATTATCTAGTTTTACACAGTCTTTTTCGCTCGATTTTGTTTCTTTTTCGATTGATTTAGTTTGGCCGTGGTGTAAGAAGGCCATTGACGGAGATCGTGTTATTCTGCAAAAATTAATACAAATTAGCAATTGGACTTGAAAAAATTTTTGTATTGCGCCGAAGCAAATTACACTTACCGTACATCAAGCATACCATCTTGTAATTTTTCATTTTCTCTAGCTGCACCGTGTGAATTTTTTTTCGCCTTCCCTTCACTTGTTCGCCACTCGGATAGTGTTCGCAGTGATTTGTCTACACTGCTTTCGATTGTTTTTCGTGTCTTGTGTTGATTGTCTAGGATATTTTTTAACGGTTTTACAATATCTTCGGTTAACGAATTTGAAAATTGCCGATGAACATCACTTCGACTTTCCATTTCGGTTGCAACACCACGCCATGCATCGGCTACTGTACCGGGTATTTCACGACATGCTTTATTCAATTTGCCCGCCATTTTTGATAAAGATTTGGCATAGAGTTGTTCGGCTTCGATTCTGAAAATATATTGAGAGATTAGAAATTTACGCATTAACATTTAATTGAATTAACGTTTAATTGCTAACATGGTTGGTTGGAGAGTAAAAATTCAAACTGTTTTCTTGAAAAATTAGAAAATTCACCGATAAATATTTATCATCGTAAAATCAAATAACAATCAATCCATTTGTTTGTTAAATACATTCAATGTCGTCATAAAAATTGAAATATATTTGAAACAATTCGGAAATCTAACTGTTTGGAAAACATGTAATCTTAACAATCTGTCGAGCTTTGTTCAAATTTTTTAAATCAGATAATCCTAATTTTAGCCAGGATTGACCTCAGTTAATTCACATAATTTATACTTAAGTACAGAGACGAACTGAGGCCTATTAACCACCAAAATCGACAAAGGTATCCTAAAACGTGGATTACTCTCAATATTGATGAGGGACTGGTTGTGAAAATAACGACTTTCATAGTAAAGTCATTGCAGATTACGGTGTGTGGAGACTGATAACTGGTGCTATTTCATAGCGCCTTCTCTTCTTGTTATGGAGTCTATTCTGTGCTTCTCCGAATTAAAATATATGTTTGCACGTATATATGGTCTTTGGCAGAGCTAGATGCCCATATCTTCCAGATATTTCAACGTGGACAATGATTCATTCCTTGGTTCAAACAATTCAGTTTGCTAAGGTTGCAGTCCGTGTTCGCGAAGTAGGATAGATTATTTCGATTTCCTTTCTATCGTACGTCTATACCGGCATTGAGTACAGAATTATCATCGGTTCCAAACGTTAAAACAAAACAAGAAAAAAGGACTTTCTTTATTTTAAAATTAAATATTGATGCCTTAAATATAGAGAAGCCGAAAATAATCATTTCTGGAAAATATTTTATAGGTCTATACGTACATCTATACATACTTAGGAATATCGGTATCGGCTCTAACTCAAAAACTTCAAAATATGCTAATCATTTTGTATTGTTTGTTCTATTTTAGTTATATTCCGACCATAAGCTTAAAGTGGCCGTGCGAGCGAATCCAATTGAAAGAAGATGGTAGTTTGCCAGTGCAGAGATACTACCTGAATACATTAACGTATGGGATTGCGTCTGCACTTACAGGAAATTGGTATCAGCAGGTAGAGCAATTATGTGTGATGTTTACTTCGATGATCTCGTTCCCAATGCAGAAACGAAAGAGCATCTGATACTAATGAAAGATGTCATCAAAACGTAGAGCAATTACCAATCATTGGGGCTGTCATGGAAACAATACATGATAATGCCAATTCAGTGAAGGTAAGGTTCATCCAAAACCAAACTTACTTTCTATCTGGAACCGGAAAGATTTTCGATCTATTAGGGTGAATTTTACCGTTTACTATCCGATTGGAAATCCTGTTTCAAAACCTCTGGCTCCATGATGTATCCTGGGATGACGGCTTACGGACATTAAATCATGGGCAGCAATACGAGAAGAACTGCGAAAAATCGATACAATAACAGTTTCACGGTGGCTTGGTACGAAAGAACGTATATCACTTCACGGCTTTTGTGATGCTAGCGAAAAAGCGTACGCCGCGGTTATCTACGCAGTAACAGATGATGAGGAAATACAATAAAACTATATTGATAGCGGCAACAACAAAATTGACTCCGTTGAAGCAGCAGAGCTTTAGAGGTACTCGTAACGTTAATAAGGCATCTAAAGAGGACAATCACTCTTCGAGTTAAAGCAAAACAATGTATGGTGAAATGGACCGCATTGGTTGAATGATGAGACCCCCTGACCAAAACAGCAGCAAAATAGAATTACGACCAGTTACAACCACCGAAGCAGTTAAGCTAGTTGTAAAATCAATGCTTGCGATATAAGTAAAAACGTAGAAGATCACACTGGAATCGGATTTCTGGTCAACATCATTCGTCGAAGATCCTGGATAATGAGGGGGAAACAGTTAACAAACATTCTAGTGGACCTGACGAAGAGGACAAATTAGATCAAAGGCATATGTTTACATATTCATATGCCTTAGTACAAAACCACTGTACATCGAAGAGGTGATGAGTCTGACAACTGAAAGTTTCTTCGGGGCGCTGAAACCATTCGTATTCCGCAGAGAGATTTGTCGTACGACATATAGCGACAACGGGACTCATTTTGTTGGGCGTAAAAATGACTGACACGATTTATATAAGTTTCTTCAAAATAATTTCTGATATTTCTTCATTTCTTCTAGAAAGCAGCTTAACAAATGGGCGGCATATGGGAAACAATCGTGAAAATTGCCAAATCATGTTTGAAGAAAGCCTAAGGACAAACGATTACAACATTAGAAGAATTTTCCATAATGATGACATAAATCTAGGCTATGTTGAATTCTAGGCCAATCTGTGTCAACTCTTCTGTTGATATTGACGCAGGCCTCACTGATATAACAGACGTCGACATCACAAACAAAAAATTAGCACATTGATGCCTTCTAATAAACAGAGTTACAACAACATTTTTGAAAGCGGTGGCTTCGTTAATATTTAAACGAACTTACAGATCCGGCTCGAAGAACCATGTAACTTATAATCTTAATGTGGTTCGTTTAAATTTATCATTTTTTTTTAAGAAGCTGGTACATCTTCCTTCATCTTAAAACGGTTTCTCAATTTCAACTTAATTTCAAGTGTGCTGCCATCTATTGAGAAATAGATGAACTATATACTCGTAAATAGCAAAAATAAATCTTAATCTACTGGGTGGCCCACTTAAAGCTTTAGCGGCAAATACCTTGAGAAGATTATTGTTTACAAAGGTGTCCATAAGATGGCATTATCGGTTTCATCATAGATGGTGTAAGTGAAAACGACATCAACTTTATTTAATATTTCGATTCTTTACATCATGCTATACCGGCATTGATGACTTTTGTCAGCGAATCGATTGGAACATACAAATTGCAGCACTCCATATAGACACATGCAATTATGTCCACTAGTTCCACGATCGACTCGGGAATCACAATTTTCCTGTCGGCTAACCGAACAGCCTACATTTTATTTATAAATAGCAAATGTTGGGAAGTTATATGAAATATTCTAAGAACGTGTCATAAATTCTTATACAAATTTAAGAAACACTTGTTTAAATATTCAATTTTACACCAATCGCGGACAATTAGACATAATTTATTTTTGGAAATTCTATCGCGGCTTTATAGTATAAAATGCTTTAAACAGCTGTTTAATCCGTACACATCACACAAACACAAAAAACTATATAGTATGTATGTATGAAAATAGCTGTGTGACCTCTGTAAATAATTGTTTTGGTCTTTTGTTGGCCAAATGCCCATATTGTATTTATTTATTTTTTGTTGCCCGCAATATTTATGCTAAATTAACAGAATCACGCCAATATTGTTGAATGCATGCGCGCAATCAGTCTGGTAACGCATGTCGCATAATAATAGACATAATTTTGTATAGTTGATTGATTTATTATATGTACGAGTATATAGGAAAGGTGGGTTGGTGTAACAATTACTATTGTTCAATATCGATAAATTAATTTGTTAAATGAAGTGCGGGGGCACATTATATTGACAAAATATTTTGGTTGAGACATGAGACTGCGCCCCATAATTCATATATTTTGTTAGAACTACTTTGTTTGTATATTCAAGTATATACATACCTTTCTTGCAGTATTGCAACCAAATCCTTTCCAAAGTCTCCACCCTGTTTAACATAGCGTCGTAATTCTTCGAATCCATTTTGACCCTAGAAATAAAATAAAATAAATTTATTTCAAATTTTTAACTAAAATTCCTGTAAATTATTAGTTAGACATGACTGTTTGCGTTATTTTTTATCAGCAAATATTCATTTCCTCATTGCACAATGTTCGTGTATAAATGCGTTTGGATTATTATCACGTACGAGTTAATCGAATAAATTGAATTCCAAGAACTAACAGTATACTTAGTAAACGTCTCTTTGGTATAGCACAAGGCACAACTATAAACAACTTTGTTATCTTGGAATTTAAGTCAGAAGATTTAGAATTGTGTAAAATTTGGCGTAAAGCCTGATTATTCGAAGCATCGAATTCGAAACTAAATAACTGTATAGCTAGAAGTTAAGCCGATGGCGGTGAACCACAATATTTTTCTGTATTCATAAATAGCAAATTACTGTTCCATAACTTTGTGTTCCCGTAGTTCAGAATTCCGATTTTCTTTATTTATAATCTCTGCGGCTATGGGCTATACTCGGGAACTTCAAGTTTCATGTAATTTTTCTAACTCCTATCTTTTGCAGATTTCCAATGTCAATTTGTCGCGTTCTCAACATTTTTCAACTGCAGGAATCGAGCAAAGAAGTCCCCCATAATTCGTTCAACTAAAATTATGATTTTTTTCCAAATTGTACGTCTGAACCGGAACCGGAATCTTGTGGAAAAGATGATCGAACAAAGAATGAGATGCAAATAACATTGTGAAAAATTATATTAAGACATTATTAAGGCTAACACAAGCGCAGAACACAATTACTCTAACCTGACTAGAGTTGGTAGCGACCGCAATTTTTTACTCACGAGGTATATTGCATCATCAACTTAAAGTATCGATTTTAGCGGCTATAATTGGTAACCTCGACAAAACAACCACTACTAAAACAACAACCACGATTGACCAAACAAAGAAAACATCATCAGGCATAGTTAGCAAAGTGGGCTCAACATTAATAAATTGTTACCCCTAACCGAGACAAATCAAAAGTCAATGACAATCTGGTTACTTGACCACCGGCGTACAATTTCATTGCTGTTATACCCGTCTGTAATACTGACGTGTCGACAACCCTTAATAACGTCAACAACGTCGATAATGTAGACAATTCCTAGAGTGCTTTTGTCAATTACCAAATTTCTTTAGGAGTAATGCGTTATTGGTGATAGTTTTATAGAATGTCCGTCAATGCATTTAAATCTCTTTTCAAAAAGAGCGGAACTTAAAACTAATCGTGCTCAAATACCATGCATCTACTTCAGTGTCATGTTTATCCATTACAAAATTATTAAATTGACCCAAAACAACGATATACTACTACTAAAGGAAAAGAATTACTGATTGCCATTAAAGAAAATGGCTGTGAATCCATTTCAACTGGAAAAACAACATATTGGCCAACTGACCCAGGAAAAATACCTGACCTGATCGATTTTTTTTATAACCAAAAATATTTCTGGACTCTGCTTATTTTACCATCGCCGTACAATTTAATTACTGATAAATCCATCTTTTATACTCACCATTTGAATAAAGAAAAATGAAAATTTAACAGAATCTGAATTGAATTAATTTGTAAGAAATTAAATTAAATTTGGTTTTAGTTTTAATCGAGACTTAAACTCACCTATACCTATCTGTTATACTTTCAGTTTGTATAGGGAAATTTTTTATTTCGACGTTATTCATGTACTGACTTAAACTTTAAATTTGTATGGTAAGTGGTCAATATTGTGGCCCGCCTACAAAATCTCATCAAGCATCACTGACTGGAACGGAAGTTTTATAATTTTTAAGAACATAAGAAGCTTGTGAGATTTTTAATTTCTTCGAAATACACTGCTTGGAATGTCATCGAATTAAATGTTGCATCTGGCACTATGCAATTCAGTTAAGTTTCAAACGATATTAATGTTGGGACATTTTTTAATTAATTAATTAAAAAATTAATTTAATTTCTTCTGTATTCAAATTGGTTTAACACACAGCTTCTGTTAAACATTTTCATATGGTGAAATAAACGCAGAGTCCATTGCCTTTGCTAAAATTTTCAATATTTTCTATTCAAATGACAGATATAAAAGATTTGTATAGCACGAAATATATATGCGGCTGTGGTGCAGTAAGCAAAGTCAGTAACTTTGGATTTATGGATGTAGGTTCGATTCTCGATCGAGCCAAACATTTTTTGATTTAATTTCTCCTGTCAAATTGGTGATAGTGAAATAAAAATAATCCAACTCAGCTTCTGTTCAAAACTTCAATATTCTTCATGTAAAAGTGGCAAGTATAAAAGATGGGCATGGGTATAGAGCAGTAATGAAATTATACGGCGATGGTCAAATAAGCAGAGTCCATTACCGTTGTTAAAATTTTCAATTTTTTTATTCAAATGGCAGCTATAAACGCTAGGAATAACTCTATTTATATGTATGGCTCGGTTGTAAAAGAAGCTGTCTGATTGGATTGTAATCATGACTAGTTCAAGCCTCAATATATATTTTTAATTTAATTGCGAACTGGTCATTTTTAAAACAAAAAGCGATTTTTTTTTTTAATTTGATGAGAAATGTGTGGATGTCCGCTAAATTTTTTTAAACTAAAATCGAGGTTCGAACACTGAACAACATCCACGACTTCAAATCCTATGACACCGCTTGCTTTACCACCTAACCATTTTCATATATAGATTTGCTGTTATACTTATCCTTTATATATTTGCCAATTGAAAGGAGAAATTAATAAATTAAATTAAAAATTATTTAATGCCAAACCGATGCTTTTGAGTTCAAGCTATTCCAAATGCAACGACTCTGCTTACTGGACCACCCGCATATATAAATTTGTAGCTATACAAATCTTTTATGTCTGCCTATTCAATAGAGAAAATGGACAATTCATTACGGTCATACACAAGAGATGGCTCTTACATTTTCGTTACGGTCATACACAACGCTCTTATACTTGCCGAAGAAATTAAATTAAAAAAGTATTGACGCTGACGAGAATTGAACTCGGGTTCACGAATGCAAAAGCAATGACTCTGTTAACTGCACCACCGCCGATTATACATAATGTAATACAAATATTTTATATTTGCAAATTGAAAATTTTAGCAATTGACCATTACCGTATATTATCATTACGGTCATATACAAGAGATGGCTCTTATACTTGCAGAAATTGAATGTTGATTTATACAGAAGCTGTGTTGAACCAATTTTACAGCAGAAATTAAATTAAAAAAGTATTGGTGCTGACGAGTCTTGAACTCGAATCCGCAGGTTTTTGATGTATCGAAAATTTTTGGGGTATAGTGGAAAGAGTGCTGAAGTGCAAAAGTCACACCGACAGTTATGCCAAAAATAGGGAGCATCAAAGAACATGTGCGTGTTTTTATCCGTCATAACGAAATCTATAGAGGTGATTTGTGCCAAAAAAAAATTCAATTATTCAATTTAATCGTATGGAAACTTTATTATTATTCGATAGAACATTTCTTGCCATTTATTTTTTAAAGATTACTTCTTTCAAATGATAGCCGCAGCTGCGATGGTCCTTTCTCAAAGTCCAATTTTTGATGACGCGTTCGAGAATATTGAATGGTATTTGGAGAATGACACGAGTAATGTTGGCTTCCAATGCCTCAACTCTAGCTGGTTTATTCACATATAGACTTTGGACTTTGCGTAGCTCCAAAGAAAAGAGTCTAGAGGTATCACACGATCTAAATAGCCAATTCTACGATCCGAACCGTGAAATTAATTGCTTCGCGCGCTATATGGCAAATAGCTCCGACTTCTTGGAACCAAATGTCGTCGAGGTCGTGCTACAATTTCAGGCAACAAATATTCCGTTATCATGGCGCAATAACGAGCACTATTCACAGGTACGTCCCGCCGTCTTATTTTTTGAAGAAATATGGACGAATGATTTCACAGGCGCATAAACCACACCAAACTGCCTATTTAGTCGCGTATCATCCAATAATGTAAACTGGGATTCAAACTATTCGATGGTATTCCAAATAGTGGTCTCGACAGGCCGATTATGTCAACCGTAACTTGGTCTAAGCGCACGAAACACATTCCTCACTGAACGCTGATTTTCGTTATAAAGCTGAACGATTTGTAGACGCTATGCCGGGTTCAGTCTTTCCGTGATGAAATGGCAAACAATACTGAATAAATATAAATACGATGACAGTTTGAAACTATTCATGCGTCATTTGTTAAAACGAAACAAATGAAAACATCACCGTTAGATGAACGCTTTTACAAAATACTCCCGCGAACTGGTGCATTCGATTTCAAATCGCTAAAATATCGTAGGTTGTTGACATTATTTTAATTGTCGACGTTGACAAAAAGCACTGCCAAGTAATCTACGTAATATTTTACGTGTCGACAACCGCGGTGATTACATGGAGTAATCCACCTCGGCCATGCCTGCCTATAGTGAACACTCTCAAAAATCGAAGAATATCAATTCGCGGATCTAACGATTTCGAAGCAATAAATACATTTTTTATGACGTTTCAACCGATATGCCAAGATCTTTTATCCCAAAACTACATCAAAGGATAGTATTTGGGCGCATACACAGCCTCTCACACCCACAGATATGGGTCACAAAGTAAAAAATATTGCGTCAATAACATTTATTAGGGTTCTCGATTTTGTGAAAGATCTGTTTGAATTCCGGCAATTAATGCGAAGAGGAACACTTTTATGTCTTAAGACCTAGTGAACTGCTCGTTAGATTCCATAGACCTCGAACAGAAGTATGCACATATATATGCAGGCATCTGAACTCATTGATCACATCACTTTCAAGAAAAATAGATGAATAAATGGATGGCGTAAGAGAAGATCAAAGGCGATCAAAATAAGTTGGCTCTGTGGGATAGAAGCGTGAGCAACGGTTATTACGCTAGTAATCCTCTTTTAGACGAATTAGTTTAGCCACAAGTAAATACTTTTGCAGAAATTATGATCCAAGGCCTGAAGACTGACAGATAGCTGGATAAGAAATCATTTCAGATTGAATTTCGTAATAATCAAAATATACTGTGCAAAGCATATCTCATTCCGATAAATGACCTATTCGAGGTCTGGATTCATTAGTCACTAAACCGCATGCCATGCGATTAATCGATTTAAATCAATCACAGAACAAATAATACAACGATTATGTTGTTGTTTGAGCTTAATCTTGTATTTCTTAATTATGAACGATAACACTTTGCGCACATAAAATACATTTTCACAAACAATAAACGGAATAAACTAAAAGTGCAAAACATACCACCATTTCTTATCAAATAACAAACTATTTTTAATAATTTTATTTAAATTCGTTGTATCACTAAATTCACTACAATACATTTCACGATAGATATTCCCAGGTTAGCAATTAATTTCAAACTAAACAACTAAAACGAATACAAAATGCATAAAATTAGAATACAAAATACTCATTGAACCTAAATTGTTTCTCTAACTTTGGTTTGACCAAAAAAAAAAAAAACATTGAGTTGTTAGTGCCTCAAGAAAGTAACATACATACTTTTCGTATATGTATAACATAAATACGATTATACGATTATGACAATGAATTCGTCAACTATAAAGTTTAACATTAAAACATCAAAAAGTAAGTCACCTTTAACACATTCAAGTGTAAGGTGTAATGAAACGGACCAAATTACTAAATTAAATCGATTTTATGTATAAATTGTCTAGTTACCACCATTCCATGAGATAACAATTACAATTCGATCCAATCTAATCTTTAACTTTTACAGTATTCCGAAATTTATCACAATACAGACTTTCATCGAACTAATCATTACTGTCACAAATTGTGTGAATTATGTACGCATTCTTTAAGTAAATTATGTTATCTTCCCATTTTAATCGGTCGTCAATTTTACATAAAACTTATTACGGTCAATTTTTGTTTTGTTTTTGTGGTTAACTGTTTAACTGTTGATTTTTAAAACTAAACAATAGAATAACAATTGTAATAGTAATGATAATAAGTAAGTAAAAGAAAAGAAAATCAAAAGAACTTGTATATGTACTATAAATAAATATAATCAACGGTAAGCACACTATGTGGTGTGTTGTTGTTTCAAATATAAACTAATTGTTTCAATGTTATTTTTTATTTAACTCTTTTAGTCGCACGTAATTTAATAAGGCACATAAATTCTAACATTCAAATTATACCGGAAGTGAATAGAGCGGGGATAAATAGAACTATAAAATTTATCTGTAACGATACAAATTGCCGTATTTTATTTTATTGGTTAATTCTCAGTTTTATTGTCTTAATAATTTAGATATTTGACACCAGAAGCGGCTATTCTATTTAACGCCCATGAGATAAAAATGTACACATGACAAAATTGTTACCCGTGAAATAAAAATATAGTGACATCTATAATCGCACACTGAAACGATGCATAACATAGTATGTACTACGTTATCGACAAAACAAGAATGTTTCTTGGATGTCGAAAATTCGAAATATATATGTCAAATATATTAAAATAGAAGACGACAGTTTAATTTTATATTTTTGTGTGAATGTTTTACAAATTTCAATATAAATTATTTACTTAACGGCCTAAATCTCTGTAATTGCTTTTAAATTTATTTTAATTATATTACTTAATTTTATTGGTTCTAGATTTAATTTCTAATCGCACCATCGATTCGGCCTTTCGTCATTCAGCTTAGTTTCAAATCGGCCTAGAGAAAAATCAGACATAGAAAATATAAGTACGGGCCTCGTATTTGGGTCAACTTTAAAAAATGTAAATATATTTATTCACATCTTTAATGAAATATGTAGTATTGAAGTACTCGTCAAATTTATCATATTAAACTTTGTGCGAGAAAAGTTGCCCAAATTCGAAGACTTTAAATTGAAAAATCGAATTCTTCAAATTTATTTTATTTTAAGAATTAACGTTCAATATAAGCTAAGGGAATTTGCTAAATAGACAAAACCCGTTTGAGAAGCCCAACTGTGTCTTATGTGAAAACTAGACACAAATGATCTTATCAACTAACCAATTGATTTTGTCCTCAATATCTGAAGGGCTGAAGATTGGATTAAAAAACAAAATGCAATGGAAGACACATCCAGAAGCCAGTCTGGTATAACAAAAGGTAGAACCGTTCTATACCGATAATGTGGATTGAATTTCCATACGATTAAATTGAACCTTTTGATTTTTTTAATTTTTGCACAAATCACCGCTATAGATTTCGTTATTACAGATAAAATCACGCATATGTTGTTTGATGCTCCCTATTTCTGGCATAACTGACGGTGTGACTTCTGCACTCTTTCCACTATACACTAAAATTATCAACTAAAATTTATCGATTCATCGAAAATTTGTGAACTCTTTGAGATAACATTGGTTTGATTAATCTCGTGCAAATTTATTGCTTCTGTTATACTTTACTGCTGAATCGTATTGAAGAATTAGCGGCAAAATACGTCGTTATGAAAAATGTGACAAAAACCTGGCTCCACAACTGCAGATTGATGGCCAATCATACATTTTGTTGCAAATGTATCTAACTTGAAGTGTTTCAAAAACCTGGCTCCACAACTGCAAATTGCTGGCCAAATCATAGATTTTGTTGCAAATGTATCTAACTTGAAGTGTTTCAAAACCAATTTCATGTATACGTTTCGTCATCCATCAAAACACATCCACTAAATTTTGTGAAAATCAGTCCAGCACAAGATTTCTATTGTTATTTAGCACCAATTTTTAATACGCCGATGGTCGAGTAAGCAGAGTCAATGCTCTTGAAATTGTGGACTCGAGTTCAAGACTCGTCAGCGCCAATACTTTTTTAATTTAATTTCTGCTGTAAAATTGGTTCAACACAGCTTCTGTTGAAATCAACATTCAATTTCTGCAAGTATAAGAGCCATCTCTTGTGTATGACCGTAATGAAAATGTAAGAGCCATCTCTTGTGTATGACCGTCATGAATTATCCATTTTCTCTATTGAATTGGCAGACATAAAAGATTTGTATAGCTGCAAATTTATATACGCCGGTGGTCCAGTAAGCAGAGTCGTTGCATTGGGAATTGCGAAATTGAGTTCAAGCCTCGGTTTAGCATTTAATAATTTTTAATTTAATTTATTTAATTTCTCCTTTCAATCGGCAAATATAAAGGATGAGTATAGCGGCAAATTTTTATATGGTAATGGTGAGGTGGTAAAGCACACGGGGTGTTATAGGATTTGGAATCGTGGATGTTGGTCAGTGTTCGAACCTCGTTTTTACTTAAAAAAAATTTAGCGGGCGGGCATCCACACATTTCTCATTAAATTAAATAAAAATTACTTTTTGATTTAAAAATGAGAATTTTGCAATTAAATTAAAAATATATATTGAGGCTTGAACTAGTAGTCATGATTACAATCCAACCACACAGCAAATTTTACCACCGAGCCACCGCCATACATAATATTAGTGATATTCCTATCGTTTATAGGTGCCATTTGAATAAAAAAATTGAAAATTTTAACAACGGTAATGGACTCTGCTTATTTGACCACCGCCGTATAATTTCATTACTGCTCTATCTCTCTATACGCCCAATCTTTTATACTTGCCACTTTTACATTGAGAATATTGAAGTTTTGCACAGAAGCTGAGTTAGATTTGAGTAATTTTATTTCACCATCACCAATTTGACAGGAGAAATTAAATCAAAAAGTGTTTGGCTCGATCGAGAATCGAACTTAGATCCATAAATCCAAAGTCACTGACTTTACTTACTGCACCACCGCCGCATATATACTTCGTGCTATACAATTTTTTTATATCTGTCATTTGATTAGAAAATATTGAAAATTTTAGCAAAGGCAATGGACAAATCTATAGAGCTTTGGCCACAAAACAAAATGCAGAAGAGATTGGTTTAAAGTAGGACATCGACAGCAGGAATGCCTCTAAGCAAGCATCCCAGAGCCATTTATATATATCTTAAACATTTTTTTTTAGGCTTGAACTAGTAGTCATGATTACAATCCAACCACACAGCAAATTTTACCACCGAGCCACCGCCATACATAATATTAGTGATATTCCTATCGTTTATAGGTGCCATTTGAATAAAAAAATTGAAAATTTTAACAACGGTAATGGACTCTGCTTATTTGACCACCGCCGTATAATTTCATTACTGCTCTATCTCTCTATACGCCCAATCTTTTATACTTGCCACTTTTACATTGAGAATATTGAAGTTTTGCACAGAAGCTGAGTTAGATTTGAGTAATTTTATTTCACCATCACCAATTTGACAGGAGAAATTAAATCAAAAAGTGTTTGGCTCGATCGAGAATCGAACTTAGATCCATAAATCCAAAGTCACTGACTTTACTTACTGCACCACCGCCGCATATATACTTCGTGCTATACAATTTTTTTATATCTGTCATTTGATTAGAAAATATTGAAAATTTTAGCAAAGGCAATGGACAAATCTATAGAGCTTTGGCCACAAAACAAAATGCAGAAGAGATTGGTTTAAAGTAGGACATCGACAGCAGGAATGCCTCTAAGCAAGCATCCCAGAGCCATTTATATATATCTTAAACATTTTTTTTTAAAATTAATTACAAATAGTCTAAATTTCTTGGATTAAATTGGCTGATATAAAACCTGCAACAAGTTACGTAAAAAGATATAATTCTTTTAATTATTTCAATCGACAATGACTTTGAACATGTAATACCCATTACCTAGGTAGTACTTGTATAATAAACACATAAATCAATCATAAACACATGATCACATGATCGTACAGACGTAAGATTAAACAACAGCACAAAAACAAAAAATGAAAGTCATTAATTACCTTAATTATTTGATTTTCATGATGTAACTTATTTAAATTATTATTATTACTATTACTATTATTATCACTATATGGCACATTATTTTTATCACTATGATCCGTAATTGTAACATGACTAGCCGATACCGATGCGGTAGCACCTAAATTTTTATTGCTCGTCGAGTCGGGCGTTAAATCGTACTCCGACGTCGTATTATTCGAATACATCGAAAAACGGTTATCCTTTGTTTCGTCCTTTTTCATTTTATCGAAAAACGCTTGATTCTTTATGATGTTACTGGCACCTGCACCCACCCGCTGCAGTGCCGCATGCTTTTGTACAACATCTTTGATTTTAACTTTTTCCTCCCCAATCCATGTCTTAATACCATGCCATGCATTCGTAAATTTTTCCCGTTTATCGTGCAAATTAACATTCAACTTGTGATTGTTTTTGTTGCGTAGCAGCGTGATACGACGTTCCGATGGCCGTAAATTATCACGATGATTACAATAGTCTAAATTGATTGAACGATCGAATTCTTCTTTGATCCAATTCATGTCTTTGATCGAAATGAAATCGTCTGGATCTTCGCCGTCCAAACGATTTTCAGTTAAACTCTCGAAACTAACCGAACGCAAATTAAACTCGTGCAATGAGTTGTCCCCATCACTTTTTATACTTTCGCGACTCGCATAATAATCGGTGGTGTCATTATTTAGTGTACGATTTCGTGATTCTTCCGATATGGTACTCGTATTATCGTCATCAATATGATGAATGGTTGAGCGATCGTCATCACTTATATTCGATGCTGTGGTATTTGTGTTCGCATGTTCGAGCGATAAAAATAATTCTTTGGCAAATTCGCGGCCCCGCTCAATACAATCCTCTCCGTTTGCGTCTTCGTTTGTGGTCGGGACGACAGATGTATTTTTTTTCGGCACCTCATGCACTTCAACCGTTTCGATTTGCTCACTAACTGATGCGGTGCATTGTTCTAACGATGGTGATTTATCTAGGGTCGGTACTCTTAACGGTGTTGTATTACTTAACGAGCTCATCGATTTTGAACGTTGCACCGTAACGACACTACTACTTTTTCGCGTCGATGAAGATTTCACCGAGAATCGATCACTTGTATTACTATTGTTGTTGTTATATATTTGACTTTCCGATATAAATCTAAATTCCATATTTTTTACATTTTCACAATTGTCCAGATCATCATTACTACTTATAGCCGTATGATCGTTTTGTTTTCGTATCGGCCCCAAGTGGTCATCGTCTAAATATGTTTTCGATATTAAAACTGGCTCACCAATTTCAATGCGATGATCGTCCGATTCGTGGCCCGACATATCATAACTCCCTGAGATTTGTTGGCAATTCGAAAGATTTTTATTTTTTTTATTTTTATTATTATTGTTGTTGTGATTTATATGATTATTATTGTTTATATTAGCGTTACTACTACTATTACTACCAATTTTTTTATTCAAAAATTTATTACTACTTATCACGTTTGTATAACGTTTCGAGATTTTATCGAAAAGGCCACTTGTTTCGGTTTTAGTTTTGTTACGAAAATTTTTAATTTTATCCATATTGTTTGGCAGTGTACAAATTTCGATCTGTCAAATAATTACAGAAATTTTACAAATTAGATAACAATCATAAATTATATGTAAGTTAAACCAGTTGAATTGTTTTGAATATTTTATGCTTTACAATTGGTACGGACTAAATTGTTTGTGAAACATTTAATTTTAGTGATCGCAATTCTGTAAATCACGATCGTTATGAAACCAATTGAATAATGTTGATCCGATCTGCTTGAATTAAAATCGTTTAATTTGGGCAACTTGGCCTTCTAGCGAAAGGCTAAGTTTTCCGGCTTAGTTAGAACAAGGTCTACCTATAAACGAAACTTCTTAAGGTATGCTTAAGGGTTTTTCTTTTTTTTTTTAAATCAATTATTAATAAGTTCTCGGATTAGTTAAGAGATGGCAGTACAATATTTCATTTTATAAACAATAACAAATCGTTGTTTTTTATTTGTTTTGTTTTAAAATAACCCAATGTCTCCTAATGATTCAAACATGAAAAAAAAAAAAAAAATTGTTCCATTTTCACACAATTTCAACTTTTCCTTCTTATAAGCCGGAAGATATTAGGCGCATTTTACTTGGCCCAACTCAAATTAGTATTCATTTGGAAATCGCGTCTCCGGTAAATTTAAAAAACAGTATAGTATTGGATTTGTAATAGTTTTTCTGACCGTATACACATTCAGGTTAGTTGGCTCGTTTAGACCTATAAGTTTGATGAAACTGAATTACTCTAAATATATTGTCTTCTGAGAACTATGAACTGATTAAAATCGATCAATCAACTGGTATTAAAGCTGACAAGTAATGAAGTTTAAAGAATTGATCACAGTTGAGTTAAGCTCATATTAAATTAGTGTCATCAAATCATAAATTTAGCAGAATCACATTCTCGTACACAACATCGAAAAAAATTTTAATCAAAAGGGCACTAATTGGAAGTAAAAATAGAACTCATGGTGATTAATAGATGAGAAATCTATTACAAGTGAACTCAGTTCCTATACCCCATGATACAGTTTTGGAGTGGGGTATATGATCCGGCATTTATTTTAATGCACTATTATCCAAGACCTCACACCGCAATAGTTTCTCAAAATTGTCTTAAGGGTGAAAGTATAGCAGTTCTGGCCAGCGGACAGCCCGGTTTTTAATTAAATGGAAATCTGACCATGAGTCTAATGACTGCTAAATAATAGAACTGGTAGTCCCCAGATTCAACCCCAGCGTTTTGGTACATCTAATTCAATTTTTGATCTAGAATGACCCTTAACGTCGTTAGACAAATGTCCAATAGTATATACCGATGGGGCCATAAGCTTAGTTCCCTTCCTGAATGGCTAAATCCATCTGATTTAATAATCCGGCAGATCAAGCATAACCCGTACCTAATTAGTGGCATACCTTTACGGCTTTTGGGGTTGATTTCCTTCTATGGTACTTTTTCTATAGAATTAAATGAAGTATCGTTAAAGGCACCCTTCATTTCCAAAAAAACACAGAGCCCAATTTCTCTATACAATTTAAGCTAATTTGATTTTATACTTATTTAAGTGAGAAATAGATAAATTGGGCCAAAATTATATGAGGTAATCAGGAATTATTTAGGTTAGACTTACGTTTGGAGACTTGCGCTAAACTTATGCGCAATCGGCTCTAGTAGTAACATTTGTCTATATGCTATCTGAATTCAAATACTATACGTTGACATTTTGAAAGTCCTCTAGCTACTTTTCTCCTATAGGAACCAAACACATGATTGTAAATCGGGCACCATTGTAAATTCATAATTTTCAACAAAATACCTAAGTAATTGTATCTCTATGTAAATTGTAACACATCTAAAATGAAATTTAAACAAAATTTGCATAGACTACTTAGATGTTTTACATACAAACACACTACTCATAGGTATTCGGTTGGGAATTATTTAATTACAATGTTGCCAAATTTACAAGCATGTTTTTGGATCCAAAAAGAAAACGAGTTGGAGGATTTCTAAAATTTCAACGTTTGGCTTGATATGAACCTTTATTCTCGACAACCAATAGAGAATTAGAATAATCCAATTCTTTGTGATATTTTCCTCTCACATATATGTACATAGTTTTATCTATAATTAGTTCTGTGAAACTTGATTGTGAAAATCATTGAACAAATTACACTATAATCTTCTAATTTATTACAAGTAAAATTGTTTTAATTACATTTTCATTTGTTTTTCTTTTACTTAACCGCTTAAACGCGTTATAATTATGTTTACGTTAAAACACGTGATTGCAGCAATACTAATTGAGAGACGTAAACCGTGTGAGGTGAGTATCAATCGTCTTAAGGAATGTGGATGTTTACGTTACACTAGAAATGTACATATGTATATAAATATAATAGATTGCACATATCGTATATAGTAGCGTAATGAGTTGCATATGGTGAGCAATGTGTTAATTTAAATATTGTACGGGGCATCATGCGATTACGATGATGATATACGGAGGAAAGTGTTTTTTTTATCGTTAAGTAAATTTTCGCGGTTAGCATGATTTTATCATTTTTTAAATAAAATTGTTTTTTTGTTAAGCTTTAGTAAACAAATTAAAATATAATTAATTTACACGTGCTAATTACAGATTTTTTTTCTGTGAGAAACCTGTTTAACCTCCCCGTACGTAAGCTATATACACACTTATACTAAATAGACATAGACGATCTGGATAAAAATCACGTTGTACGAATTCCGTCGTTTGAATTACTAAGTGGTACCAAATACCTGTATTTTATTATAAATTTTATGTCTTATACAATTATACGTATATATATTCTTAAGTAGGTTGACATTTAAGAGAAATACTTGGACAATACCCAAATTATTTTCTATAACAACTGCCAAATCAATGATATTTTGACTGGCGCTTAATTACAGTGTAAATGATTCGAAATTAAATAATTACTCGTGGCTATATAAGTAAACTGAGCTATTTAGGTAAAGGCTATATTGGTAAAGTCCGATGGCGTATTTTAGATACGAACTGTAGTTTTCCGTGTCATATCGTCTAGACATAATGTGGCGCATCGAAGGTTTGTTTATTCATTGTAAAATGAGTGCAAATACCCAGAAATCCAGATTTTTTTTTTGGTACAATTCCAAGTGTATACAATAAAAAATGAAACCGAAAGAATTGGTTTTGTTTTTAGTTTATTAGTTACAGGATAGTGTATAGTTTACATTAGTTCCGGCTAGAAATAGATTTTGAAATCTATACCAGTGAATCCCAATAATTTAAGATAAGTTTTTGATTTAAAGAGAAAAAAAAGAAAATACAATTATGAAGTTCTATGAACAGCAAACCAAACGGAGGGAAATAATTTTTATTTGTAATTTTGCCAGATATGTTTGAACTATTTGCCTATACCATAGCCTTCATAATCTTGACTGTTCTTCATCGTTAAGAATTATAATCTTGCTTCAGTAACAAAATTTTAGCAATTTAGTTTCAATTACAACAGTATAGCTTAATGAAGCTACCTATAGGTTTAGCTTAAGCCAATTCTTAAAGCTTAAGTCACATCATCAGTTTAAATTAATTTATTAAAGTAGTTCTACATTAAATTAGATAGGGGAATGAATAAGTAAAAGTGAACGTGTAAAATTTGAATTCTACTGGAATCATAATATGATTTAAATTTATTCATTTTCATATATTGTACACATACTTATTTAAGAATTCTCGCGAGTATGGCTTAATTCAAAAAAACTTTCTTCCAAAAAGTTGAACTATACGTACTAGTTTAATTTAGAGAATTTAAGCTTAAGTTTCTAAAATATTTCATAAAATTTAAGCCGAAGCCACATAATTTAGACAGTTAACTCAAACATTTCTCGATTAAGGTAACTAATTCTAGTTTTAGTCTTATAATTTTAGTAAAAGTCAAATAATATAATTCTAACAGAAATATGTGACA
This sequence comes from Tipula unca, assembly GCA_951394425.1. NCBI lineage: Eukaryota > Metazoa > Arthropoda > Insecta > Diptera > Tipulidae > Tipula > Tipula unca. The sequence goes on from OX596380.1 coordinate 75,963,463, forward strand.
TAAACTATAGAATTACATATATAGCTTATTTATCCTCATAGCAATATAACTTAAACTATAACTTATGTTATACTTAATTAAGTTAAGAATACATTTCTAGTGGCTTAAATCAATTTTTTTATTTAAGTTAGAATTATGGCATATACCTCTAAAAAGCTACTTGCTTAAGTCATAAAATTGTATCATTTGTCTAACAATCATTCAAATACTTATAGTTTTAAAGTCACAAAATGTTGACTTAATTTAGTTTAAGTCAAATATGATTCAAACTGATATTTAAAGATTGTAGCTTAAGTCATATGATTGAAACACAAGCTTAAGTCACTTTTGACTTAACTGAAATAAATATGTTTCCGGTATATTTCCTTAACTCAAATCATTTTGCTTAACTCATAGTTTAGATTTTAGGCCAAACGCTAAAGCATAGTTATATCTTAAATAATAAAAAAAACTATATATTAACTTAAATAATAAAAAAAACTATATATATACTAAATTGACTTAAGCTAGAATTTCACGACTTAAGTTAAATTAAATTACTTAAGTTAGAATTTTATAGCTATAGATAATATGAATTCAATAAAGATAAGCATTTTTTAACTTAAGTCACATAATGACTTAAGTCAAAATAGTTGTCATTTAATTAAGTTTATTAGTTTAAATCAAATATTATCCTATCTGAGGTTATACAATTCCAGCTTAAGCCCTATGATTTAATTTTTGGCACACATTTGTTCTCTTGCTGTATATTTCTAGCAAAGCCACACTAGCTTTAACCGGATAACATTAACTTAATTCAAATAAACATATTTTAGTTACATTTAGTTGTGTTATAAATCACATAATTTTAGTTTAAGTTATTTATTTTGGATTAAGTGATGTTTGTAGCTCACACCACTTAACGCTTCCTTAAGTTACTTATATAGTTCTTTTTTTATTGTTTATTAAATAAAATTGAGGCTTTTACCTTAAAATAGAAAAAGACACAAAGTATTAGATTAAGTTATATAATAATAATAATAATAATAATAACAGTGTTAAAGGCCATTACTGGCCCCTTACTGAATCAACAATCTGGCTCCAACGGTTTCGATCCTGAGCTTGGTCTTCATACTGTCTTAGACAATCTGAAGAGGCCAAGTCGTTCTCTACATCGTGGAGCCATCGTCGCCTGCAACGACCTCTGCGCCTACCATATGGTGGCTCTCCTTTCAGAGATCGCTGCACAATTCGTTCCGGATCAGCACGCAGATTAAGTTATATAATTTTTCCATTATTATTTTAACTCAAATAATTTCATGCTTAAGCCACAGATCACAAAATTTTGGCTTACGATACCATGCAGCGCTAAAATATCTAGCTTAAACTAAAATTATACATGTCCATCAGAATTACTCGACTTAAGCCAGAATTATTAAATTAAGTTCGAATAAGTTGCTTAAACTACAATGATATGACTTAAGCTAATATGAGAATTTATAAGAGATGCGTAGCAACAATTGTCTGGCTTAAGTTAAAAAAATGTTGCCCACGTCACTTAAGTTTAATGAGTTAGTCCAACTACAGAAATCGATTACACGTTTTCATCAGTAGGAATGCTTCTTGTTGCATGTTCTTTGAACTGGCGGCTCACGAATAACTATAATTGATTAAAATATTCATTCCAAAAGAATCCCGAAACATCTCCTGGACGTAGATTGGCACAACTACAAATGTCTCAGCATCATTGCGGAGAATTTAGAAAAAATTTGCGTAATTCTAGCTTAAGTAATATTTTTTTGACTTATATCGTTCAATTTACCGCCATATTTATCTTAACTAATACAATTTTAGCTCTACGTCGCTTTAAGTAAAATTATTTTGGATTCCAGCAGAATTATAAGACAATTATCAGAATTATGTGAAGTAAGTTTTAGCTATTTGGCTTAATTAAGACCTTAATAAATTTGATTTAACTCAAAGTCAAATTTCATTTTTTATTCTAATTTAGGTTAGGTGACTCCAGCTTATGGCATATTATATAGGTTCTACCTTAAAATCGAAAGTTATTAAAGTGGTTTCTGGTGTTCGTCAAGATCACAACACTGGAGCCTGGATTTTTATTGTTTTGATCGAACAGATTTTCAAACTTATAAAGACTTCAAATATGCTCATATTTGCTGACGACCACAAGAAGACATCAATAGGCCGAGCGAGTGGTGTGATCAAAACTCACTGTACTTAAACATAAAAAAATGAATTATTTTGTCTTTTCAACATAAAAACTATTCTTTAATTAATTATTTCAACATAGAATTTGCAGAAAGTTCATGAGATTAGTGATTTAGGCGTTACTTCATCGAAAACGTTATATAGTTTCAACCAGCACTTTGGTATTTTGTATTGCTAAAGCGAACAAGTTGGTGAATTCACCAAATCTATGGGGTTCTCATGAAAATTTATTGCTGCGCTCAGTAAGATTAGAGTAAGCAAAAAAAATATATATTACTGAGTGTGAAATGGGACAAAAAATCATCTCAAGTGGAATACGCTATGGAAACGGAATGGAGTCCTTACTAAGACGTGCACATCAAAAGAATTGAAAGCTTTCAAAATGGTTTCTGATTCTCTTGTTGAACAAAGCTGATTGGGATTACGACCGAAATGTACGATTCTTGGAAAATGTGTGTCGATTACCTCCGTACAACTAGTACCCAGAATTTTAAGGTTTTCCAACTTCCAAAATAGACAACTTCCTTTAGAAACTGCATTTATTAGTAACGCCTATCTTTGCCACATTTCTTACGGTTTGGGAGAAATTTCAATTTATATTCTAGGCACGACATTGCGTAATCATTGATTTGAAATTCTATCGCAGCTATGGCGAAAATAATCCGATCGCCGATGTTATTTTGTTAAATTCTCAATTTTATAATTTTATGTTAAAATTTTATTATTTTTTAAAACCAATTCTTAAATGATTTTTAAAAATTTAAAGCAAATTGTTTTCTAGTTTTAATGAGTCAACAATCTGACTCCAGCGGTTTCGACAATCAATTTCTGTCCTAGACAATCTTAAGAAGCCAAGTCGTTCTCTACACCGTAACTTTCATATCCAGACATTACAACTGACCTGATGAACGGTCTGTAACGACACTTGATAGAAGTACAGATTTCAGCTAGTAAGATCTGGTGCGCCATGGTCCCTATAACCAGTGACCATGTATTATGTTATGAGTCCAACAATAAAACTCTACAAGCGGATCAAGTATTACCTTCACGCCATTGCATTGAGACTGCGTTACTGCCTTTCTACACAATCGTATATCAATGTTGTTGGCATTCCTAGGTATTCCAGGGAAGATCACAAATTCTTTCAGTTGATCGATGTCTCATAACATATAGATAGAATCAACCGCAGCAAATAGACTTGATCAGTGACTGATAGATTTGGATGAAATCATTCTTGATAGTCATCAACCAAACCCTCCGTCAGAGGACCAATTCTATCCAATATAATGTATAGGATAGGAACTTGTATTCTGTGCAAAATCTTACACCGCTTAAATTGTCCCTTCTTGAAGAAGGGGCGTATCGCGGCCACTTTCCATTCATCAGACATCTTCCCTCAATTTCCTACTTAATTAAGGCTACGAGGAGAGTTCAATAAGTTCGGTAAATGTATATGAAATAACGGTTAAACTATTTATTCTACCGTGAAAAACAAAATTTTATCATTATAAATAATACTTTTAAGGATATTGAATAAAGAATGAAAAATGTTTACGGAGAATCTAGTCCATTTTATAAAATAATAACGAAGTGCCTCCGCCTATTCACAAGGTAGAAAATCGCTGGAAGATGACCCCCGCAGCGGAAGACCTCAATGGTCATTTTAACCGAGCGTCTTATATTGGAAGACAGGTGGATCACCATTTTAAAATTAAGTATAATATTAAATATATCTATTGGCAGTGTAAGCACACTTTTACAAAATCATCTTAAACTGTCAAAAGTTAGTGCAAGATAGGTTCCCCGAATGTTGACTATGGACCAAAAAAATATCGAGTTTAAACTTCTAAGGTAATTTTAGAAATAAGCGAAGACGGATCCGGTTAAATTTGGAAACCAAATAGTCACCGGTGATGAAACGTGAATTCATCACTATGATCCAGAGTCGAAACAGGAATTCATGCAATGGATAGCGCAGGAAAATCCAACATCGAAAAAGTTTAAGGTTCAACCATCTGCGGGTAAGATAATGGCAGCAATTTTGGGATGCTGATGGAATTTGATAATTAACTACTTACCTCATAAGACCACAATAACAGGGGCGTATTATGCGACGCTTTGGAATTAATTGAAAAGTTTTATCAGGGAAAAACGACGAGGTCAAATCAATATAAAAAATATTGCTTTTTCATGGCAATGCACCAGTTCATCATAAGGCGAATGTTGCACAAGAAGCCTTAAGAGATTGCATAGTTCAATGAAATACCGCATCCACATTTACAGTTTAGATCTGGCCCCAAGTGATTATTTCCTTTTTACAAATTTGAAGAAAACATTAAGGGGGCTTAGATTTTCAAATGACAGTGAGGTAATGATCACTGTAAAAGAATATTTTGAAGAACAAGAGAAATCATTTTATTTTGATGGTTTGCACAAATTAATTGACACGTGTAATAAATGCATTCGCGTGGGCGGAGATGATATTGAAAAATAAGAATACTTTTGAATACAATTTTATAATGAATAATCCTACCTATGTATATTATTTTAAATTTGGCTTAAGTAAGAATTTAGTAAATTTCTAATTCACGTAAGATGATTCCATCTTAAACCGTATATATGTATATATATAGTTTCTACCTTAAATCACATAAGTTTTACGCAAATAATATATTTTACTGAAACTAGGTTCCATACCAACTGATAGTCTCATGTTACTTCCTTTGCAGTTATTTAAAACAAAAATTATACGGTAAGCCTAATTTGATATCACTTGATCAATAGTTGTAATAATTTAGATAACCTTAATTTGGGCAGTGCTGCCAAGCCCCTTCCATCCGTTTTATCAAAATATTTATAAATTTATTTATTCGTTAAATATAGGCAAGACTGCGTGCTAAACGGTCCAAGTAAAATATTTGTTTTATATGTACCGCCTATATACTATATACATAAATATATGTACATATGTATGTGCCAACCTAAACAATTTTTTTAACGACATTTGAACTAATCTTGATTAGTTGAGTGATTATATTGACATTCCTTATCACACTGCCATACATAACTATATATATGCTTTAATATTATATAAATATAACAATTAGGTATATAGACAGTATTTGTAACACTATTCTTATCTAAATACTGTCTTTTTAAAAAAATATGTACACAACAAATTTAGTTTCTAATTTAAAATAATGCTATATACTTGTCTGTATGTACATATAGAGAAATCGAATATCTGGTAAATTGATAATTTAAGCTAATATAAATAGAGAGAATATGTATAACCATAACCGCACAAAATATTGTATATAGAAGCATTAATATATTATTTATTATACGGTGGACAATAATAAATGGACATTTGTATGGCTTCACTTTAGGTTTATTTTTCATTGTTAAAACCTCAAAAACAACTTTTAAATTGTCTTAATACATTGAGTTACAATAACAATACAATCCACTGTGTATACGGTCAAGGGAATATCTATATACATAGATATGTACATATGTGTGCCTATAATGCAGTCGTATATCTCGTATTGATTTATTCTCACTTAATTATAGTAATTAATTATGTATATTATAGTTACTTTGAAATCTGATCACCGCATGATTCGTATTACATTACGAAAGAAATTTCAAAATCTAATAAAACACTCAACTCGTTGGTTTTCTCTGAAGTAATTTTATTTAATTACTAAACACTTTGGTGTCTCGAACATCGTTTTGGCTTCAAAATCTACTAACGTCATATTTGTAACCAAATTTAAACAAAACCCCCCCCAAAAAAAAAACAAAATAAATTTGAATCGACTACTAGATCACAAAAAAAAAAATGTGGATTTTAGGTACTTTCGATTGACATGAATTAACGAATTACAATTGAGTAACTCGTCAGATAATTGAATTACTTGGCGTTCGAATGATTGATTGATTCTTCACTTCAGGTAAATGACAAAAATATTTGTTTTTGTGTTTAATAAATCTGAATAAATAATTCTTCATTTTGAAAGTTTCCACCGTTTAAATAATAATTTGTCCTAAATCTGTCCTAAAACACAACAAAAACCATTTCATGTTATATGTGTGTGTGCAAAGCAGAATGTCCCGATATAACGAATTTTCTCAGCAAAAGTGCGACGAATACATTATTTTCTGAGCTTTCTTGGGGAAGCCGTATTACCTAGGAATGACCTCATGTATGTCGATTATATGATTTTTCCAAATTTTCTTGGGAAAATCCTAACAATATATATTCTAAAAACTCATTGGGTATAAGGTATTCGATAAACACTTCAATTTTGAAAAAAGTGGGGGATTAGAGGGTTTAGGACAACCATATTTGGTATTTTCTACCATGCTTGACATACATGAGATCATTGCTGGGATGTTCTATCATCACTTCGATTCGCTTCGATAGACTTTTGTGTCTCTTTTTTTACGAACAAAATTGTGCTCCATTGCGTTTTTTGAATTACGTTTTGTCTATTGCGATCTCAGCCTGTTAGAATAAATTTGCAAACTATCTCTTTTTCCTCTTTTCACTTGCCATCGAAAATAAAAATATTGGTGATATTTTATCGAATGAATTTATAGAAATAGGATCGAGTAGGCTATGATTACAATATAAATTGCGAAATAGAATACAATTTTGTTCATAAAAAAAGAGACACAAATTTCTATCGAAGCGAATCTAAGTGATGATAGAACATCCCAGCACATACCTCACTTAGTTGTCCTAAACCCCTAACCCCCTATTTTTTCCAAATTAGAAATATTTTTCGAATAGCTTCCTAGGGTTTTTTCAAGAAAATTTGAAAATTTATTTATTCGGCATACAAGAGTTAAGGTATAAACAGAACTAGAATGACGACGACAAGCGACGAATACAAAATATAATTAACTGCTGGTGATGTAAACACAACAAGAGCGTCAGTACTTATCAAATAATTAAAATTTAATTGATAATTTTGAAACCTAAAAATATGATGCAACGCTGTGAGCTGCGAGGCGTATACGCAATGCATTCCACACTGCGATCCACACTTGACTTCAACAAATCAAAGTCGCACAAGGCGCAGTCATTCACAAATAAAACTAAATTATGTTTGATAGCTGTAAAAACAAAAAGCGGCGCAGCGAGCGACATTAGAGCGACTAATATGAATGAGTGATAGGCTTCGTATTTGTGGTTGGTAACCATGCAACGCTGGCGACAAAATTAGAAATAGATTCTAAACACAGTTCGGCGATATTGTTGTCGTCGCAAGCATTGGTTCTATTAGCATCGTATGCTTTCTATATGTATTTTAATTTGATAGGCGTCGCCGCTCTTGTTCTGTTTATACCTTTATAAAAAGTCACTTAATCGGATAAATTATAAGTTTTATAGGTTTATCCGAATAAAATATGATATTCTCACTTACACATGTAAACATTTTTTGGATTTACGACAAACTTCACTCGTCTATAAAGAATTGTGAAGTTTATCCTAAGAAAAATCATAACTTTTTGTTTTTTTGGGCAGCTTTAGGACAAAATTCACGTGAATAGTTCCTATTTGTATCGAATTGTATAGGAGTAAACTAAAGAATTTATAGTAAATTTAATCTATACAAACAAGGCATAAGCTGATAAGACATCCCAACTAAAAAATCGCGCGTTACTTCATGTAACCGTTTGAAATTGAATTATCTTCTATAGGACAAAGCGAGCACACTTATACTACATAAGTACATACTATTCGGCATAGACGAAGGACCATATGAACATCATATCTTATGTATTCTACGCTCTACAGATTTGCGGTCGTGAACCCCGTGAATTTATTTTGTGATTCAATTAATACTTGCGTAGGTCTGCATTAAAAGGGACCATATGGACCAAAATCACTCGATCGAAATCCATACTCAGATAATTCAATAGATCAATTTTTTAACGGAAGTGTAGAGTACGAATCGAACAGTCAATTCACTTCAAGCTCAGTATACATAACTGCGGGAGTAAATCGAAATATCATCACATCACACTTCACTCTCTACTAATCAAAGTACGCGATATTTACTAATCAAAGCACGCGATAAGCTCCTCCTTTTTCTTCACACTCGAGTTGAAAATTTTCTTACTCACGCAAATTTCTAAATTTCAAAAAAAAAACCGAATAAAGGCTGATTTACATTCAATCTTTTTCTCTATTCCATAAAATGGACGTGGAGAAACAAGTACATTCATATGATTTACATGAAAAAATAAAGTAGGCATAGTCAAATAAACTTTGTCTTTTTCAAAAAAAAAGATGAACAGTGCTGGGATGTTCTATCATCACTTCGATTCGCTTCGATAGACATTTGTGTCTCTTTTTTTACGAACCAAATTGTGCTCCATTGCGTTTTTTGAATTACGTTTTCTATTGCGATCTCAGCCTGTTAGAATAAATTTCCAAACTGTCTCTTTTTCCTCTTTTCACTTGCCATCGAAAATAAAAATATTGGTAATATTTTATCTAATGAATTTATAGAAATAGAATCGAGTAGGCTATGATCACAATATAAATTGCGAAATAGAGTACAATTTCGTTCGTAAAAACAGTGGCACAAATGTCTATCGAAGCGAATCGAAGTGATGATAGAACATCCCAGCACTGGTTCGTCTTTTTTTCATTATTTTGGTATTTTTTGTAAAGTTTGCAGCCAAATTGTGAATTTTTTTTTATTACTAAGACTGTGTCCGATATCTGTGATAAAAAATCGTGAATTAATTTTATGACATTTGTTTGATAATTGTTCCCCTACATTCACAATTTTTTATTATGCTGTCCGAAATGTGTAAAAAATCTCCCCACCTCATAAGTTTTTTCCCCACGTAATATATGTCAATTTCAGTTTTCATAACCTCAAATTTTCTGTGACAACTAATAAGTTGCACAGAAAATTCAAAAAAATTAATATTAAAATAATGGATTCGATAATCCTTTTAATGTCACGTTACTATTATTATATGTATTAAGAATTTTATAAATTATTATTATGATGTATGTGTTATAAATCATATGTTGCACATGCGTACACAAATTATTCGACAGCTGTCAAAAAGTAAATGTCAAATAATTAAGTCACGATTTTTTATGACAGGTTTCGGACACAGTCTTAGTTGTCTTTTCCACACCCATTAATTTTTTCCATTTAGAAGCGTATAGCTATCTTCTTTTATTTACATATTTGATTTAGGAATAGAATTGGACAATGATTAAAGATTGAATGTAAACCAGCCATAATTGACAAAATCTTTTCTTCTGTATGTATTGTTGCGAATGTCAGATATCAGATCACCCTATGTTTTATCATAATTATATTTACAAATGTTTATATAAAAGCCATCAAAATCGTGAAAACTAAGTAGTTTTATGTTTTAGTGTACAACCAATTTTTGAAGGCGATAGACGATTGTAAAAGTGGGCAAAGCTCCGCTCGCGGAAAAAATGATTATTAAAAAGAACGATCCATTTGAAGCATGATATATATTATGTTGTTGTTTTTATATTCGAAATTAGGTGGCTGTGTGTTTTTAAACGTCAATGGATAGATAGTTTTATTTTAAACGTCAAGTATTTTTTATTTTAAACGACAATGGATAGCTAATTTTATTTTAGAAAAATTCCGCTACGTGGAATCCGTGATGCTCCAATCGTCAATAGCACCTTTTGTTGAAAAAGTATGTAATTGTTTTTCGAGAATAGTTCAGTTTTTCAAGTACACACACTACCCAGTAGACGACTATTGACGATTGTAAAAGTAGGCTAAGCTCCTCTCGCGGAAAAAAAATATAATTTAAAAGAACGTAGATCCATTTGAAGTTTGTGTTGTTGTTTTTGTATTCGAAATTAGGTGGCTGTGTGTTTTTAATCGTCAATGGATAGATAGTTTTATTTTAGAAAAATTCCGCTACATGGAATCCGTGATGCTCCAATCGTCAATAGGTTAATTCGAAAAATCTATCCAAATTGTTTTGTAATTTAAAATTTTCAGTTTTGTTTGTTTAGTTTATAATTAATTTTCACACATCATAATATAATAAAAATCGTATAAACTATTTTTTTTTTGTGTTTGTAAATTATATTAACGTTTACCGTGTTGTTAATTTTGTAATCAAAACAAAAAATTTAATAAATTGTGTAATTTAATTATTTGATGTTGTTTCAAATTTTAATGGTTAAGGAAATATGGAAATGATATTTTCATTCATTTGTATGAGAAATTTTAAATTTTGTTTTAACAACATTTGAAAATCGTTTTTTTTTTTTGTGTAGTGCGATGATGGTCATTTATTACTTCCTGATTATATATGCGATGAAATAATTACTTGACCCACGGGAAGTTTGTTGCGACTGAAACGAGGTTATCAATACCCAGGATGTAATTGAACTATTTTTCCCGATGACTATTTAGATGGTGGCATATTGTCTTCCTTAATACGTGTTTTGATATGGTATTTCAGAAATGCCAACTCATTCATTCGACGCTTCTTGGGTAAAGTGATGAGAGGTTTGATGCCATACTTGCAGGATACAGTTTTCTAGAATACCCTCGTTATACACTTATCACCATCAATTTTTCAGCCGTCCAAAATACATCAACGTAACTAATGTTCCCTTGCACGTGAGTAGATACGTGATAAGATCATGTAAGATAATTTGTATAATCATATTCCAGAATTAACCACTTCTGACGGGTTTTCGTTGGATGAAAATACGAACCAATTAGATCTGTCGTTCGACAACCATGCTAATACTATTTCCGTCCATACTGGAGTCCGTATACTCCTTGAAAACTTCAATTACACATTTCATTATAATCTTCATGCCAATACGGCCTCACATAACTCTAATCGAGAGAGCGTAGTCTGTTTAATTGGAGTTTAGTTTTTGCGAGTAGCAATTAAGTTTGCACATTTCAAGTGGGGCTGAGTAAGCCATTTCTGACGCGTCACAGAATACAGCACTGAATATGAGCACTCGTATGAGATAAATGGAATTACCGCGGAATTTGAATTTTATTCAGGGTGACCAGCGTTTCCCTCAATCTCAACCATTATTGATCAGGTGTTTGCTGAGGTAGCCGATTATACCAACCAATTTTTAAATACCATATAACTGCTAGAACAATATAGCTTCATTCGAACTGTACCATTGAATACTAAGTGTTTTTATCGTTGAAATTATGTCTGAAAACTGCAAAGTAGAGGGACACGATTTACGTAAACTCTGAGCTGCATAAAATAATCTAGAGCCCGCGCTTCCACGTGAATTTGCGGTATATTCGTTGTCACAATCAGACAGGAAATCATCGAAGTCAAAATCGGTATTAAAAACATCAGGTAATCTCTGGATTGGTGGATTTATTGTCAACTGCAATTTGGTGAAACGTCCGCATACAGCGAGTAACGGTGCAACGATGTACCGTATATGTTAGACGGTTTTAAGAATTTTAATTTTTTCAACACCGTAAAAAATTTCACCGTATGTTTTCATACACTTGTCGAGTTTCTGAATAGAATTTGCTAAAGAGGATCTGAATTAACCAAGCGCGCCTCATCGCGTAGGCTGAATATTAGGATATGTCTTTCAATTAATAGTTCATCTGATTTATCACTTAACGATCTTATGTCGTTTGTTCGACCGCTCACTGCTGCGAGCTAATCTATGAATGCGGTTATGTATGACATCAATATATTCTTTCGTTTCGGTATCGCCGAATCAATTTATTCCTGACTACAGATCATAGTTTAAATTTTGTGACGTTTTGTTATACATTTATGAAGAAGTACAAGCATCTTCAAATACGCAGGCCAATTCCAGTTAATCTCACTATACAACCTGCTTGATTAAATGTTGTATCATCCAAAACCTTCGTTATTGCTGGAAAATTTCATTTAACAGCGGTGCTAATGCGGTATCTGTAGGTTGTAGTTGTTGTATTTTTTAAGAATTTTTTTTATTTGGTAGCAACGTTTAATCGAACCTCAATGATCTATGAGAAGGTTATACTCGACTCGAATTTGTTAGTATAATCGTTCAAACTTCCTAGTGAAATGAACATTTTGTCTCTGGTTTTTTCAATTATTACTGCCATATTCACAACCGTAGAACGTTTCACAATAATAAAAAATCGATCAACGATAATTGATAGTGAACTAACAGTAATCGAGAATCTGGTAAACGCGATTGCAGAAGACTGTGTCACTAGGCATACAACTATTACTTTTCCGGCTGACGATCCGGCTGACGATCCGGCTCAAAATATATAAAAAAAAAAAGTTTTTTGATAGTCTGGAAGACTCATTCGATCTTCTCAGTCGAACCCGAATAACTAATTTTGCTCTACTTTATTGTATACTTCTTCCATATATAGGAACGCATCGGATTTGTTTATATCTAATTGCCGCGTTGAGAGGATATGGTTGAATACCGGCTTATAAGTAATGATTTAGTTCAAGCAATCGCTGGTTTAAGTTTCTTTCAGACAACCCGTTGAATGCATATATTCATGGTTTCGTGTTAGTTGTATATGTATATTTATACTTCCTACATTTCATACACTTCTACATAGCATACCAATTGTAAAAAATTGACTAATTCTGGTGGCCTCAGTTCACACATTCCCTTGTCCCTTTATTCCATTGATATACTTGCCACGAACTCCTATAAAATATAAGCATTTTCCTCGTATGGCTGTGCATACATATTATTTTATGTATACACCAGACATGTCTAGACATTTATCGATTTCGGAACATACTAATATTTTGTTTTCTTATAATTTATGGCGATTTTAGGGGATAAGTTTGGAATAATGGTGAAATTTGAACATGTTTGAGATATACATACTATACACTGAATCTTATATATGTGGGTGATTTATTGTCATATACAGGTATATCTCGTATAATGTGACCACGAACGATGGTAGATATGGAAATATCTACCTTATTGCTATCAAATAATTCTACCTCGGCTAATTTTACATCGGTGTGCAGTTCTTCAACCGTTAAATTGGCAATAAATTAAAATTTCTGTCATAAATATAAAATTAGAATTCCTTAGAAGTAATTCAAAATAATTTTTTATTCATTTCCGAATTTGACAAACAAGTTTACAGCAATTCTGATAAAACATCATAATTCGGTAATAAAGGGATCAATAAAAAAAATTTACGTTGGAATGATTTTGATATTTTTATTGAATTATGCTTATTGATCGATAACAATTATGTGTGAAAGATACTCATGCCTATTCTGTATCTCGTTTCCACTGTAAATTTCCATTGGACAATTTGCTATTCTGTTTCATTGGAAAAATTCCAACGCGAAATTATTTTGTTTGCAAATTTAATTTGGTTGGAATTTTGATATTCTGAAACACAATTCCGTCAGAAAATTGTGGTGGAATTTCTCTGAAAATGCATTTTTTGTGAAATATATACGGTTGCTTTAAGAATATATGCCATTATTTGCTTTGCCGACTGGTATTGTTGCTTGGCGGCAATTTTTTACTGCATATACATATGAAAAAAAACACTATATTCCGACATTGTAAGTATTTCGCCAAACTCATTTTAACAGTCGTCAATTGTCGGCTAGTAAAGTGAGTTTTGATTATATGTTGGAATATTATAGCGCTAATGAGACAGCTAAAAATGATCCAGCAGACATTTTTGAAACATTATAACACACCAAACGACATTACCATTCGCTAATAGACGGTTATTTGGTTATAGTAAATTAATTGCCACCGTTTTATTCCTTTCAAATTTTTTTGTTTGCCAACATACATAAAACTTGGACGAAGTAAAAATAGATGGCAAAAATACAACTAATCGCTAGTATTTGTATTTTTATTGATGAATTCGCCATTAAACAGTAGACGGTATATTTTAGTTATTTTATTACCATTTTTTTTAGGCTTGACCCCACAAGTGCATTTATTTAGTTAAACAAAATTGAAAAATTTGTAAAAGCGTAATTTTTTTAAAAATTTGGGGTTTGTTGAAAATGAAAGGTGGTCGGTGGTCCATCTAACAAAACTACAAAAAAAAATTCCAAAAGAAATTTCCAGTCCAACGAGACACAGAGTGGCAAATTAAACTCCAATGGAATGGAATTTATCTAGTAGAAATTTTCCAACCGAGTTACAGAATAGACATGTATATCAGCCAAATGTTGACCAAATTTAGTATACATCTTGGCAAAATTGCTCCTCTATTCCACCAATATGCCTTATTATCTCGTCCTTTTCTCTTGAACTGTTGCTGGCTTATTGGCATCGACCTTATGTTTCGAGATAGCCGTAAAAAAAGAAGTCCAAGGGTGCAAATCGCGGGGTTAATTCGGCCCATTGAGGAATTTATTTGTTGCGCACGATGACGAGTTGATGTGCTTGGGCTCTCGGCCACAGTTTCAAATCTGCTATCAAGCCAGGTTCTTGGACGATATTCAAAATTGTACGCTCAGTTGGTCTGTTATTAATACCAAAAAAACCTGATCATAATGTTAGGCGAGAACGAGATCATAAAGTTGATCGATTATGTAGAATTTAAATATAATATTATTTTAAGTAGTTTATGAAGCTATGAAGGTATAGGAGTAATTTATGAAGCATGAAATTTGAAATTCGCTAACGTTCAGGCCCAATATTAGCCTTAAAACGTAAAAATTTTAGTGGTTGTCATTCCGAAAAATTTGCAGAATTAAAAATTAAGGTATTGCAGATAAAAAACGGCAGACACTTTCAAAATTTGAAATCAGTTTTTATAATTTCAGCAAATCTGACAAAACAAGGTAATTTGATAAAATATCTTTCAACAAAATTTTCATAATTTTATAAAAATTTTAAATTTTTTTTTAGAATATCAGAATATACGACTTAACTTCAGAATTTTATGAAATTTCAAAACATAATATGTTAAAAACGCCAGAGATTTTAGAAGTTCTTACAATTTTAGATTACATGCTATGTTTTAATTTGAAACAAGCAAACATACCCTAGAAAATTACAAGTAGACTTTAGATAACTGTCAATAAATGCTTAAGGCGGTTACTAAAATGTTTTTGGCCAAATATGATCGCAAATGAAGAACTTATGTGGCAAACCAGATAGACAAACATCAGAGAGAGAAATTAGAAAGCGCAAATACGGATGGATCGGGCATACTTTGAGAAAAGCACAATGGGACATAACCAGAATTTCGTTAGAATTGAATCGGCAAAGAAAAAGGGAGGTAAAGAGACGACTAATAACCTGCTGCAGAACGGTGCTATCATAAGAGAAACAGCTCGGTAAAACTTGGGGGAACTGAAAGCAAATGTCCTAATTGATGGGGCAGGGCAGTCTAGTAAAATACATGTTCAAAATTAGAAATACTTTTTTTTAGTAACTTGAAAATTTGAAAAGACTGGAAATTCAGATTTTGATGATATTATTGAATTTACCAAATTTTTTAATAAAACAGATTTTAAATTCTGAAGAAGTTTTCCAATATTTCATATTTCAGCAGATTCACCGACTAGATTTTGAAAGAGTAATAAATCTTTAGAATTCAATTGGAAAACCATAACCTCCAATGCCAATATTTTAGACAATTTTGCAAAATATGAATTTCAGTTCACATACAATATAGAATTACGAAGATTTGAGTGCCATTTGAGGGGATTATATGGGATAATATTTTTCCTTAACTATAGGATAGCATTATCTACCTTATCGACTTTAAAAGCTGTTAATGACTTAATGAATTACGACTTATTGAAAAACATGGTTTTTATATTTGAACATTCGGACATTTTTATATATTAAGTATAATTGAATGAAGAAATTGTTTTAACAAAAATTTAGCAGAATAGATTGAAGTACAAGACTTAGCAAAACAGATTCTAGAGCATGCAGAAAAGCGGCTTTAGATATAAATTTGTCCTACTTTCACAAATAAAAAATTAGAATTTCCTAACTTTTAAAATTTGAAATCAATCAAAATGAGGGGATTTAAAATTTAATATCATTGTATACAAATAAAAACGATTAACTTAAATCGATACTCCTTTAAGGATGTGACACATGTAAACATACCCTAGAAAATCACAAGTCGACTATAGAAAATTATGGATAATCGTGGCAAACCAGACAAACAAACATTGAGATTGAAATAAGAAAGCGTAACTAGAATTTTCTATATAATTTAACCTGCAAAGGAATAGAGAGGTAAAGAGAAAATTAATAACGTGGAGGACAACGGTGCTATAGCAGAAGAGAAACAGCTCGGTAAAACATCGGAGTAAAGCAACTGTTCCAAATAGAGTCAAATGGTCCAGTCTAGTAAAACACATGACAACACGATTAAAAATCATTAAAAATTCTTGAAAATTCAGATTGTAAACCCATAACCTCTTCGATTTCCAACTAAACTTCTCGGTTCACAGAAATATTTAAGTTTTATGTCAATTTCGGAAACAATGTTAAATTTTATTAAATTTTTAGAATTATCCAAAAATTTCAAAATTTAAAATTCTAAATAAAGATGTTTACGAAATTTTGAAAATTCTAGCAATTAAATATCCTGAAGTTGGGTTTTCACCTATACTTGAGACAGTTTTGCAAAATATGTAATTCTGTTTGCATACTATATAGAATTAAGAATCTACCATCATCTACCTTATCGACTTTAAAAGCTGATTTAGTCGGTTAAGACTTATTGGAAAATACGGTTTTTATTTTTGAAAATTCGAACATTTTTATTACCCCAATTTCGGCATTCGACCTGTAGAAAATTCTAAGGGGCTTAGATTACAAAATAGCATTTTATCAATAAAATAAAATATCAAGAAATTTTTTTTTAACAAAAATTTAGCAGAATAAAATGAAGTGCGTGTCTTAGGAAAACAGATTCTAGAGCATACAGAAAACTGTCCAGAATCATTCCGAGATAGAAAATTTATAGTAACAATCAGGATTTCTGTTGATAAAAGACTCATAACTCGAGTTTTATCCACGTTCTAAGCTTCAATTTATTAAGTTGATATAACATTCATATAATCTATCTAAATCTAGTTGAAGAATCACAATCATTCACGGGCTCAGATAATATTTTTAATTCGAACCGTAATTAAAAACGCTGAATCGATAACCAAATTGATTGATTGAACCCAAATTCTGAACTCATAAAACGTTGAGAGCATTACGCTATAATATCATGAGAATATTCAGTCTCAGCCACCCCCAATTTAATTATTCGCGATGGATATCATCTGCTTGATTTAATAAAATACCAAAACCTCTTAGATTAGTGACTTGTTAACATTGCTATGGTGTTCACAAATCCAGTTTTATTCAGTTTTGTATACATAGTTGACAAAATAGATTTATGATGTTCGTTATTCTTGACCAAACCAGACACGGCTCTTCAAAATTCAAAAATAAAATCATAGAAGTCTGTATTGAATCTATAAATCAAGTCGAGTTGGCGAATTAAATATGAATCTATAATGAGAACATTGACTCAATAAAAGGAGATTTTATGAATGTAAGAATAAGTTTTTTTGGCAATATATACAATTTGCGAATTTAATCCATGAGTATAGATGAGGTAAATTAAAATTATCAAGGATCAGACAGACTACTACAATATATACACCTTTAATATCGCACTTAGAAAAGTGAGCAATATCAGAGATGGCATTCTAATAGAAACAGAGCAACAGGATCTTGAATTCTTCCTGAATAGTCAGCCTTAGTCGAAACTGGCGGCATTGCTACCAGAAAAACGATTGCCTAGAGTTATCATATACCACAGTTATCATATACAATGTGGACGTGGTAGAAAAGATTAAGAACATCACTAAGAGCTCAACCATTAGGTTGAGTAATGCTGAGATCAAAATCGAGGAGTCAAAACCTAGTTTTAATAAGCATAAGCCTAAAGATGACGAAAATGTCCACTGAGTCATTAAGATAACGCCAAAAATACCTTACTCAAAATTCTAGGTTGGTCTTGCAGGTTGACTGATTTTATTAGGGTATTAAGTTTTAAATGTCACGCATTTGGGCATATTGCCAAATTCTGCAAAGAAAAAAACCAAATTTGAGGACATTGCTGGGAGAGCGGTCATAATCATAAGGTATGTCTGAAACTAACCGATAACGATTTCGGGGTATGAAAATCTCACAGCACTGCGAGACTTGCACTGAGTGTGCGTAGAAGTCAGATCAGAAATAAGTAAATTTTATCTAGCCAGCATCTACTTTCAATACTCTGAAGATAATGGGATGGTCGCAAAATCCATCCAATTATCTTCACTGGCCACTTCAATGGCATAACAAAGACCGGAACGAGAGACGTTCTCTCATAGAAGAGTTTATAGCTAGAAGCGATCTCTTCATTATTAATGAATATGGTCAGCCAAGCACCTATTCCCATAATAGCGAACCAAATATTGGTATCACTTTAATGACGGATGGTCTGTTGAGAAAAGTAGCCAAATGGTCAGTCCAAGAGAACTGAACCATACAGGAGTTATTCTTAAAAAAAAAATATATTGGTTTCACAGTGGGGTGGATTAAACTAAATGAAATAGTTATAGACATAGTTGAGCGGAGCGTAACTCTAACTCACTGTCTTTAATGAAAGTATACCTAGAAATCGAGCACGCAAAACGAGATAGCCAATGTGGTTTAATGAGCTAACCACCAAACGTAAAACAGTACAAAAACAACGCAAGCTCTGCCAAAAGTAAGCAGATTCAAAAGAAAGTCTTAATGAAACAAGTCAACGCAGCTTAGAAAATTGCATTAGTGACATAGAAATGACGAACCTTGCGGTTTTGTGTAGAAATTCAGCACAGGACAACTGAAAACAAAAGAGTTACTCAGTACCGTAGTTTGCATTGTCGAAAAAATTTAGTGCGCGATGTCGATGCTGTTATTGTTGATGTGGTTCAGATGTTAAGTTCTGCGGTTAGTCAAACTCCAGGGTATGCTTCGGAAATCCCACGACCATTCCGGTGAGCCTAGGCAGCTACCCATGCCGCAGCCAAAGCCCCTATCCCGGAGAATAATCGGTTTTCGAAATCTTTGGTTCTCTGAACCTCAGTAGCGGTAACTCATCGGTTCTGTTTTGTGTTACCGCCAGGCTCGAGACAAGGATTTCGTTTAGATTGGAGAATAAGCTAGCCCTAAGTACACCATTAACAAAGATGTTAATCGGCCAAGGCAAAATAGCCTCTTACTTTGAGAACGGACGTAATAAACACAACCATCTATGAATGTGGTTATATTGAGGAGACAATAGACCAAGTACTATATATGATTGTGTACTGGCCGATAAAGCTAGAGCACGTTTACAAACAGAATTGGCCATCAAGTAAACTGGTTTTAATGTTGCCACACCATACTAACGCGATTAAAACATTCTGTGACGTATAACGGTGCCCACCTTATACAATGACAATGACATCATTAATAATGAACATGAAGAACATGGGATTCAAGTGACATTGCGGAAAAGAAAATTTATTTAACTTGATGAATCAGTGCAAATTCCAAAATTAACTTTACGTGTCTCGTAAACCGTAAAAAAATCAGATTTCTATAAAATTTTGAAAAATAATATTTTATCAGTATTACTGTGAATTTAATAACCCATCAAACTGAAATTGAACATTTAACGTACAATTGCATTCATAACGACGTTTGTTAATTTAAATTCAAAGTGATTTGTTCAAAGTCAATTTTATAAAAATATTAAATAATTCGGAATACTATTTTATTTAACAAAACCATTTCAAAATACAATGCCAAATTCGTACTTATATACACCTAACCTAACTTTTAAAATTAAAATTCTCAGCAAATTAAAAATTATGATAACTTTAACCTGAATATTATAATATGTAATAAAAATCATTAATATCATGGTTCTGTTAGAGATTAAACCATTTCGTAAATGTGGGCTAAGATTATGTCACGCAACGAGGAACTTTATTCTTAAGCTCATGCCAAAAAAATTTGATCTAAACACGTTTTTTGCCTATAATATGTTCAAATTTATAATTCTTTGAATCGTTGTTGAGGATTATTAACATTCTTCACAACTGTCCCAATTCAATTAGTAAATTAAGTAAATTAAAATTAATAATTACCAAAAAAAAAAAAAAAATAATGATTGTCCGGTTATTAGACCAGTTAATCAACCAAAGACAAGTAATTAGTCTGTGTCGTATACCTATATATCGTTATTTTGTTTGTGTTACTGTAATTTGATCGGCACTGATAAAATTGCGAACCCCACGAAACAATAAAACTAAAAAAAAAAAAAAACGTGTTTTTAAAATCGATAACTACCAAAAAAATAAATCGCGAAATTCTAGATCAAAACATACATTTGGAATAAATAAATCAACGGAGGATTATATTTAGAATTTTCAGAGAACCCCAAAGGTGGAATAATTTTTGTTTTTTTTTTAGTTAGTTATCTTCGAGATAATTAGAATTCGATGTAGGAGATCGTATTATAATTTGTGTACGCGAAATGTGTGTAACCCAACCTAATTTACAATAAAAATACAATCGTCGTATAATATTCAAAACAATTCAACTAATTTTTTATTTTAATAAATTTAAATTTTAATTTAAAAAATAGCACCCACTTGATGATTTATTAATTTTATTTTTTGTGTTTTATCTATTTACTTTTTAATTTTTGTTTTGTTTGTTAAATTATTAATAAATAATCGACTGACATGATTCACTTTATATTGTATATGTACACATATGTATATGTACATAAGAACTTGAAATAATTGAAATTTTTGTATTTATAAATTATCACCATTAAAATTTTTAACACAATACGCAAATATTTAAAATTTGATAACAAACAACACTACACACCAGACACACACAACACACACTGTGAAAATGTATAATTTTTAACGATGTTACATTTATTTAAAAAAAAAATTAAAAATTCACACCAGCGTTATTGATTCACATTACTAATTAATTAATTAATTAATTAATAAAAACTAAAATAATTAAAAGACACCCTCTTTACGACTATACGGGTGTAAACCGGTTCGCGCGCGTAAATCAATTTTTAATACAAAAACGGAATTGTTGGGTATAGCACAGCGCGCACCCAGAGTAGCTTTGGTTTTGGTTTTGTCCGCGCGCACACACTACACTAACTATCTTATCCCAAATCTGAGAGCTAACTAAACTCGCGGCGCGATACAAATTTAAAATAAAAATAAAATAAATTATTTTTCTTTTCAATATATTGTATAAATGTGTACGGTGGTATGTATACGATTTCTTTCGGTTTATTTATTTAATTTTCTATATATTTTCTACACGAAAAACTAAAAAAATAAAAATAAAAATTGTGACGGAGACAGACGGTCTTCTAAAAATAAAATTACTATTTTTGTTGTTTCACTATAAAATAAATTTTTTTTTGTTTTTATTTTTAATTTAAAATAATAATTTCGTTTTTTTTTTTTTTGTAATACTCAAACATTTAGATTATGTAAATTTAGTACACGCAATAACAATAATTGTTTAAGGTAGGAATTCATTTTAATGTGAGAAATGTGTGAAAAATATGACTTTTTTTTTTTTTGGCTAATATTTGATCGTTGTGAATTACAAAATCCGGCCCATGATGATGAATTAATGCAGACGGTGCGTATAATTCAGCAACAAATTTTATTAATTTTTGCCATTAATAATGTTACGCTTCGGCCTTGTGAAACAAGGTTCGATCACTGGATTGTGAATAAAACAACCAATTTAATTCTAGACACCAAACATATATTTCACTTCAATGAAACTCTTAACTAAACTATATCACGAACAAAACTCGTATTTGTACCACATATTCTAACTAGTCCTGAATACTCTAGACACATCTAATTTACTACAGTTTACATTTACGGTAGTGTCTCTACTCAAATAGAGATGTCGCCATCATCGGAACATTAGCTCCTACCTAATCCTGATTCGTTAAGCCATTATTATTATTATTAAAATTGGCTGGAACCCACGAGAATTCCGTACTCAATGCCACAAAGGCCCATGGTGCAAACCTGTTATTCTATCCCAATTCGCAAACGCGCACTGCTGTCTTCGCAAACTGAACAAGTTTAGACCAAGGCAAAGAGGACAACTGATCTAAATTTAAAGACCTAAAGTTGAATACCTGAATTCGTATAGAACTGAAAGCAGGACAACTGCTCACGAAATGAAGGAAGTCATCATCTTCCTCAAGGTAGTCTTCGCAAATAACATCATGAGCTAGACACATACGATGCAGATTTTTTAAATTATTATTTTAAATATTACAACTGATTACATATATCATCTAGTCTCTAAAAATTTGGTCACCTTATTGTGGTCTTCCCAATTCCAGCGATTTCTTTTTTTGGAGCCGTCGTACTCCATTTGTGTTACTAAGCCGTTGTATGTGTTTCTTTGCATGAATTGTTATCTCTTCGCTGACGTTTTCCAACTGGAGGTCCCTATGTAGGTTATCGTTTCTTATGTAACAAGGAGCGTTCACTATTCCACGTAACACTTTATTTTGAAAAGCTTGTATTATTTTAATATTGGTTTTCTTAGTACAGCCCCACAGTTATTGGCAGCTCTGAATATCTTCCAATTAGCCAATACATATTTCTATATTTAATGTGTAGTTCCTCCTTTCAGTTCCAATTTCACCTGTAATTAAATCATATCCAGGAGATTTTTTCGTATTTATGTTAAGGTTAATTTCATCTTTAAACTCTCGTAGAGTTACAGGTGGTAATTCCCTACAATACTTCTTGTGCACTGGTATTATATTTTCCTCCGTTGATTGTCTAGCATATGGTTGGAACGTTTCTTCAAGATAATATGCGAACAGTGCTGCTTTCTGTTTGGCACTTGTTACCCAATTTCCCTCAACATTTTTTATTGGCGGTATTTGATAATTTGATCTTTTTAATGCTTTTGTAGCTTTCCATAAAGAATACGCAGTTTGTTTACTGTCTGTAAGACTACGAAGATAACGGGTGACCGATTCATTTTTTAGTTCTCTAATTCTTTGCTTAAGCTTATTGGTGCTCGGTTTCTCTGCCATGTTTTCCTTGCTTTCCGTTTTTCATTAATCAACTCCCTGATCTCGACTGGATAAATGAAGTTATTACGCTCCTTGTTTTAGATTACAGGGGTGCTATCCCATGCTGCTTGTTGTATATTATTGATTAATAGTTCCACTTCATTTTCTAAGTGAACCGGATGCTTGATTGGTACAAGAAAATCGGAGTTGTCTTCAACCAATTTCCTAAATAATTCCCAATTGGTTTTGTTATTTGTTAGTCTAGGTGGATTTTCCTTGTTAACAATCGTGGAACTAACAGTCACAATGACGGGCGAGTGGTCCGATGAGAGACTTTCACTATTTTCTAGAAAAATGTGGTTTTACCTCTTGTAATGTAGAAATCAATTAAATCCGGAGTTTTCCTTGTGTCAGTAGGCCAGTATGTTGGTTTTCTTCCTGAAAGAAATTCACAATTGTAAGCTCGACCTGCGGCGTATAGTTCTCTACCCTTTGGAGTTGATAATCTTGACCCCCACAAAGTATTTTTTGCATTAAAATCACCTCCAATGATAAAATTAAATCTTAGCTATTTAAATTAAGTCTTGGAGGACAATAAATTGAACAGACATTGAATATTTTGTTGTTGTTAAGTTGAATGCTGATAGTAGCTACTTGCATACTTCTTTCTTCAATTTTTATTCCCTCATGATTTTGAATATTTTCATTCACAAATATTGTTGATCCCCCTCTTGCTCTTTCTGCGGAATGTAAAGCGTGATAAGAAACGTTACCACGTATTTTGATGTATGAGGTTCTAGTAAGATGGCTTTCTGATATTAAACGTATACCAATTTTTTCAGTATTTTAAAAGATTTCTCACTCCGGAATATGTTGGATTATTCCATTTGCATTCCAGATTACAATTCTTAATGTTTTATTTATACGCCTGAGCAGGATGTCTTCCAAGGGACTTTACACATCTTGGCTCTCCATTGCAGTATTTTTGCGTATGGTTAAAACCTGGGCACTTCTCATATTTAAAATAGCTCTTATATTAAAGATGGCTTCTATCTTTTCTTTGTTATTGAATGTTAACATAAATAACGGGACCCCTCTTTTAGTAACATTATTTCCAAGATTCTTAACTGGTTCATTTTTAAAGATAAAGCATACTTCGTTGACGTCAAATTAATCCTTAATGAAGTTCTTCGCCTTACGACAACTAAAAGTCTCACTCCACTGCAACCTTACGTCTTTCAAAGCGTAGTCCTTTATAATTTTCTTCCCGTACACACATGACAGTAACTTTATTGTTAGAACAAAGAAGGTTCATGAAATGTTTGCATTCCTTGACAAGTTTAGAAACAGTCAAGGGATTTCTTAAAGAGTTAAGTACAGCTTTACTATCTCTACACAGTAGAATACTTTTGTTTTTAACAGCAAAATTCAAAGCCTCAATAACACTACGTGTCAGCGCTATTAGTTCCGCCAGGAAAAACAGTACAATGCGAACCAAGACTACCGAAAGATTTCAGATCCGTCCAAGGACAGTAGATTCCAAAACCGCCACTGAGGTTAGAACGAGAGCCTTCAGAAAAAAACACTATGGACTCACCTAATTTGTTAAGAAAATCCTGCGAACTCCACAAATCTCTCGAAGGATAAGCCACCGAGAAAAGATTTGAGAAATGGAATTTAGGTAGTAGTCTGTCATTGTCGATGTCCCATGATAGAACTGAAAAAGTTCCATGCCCCAAAGCATCTCAGATGATATGCTGCAGAACAGGCTGTGTCTAAAATAAAGGTGCGTAATTGAGGCAAGGAAAGAATGGATTCCATGGCAAGAAGTGGTGTCGAGGACATAGCCCCAGTTATGGCTCTGCAAGCAAGATTTTGTAGACCAACCACTGGCCACCACATACAATAGAAGCGTATGGTAGTAGCGATAGGACCAGTGATTTATAAATTAAAGAAAGCATCCTAGGGCTTAAACCCCAGGATTTCCCAAAAACTCTTCTACATTGGCAAAAAATGGCAGTTGCTTTTTGAAGCTTGTAATCCAGGTGATTCTTCCAGGAGAGTTTATTATCCAGGACAACACCAAGGTGCTTGACGTGGTCCCTTTTAGTGATCGTTCTCCCAAAAAGGGAGGGAACAGATAGTTCAAGAGTATTCCTCTTCTTTGTAAAGACAATTAAATCAGTTTTAGAAGGATTGACGTGAAGACTCTTTTCAACACACCATGCCTCCACAATAGTTAAGGAAAGTTAGGTCGGATAAGACACTGAGATGTTTGCCTGAGACTGTCACTAGAAACTCCTTATTATTAAGAGATTTTTTATTCCTGGTTACAAGTTCATGTAGGGCGGTTTCACAGGACTTACCAACTCTGTAAGAATGTTGCATTTTACTGAGTGGGGAGGTGATTAGAAAATGATCTCTAATGAATCTATCGACAATTATTTCCAGAGCTTTAAGAAAAGTTGAGGAAAGACTATTAGGCCAAAAGGAGTTAGGATCCGTATAATCGGACTTCCCAGCTTTCGAGATAAAAACAACTCTACTTCTGCCCTAAAAATTTGGAACAGTGCTAAAAGCAATATACGCTTGAAAAAGGCCCTGCAGTAGTTCAGCAGGAAAAATACAAAATACATCGCAAGACATCACAATCGGGACTTCCAACAGTCGTTCTAGTGAGCTCGGCAGCAACATTATCCGAGTTGAAGATATCACAACCAGGAAAATGAGCCGAAAGGAGCAGCTCACCAATTTCCTTGTTGGAAGAAGTAAGCTGTCCGTCCGGTAGACGAAGAGCATCAAGTTTACACATACTGTTCTTAGCTAAAGCTTTATTGAGTCCATATATTTGAGACCAGTACTTCGTGGTCGGGGGGCACTCACAGTTCTCGTAGACCTTAATTGCACGAATATGTTGTCCAAGAATACCACAGTATCCTTTGATTGTCTTAGGAGGCGACTAAACGGTTGGAGCGTTGGGCTGGCGACCCGCATTCGTAAGAAATTAAGATGTTTATAAAGTCAACAAAAAGAAAAATGGATACCGCTAAAAAACACCAGACCGCCACTAACTATCCGGGCACGAGATTAAGGATCGGCTCTTGGAATGTGAAGTCACTTAAAAAACCAGGAGAGTTGGAGGGCCTAATCACATGAATGTAAGAGTATCGGCTGGAACTCGTTGCTCTTCAAAAAACTCGCTTCCCTAAAAGTGGAGACCATGTGTCCCAGGGCTATACGTTGCTCTACAATGGAGATAACCTCGGAAATTTTAGAGCTGGATTATTGGCAGAAATCAAATAATGGCATCATTATTTGGTCGCAGCAAAGCTACGATAGAAGTTTTCGCACAGGTTCGGGAACACAACGAAACGCATGGAACGTTTCGACTGTGAAGGTCTGATAAATGAAGATCAAAAGAAACGATATCAGGATCTGCTCAGCGGCAACATTGAGGAAGGCAATTACAAACTTCGGTTGTCAGTGCTGCTCAACAGATTTTAGGTATAGTAAAAGTCAGACCCAAGAAGTTGGAAACTTAAATTGAAATTTCCTTTAACTATATTGAAATTCGTCAAAATTTCAAAGTTTAATAATTAAAACTGAAATTTCGAATTCATTGGTACGAGTTGATTTGATAATTAAAATTTTACACGAAATTCCAATTGAAATTCAGGAATTTCCGGAATTTAATAAAAATGTCAAGCATTTATTCAAATTCCGTAATTATGTTTTTTGTCGAATTCTTAAATTTTTTAAAATGCTGGAACTGAGTATTGCCGATCCTTATTGTTACAATCTTCTGGCGCTTTATGACGGCATCCTCCCTTGTAGCCGTTTGTAATTTCAACCCCTCCGCTGGTTGTATTTGTCCCTTAATTCTCGTACAAATGTTTTAGCTGCTCCTGTATCCAGAGTTAAAACACAACATTACCTTAAACTTTTAAACCGTGTCCACATCGTCGCTATCTCGTTACACGGATGGAATAACAGCTGACACTCCTTAGTCTAACTTCCTCTTCATACTCCTGTTCCTCCTTCTTTGCCACAAATTCCTTGTTACCCGACCCTCGATGGACTCTCCATCTTATTTCACAACATTCACGTGATATGTTGTGACCCGTTTTGTGTTCCTGTCCCTCCTAGTTGGTCCCTGGATTCTTCAATTCCATACGATGCATTTCTCGTTTATGCGGTTAGTCCTTTCATTTTGCTTAACTGCCGTTTTGAATTGAAATTTAAAATTTGAAAACGATGTTGATCTATTTAATACTAGGTGGCTTAATTTTGATCGCGTATACTGGGTGACCTACTTGCAGCGATGTTCCGTTTACTTTCATGTGCAAAAGTACAAAGAACTTTCCAACTCTTAAAATTCTGTTTGTAATTTTACATTAGAACTTTCTGCTTAAACTCTTGGATATCTCTTCGCAATTTCCGTTCAACTTGATGAATCACTGACTACATTTTTTCTACTTCTCAATGTAGAGTGGAAGTCATTTTCAAATTTCAAGGCACTTCTTAGGGAGGTCTAACATAGTTAAAATATAATATCAGCACCTATAATGTCCAAAACTAATATCTGAGCAAGTTCGACCTTCTTAATCGGCGAAACTTTATTTCAACTCTTAACAGAAGCAGCGGCGTAACTATAGAACTCATGCGGGCAAATATTTTACACAATCTTATGTTGTGAAATTAAAGATTTCTCTCAACCAACAAAAAACAACATTTAATCACTTTAACACTCTTTACAGAACACCTTTAAGCCTAAGCGTATTTTACTTGACCATTTACAATAACATGCCACGTATTAAATACCATTCTGGTATTCGTAAATGCCTACTGTGGTATTAAAAGCCCAAAACTATTTTTTAGTTATTGTGTTTAACACCAGGTTTTTTGAATCTTCGCTAAATTTAAGTTTTAACGTTCTTTCGGTTATAGACACTATCCTTTTTTGATAAATGTATTTATTTTATTTTCTATAATGTTCAACTTGCTACCAATTTTAGAAAAAAAAGCAATTTGAACCGAAAATTTAAAAAAAAATGTTTTTTGAGCAATTGCGTCTCCGCTATATTTTGAAAAAAAAATGTGCTAAATGTTCGATTCAAATTGTAGTTTACCTCTAAAATTGGCTAACAGGTTGAAATTTACATTAGTGAAAATACTCAGGAAATTGAAAAATAATGTCAAAATTAAATGGCTATCGGAAAAGGACAGTGTGCCGATAGTTTTTAAAATTTTGAAAATGAAATTTGGCGAAGTCTAGTTTTGAACATAATAATCAAAAAAATGGTATTTGATTTTCAATACCATGTATATAGTAGGCATTGATGAACACCGAAATGGTATTGAGTAAGAACCAACAATGACGGTGGCGCTATACGAGTTTATATCTCTATAGTGTAAAATAGCAGAACTAAACGAGCGATACTAAACTACGTAGTATCTTCTATCGGAATTGAAAAAATATCCACTGTGATCATACATTTTTGAAAATTGTCAGGAAGAATGGCACAAGAAATTCAATTAAAATGAACTGTGGATCATTCCCGCTTACATTAATCTCATGTGTCGTCTCATCTAGCCGCGGATGTTGCTGATACCTATAAATAAGACATTGAGCTTATCCGCAATTGCAATGATTTAATGGACTTACAGATTTAGTCGAGTTTCCATTGTTTCATTTCGATGATATACGTACAAATATACGTTCTGACCTAAATATGAATGTGATTTTGGCAGATACACACTTTATTCATAAACATATAAATCAGCAACTTTTTTATCTTATTTTTTCAAGTACTGAGTACCGCGATAACACATTTTATGCGTATTTTTTTAAATTTATTTATTTAGATATAATCTAATTATAGTTATTACATTTTGTTATCAGCATGAATGTTCAACATGAAATAAATCAGTTCTTGTTTAACGATAACACGATTCGATCGTTAGATCTATTTTTTTCGATTATAATGAGACTCGTAACTATCGACTAAATGTTTGACGTAAATTTTTTCCCTGTAGGGCAGATCTATTTAAGGTCCTAATTTATTGTGTA
Source organism: Tipula unca (assembly GCA_951394425.1). NCBI lineage: Eukaryota > Metazoa > Arthropoda > Insecta > Diptera > Tipulidae > Tipula > Tipula unca. The sequence goes on from OX596380.1 coordinate 75,992,890, forward strand.
TACCAGAATTTGCTGCATCCAAAATCCATCATGGCTATCTCTGAAATTATTTTGTTGATTTCAAGATATTTCACTATACATATTGTGGTTGACGTAACTTAAACGAGGTTCGGATAACTTGCTTATAGGAAAGAAGACAAATTTTGGTTATATTGGAGTGAGCTCCTTCAATATTTGACTGGAAATTCGTCAGTTGGCCTTATTTTACATTCAATGACTTAAGGTTAGGGAAGATAATTTGTTTCGAGGAGACAACGGAATCCTTCGGCTCTTCTATGCCTCCCCAAACAAAACACAGATTTTTAATGTTGCTTTTACATTTCTGCTGTGCAGTTTAATTTTCTTTGCTGCCTTATTGGTGACTTCGTTTGAAAATATTTTAAACCACCAAAATTAGTCTTCTTAAAATGTAAAATTTGCTGTCTAAATTTTTGTGTTGTTTTGAGGGATATTTGGGTGGTTAATAATAATTAGGAGAGAAATCCCAATTTTTTTTTGAGATTTGACAGATTTAAACCATGGCAAATTGTTTTACAAATTTGAAATTTAACAAACTTCCATAATTCGATAAAATTTTATGAATTTAAATTTAAATTTATCAAAATTCCAAATATGGAAATTAATTTTTAATATTTAATAAATTTTCGAAAATTGTAATTTTTTACGATCAGCCCTTACATTCTCGTATTTATTGAAGTTCTGATTGAATTCGACAACTTAAAGTCCCAAGCCACTGAAACCTTAGGTCTTCCGAAGCGTAGTCCTTTAAAGCTTTCTTCCCGTAGTTGAAAGATAAAGGACCCCGCGATCTCATTGCTTACGATGTCACAATGAGCCGGTACCCACATGACCGTAACTTTATTGTTAGAACAAAGAAGATTCATGAAATGTTGGAATTCCTTGACGAGTTTGGAAACTGTCAAGAGATTTCTTAAAGAGTTCAGTACAGCCCAAGCAAGGACATTAGATTCCAAAACCTGCACTGAGGTTAGAACGAGAACCATCAGAAAAAAAGACTATGAACCTCTCTAATTTGGGAGAAAACCGAGAAAAAAATTGAAAAATGGAATTCAGGCAGTAGTCTGTCGTTATCGATTTCTGGTACACATGAAGAATAATTTTTAAAAATTTGTTTATGTCCCCCGATACACCCGGAATATTTCATGCCCCAATGCACCTCAGGCGATATGCAAGAGATCAGGCTGTGACTAAAATAAATGTGGGTAACTGAGGCAAGGAAAGAATAGATTCCATAGCTAGCAGTAGAGTCGATAACATAGCCCCAGTTATGCCTCTGCCTCAGCTTGGCTACCGAAACCTTCAGGTCAACTAGTTTCAGTGCCTTTTTGAAGCTCAAAGTTGATTTAAGTTAAATTTTATACAAAAATGCAATATTTTACGCAACCAGAAGTTTTTACTCTCCGGACCTGCTCATTTCAGCTGTTTACAAGTCGTTGAATACTCTTGACGTCATCCTGCTGAGGTCCGTTAGGTTATTTAGGAGAGGTGTCTCGATAGATGTTCGCTGATTCCTGGAGCAGTAATTTGCTAGATGTAAGAGGTTTTCCAATGTTTTTTTTTTTTTTTTGAGACATGGCTAGTATAGCTAAGCCGCGCTAGCTTTCCGGCTTTAATATTATATTCCCTAGCACCCATATTAGATTTTTGTTGAACTGATCTGTCATCTCGTTAAGAGATGAGTGACACCTCTGGACGGACTACTTTCAACTTGCAAAAAGCTGATTTAAGTGATTTAAAATGTCTACGTCTTCGTCTTTCCTTATCGTAATTACATCAGATTGAAAGACACTGCCGTGGTCGGAGAGACGGAAAGCGAAATTGATCAGAAGTTCCGCGCAGAAGATTCTGCCAACGACTTTCCCCTTCGTTTTTGAACCATCCGTGAAGATGTTTAAAACTCCTGAATTTAAACCAGCATCCCTCTTCGCTGGAGGGGATCACAGTCAGGATCTTCACATGAAAACCAAATCGACGGTTTTATAGAATAGATGAGTGTGCGCAATATTAATACAAGTCCACAGACAGGTAGATTTCAATCTAATGGCAGTACATGTTGCCAGATGTTCATCAAGTATTTATTTAAAAGAATGCCTACCTAAATGTACCCCTTATTGCACCGCTTATCCACAGAGATGCTGTCCTCTAAACTTTCGTCAGAAGCTTCTGGATAGAACTTTTTCTCAGAGCAGGCCACCAGACTGGCCTGCGACTACATTCAACAAAATTTTAAATTTTATTAATTTTTGCAATTAATAATTTGAAAATTTGAAAAATGCCACCGTAGGTAGATCCGGAGTTTTCTTCTGCATACGGTTATTCAGAAAATATTCACTTTATTTAAATAATTGACTTAAGTCTAAAAATCGGTTGAAATTTGAAATCCAACTGCCGTGTACAAAAAGGGATACTGTTCAGAAGCTTTCAAAGGACATTAAATCCACTAGCCGAACAGTCTCTAAATAATGTATGTATGTGTTGGTATTTATTTAAAAAAAAAAAAATAAAAAAAAAAAAAAAAAAAAAAATAAAAAAAAATAAAAAGAGTTCAGTACAGCCCAAGCAAGGACATTAGATTCCAAAACCTGCACTGAGGTTAGAACGAGAACCATCAGAAAAAAAGTCTATGGACCTCTCTAATTTGGGAGAAAACCGAGAAAAAAATTGAAAAATGGAATTCAGGCAGTAGTCTGTCGTTATCGATTTCTGGTACACATGAAGAATAATTTTTAAAAATTTGTTTATGTCCCACGATACACCCGGAATATTTCATGCCCCAATGCACCTCAGGCGATATGCAAGAGATCAGGCTGTGACTAAAATAAATGTGGGTAACTGAGGCAAGGAAAGAATAGATTCCATAGCTAGCAGTAGAGTCGAGAACATAGCCCCAGTTATGCCTCTGCCTCAGCTTGGCTACCGAAACCTTCAGGTCAACTAGTTTCAGTGGCTTTTTGAAGCTCAAAGTTGATTTAAGTTAAATTTTATACAAAAATGCAATATTTTACGCAACCAGAAGTTTTTACTCTCCGGACCTGCTCATTTCAGCTGTTTACAAGTCGTTGAATACTCTTGACGTCATCCTGCTGAGGTCCGTTAGGTTATTTAGGAGAGGTGTCTCGATAGATGTTCGCTGATTCCTGGAGCAGTAATTTGCTAGATGTAAGAGGTTTTCCAATGTTTTTTTTTTTTTTTTTGAGACATGGCTAGTATAGCTAAGCCGCGCTAGCTTTCCGGCTTTAATATTATATTCCCTAGCACCCATATTAGATTTTTGTTGAACTGATCTGTCATCTCGTTAAGAGATGAGTGACACCTCTGGACGGACTACTTTCAACTTGCAAAAAGCTGATTTAAGTGATTTAAAATGTCTACGTCTTCGTCTTTCCTTATCGTAATTACATCAGATTGAAAGACACTGCCGTGGTCGGAGAGACGGAAAGCGAAATTGATCAGAAGTTCCGCGCAGAAGATTCTGCTAACGACTTTCCCCTTCGTTTTTGAACCATCCGTGAAGATGTTTAAAACTCCTGAATTTAAACCAGCATCCCTCTTCGCTGGAGGGGATCACAGTCAGGATCTTCACATGAAAACCAAATCGACGGTTTTATAGAATAGATGAGTGTGCGCAATATTAATACAAGTCCACAGACAGGTAGATTTCAATCTAATGGCAGTACATGTTGCCAGATGTTCATCAAGTATTTATTTAAAAGAATGCCTACCTAAATGTACCCCTTATTGCACCGCTTATCCACAGAGATGCTGTCCTCTAAACTTTCGTCAGAAGCTTCTGGATAGAACTTTTTCTCAGAGCAGGCCACCAGACTGGCCTGCGACTACATTCAACAAAATTTTAAATTTTATTAATTTTTGCAATTAATAATTTGAAAATTTGAAAAATGCCACCGTAGGTAGATCCGGAGTGTTCTTCTGCATACGGTTATTCAGAAAATATTCACTTTATTTAAATAATTGACTTAAGCCTAAAAATCGGTTGAAATTTTAAATCCAGCTGCGGTACTTAAAAGATCGGTTACATTTCGGTACATCGCGTTTACCTGTTATAAGATTTCCACTAAAACACGTATAGATCTCGTACTATCTTTGTGCAATGTACTCACCTGTAAAATAAGAAGAAAAAAAAATTAATTAGTTGAAATTTTTGGGCTAGACCAACGTTACAATGCACTAACAATAAAATAATTAAATTAAATAACAAAACAGATTCTAAGTACTTATAAGTGTGATGATGCTGAGCAGATGAGAAACAACCAAACAATAAAAGAATGATCACACGTTCTCAAGTCAAATTACTGGTTTGGATAGTGGAGATTGCATGCTATCGATTCTGATCATTTCAATTTCGAAGAAAGTTTTTTTTTTGGTTTTGTGAATTGATTCGCTTGTCGTATAAATAGCGTTTTTGAAACCATTAATTAATTTAAATTGCATTCTAAATGGTTTTAAAACGCTTTATGATTTTAATTAAAATACTCAAATCATGCATATTACAGTTTAGTAAATGATCTGTTTGTTATGCTACATACATGTACGTATATGTGTGTGTGTGTTAATCATTTCTAGAAATTGTTTTATGTTTAATCAATACATATAACAACTATCAGTGCGTTGACGGATTAATCCGATCGAAATTGATATACGGAAGCGATTTTTGTTTAACAATTTATTGGATAATAATGAGTCCAACGTGTAATTGAAGAAAGTACATTTTCATTGGTAATTACAAGAAATAGGCCATTGTATATGGCACGCAAACATATAAACCCGATACCGAAATATCGATAATGATGACGTCAATATTACTACTGTACTCGTATTATTATTTGTATGTATCCATGCATGTGAACTAAATACAATTTTTTTTTTTTTTTTTATGTTTGTAGGGCATTAAACCTAAAACTTTGTTTTTTTTTATCTTTCTACGTTTTATATGCTATGCCATTATGTATTTGAAATTAAATATAGTTTTTAAAAATAAAATTGCCAAGTTTTTAATTTATGAATTTTTAATAATGTGTCATTGAAAAGGAAAGTAGTATAAACATATATTCATAAATTTGTATGTAGGGTGGTTCTACCTATATAATGCGCGTTTAGAGTTAGGTCGTCCAAAGTTTTTGCATAAAAAATATTTTTATTTTTTTTTTAAATTCGCTGAATCATTTTGCGTTTAGGATAAATAATTATAAATTGATTATTTGTCCATGTTTGACCTTCACTTGGTTATTCCACCTGAAACAAGTTCCCCAAAAAAATAATCATTCGAGTTTTAACTACATTTATATAAGCACCACACTATTCAATCATGAATGAAACAAACATTATTTTTTTGTTTTGTAATTAAACATGTACACGATTTAAATGTACCATCAATCTAATAAGGCGATTGAATTAAGATAAGACGTTTACTATAATAATTGATGAAAAATATACATAATCATGGTAATCTAAGACCTTGTATATTAATTATTGTATGCAATATAAGAGTTATTGTTGCGAGATGTACCAGTTTGGCATATTGTTGATGGTATATTCTGATTGAGTGATTCATGTTTACCCTTTTGATGTGAAACGTCTTATAATTTAGTATGGGGGTCACCTCATAGTTTATGGGGTCACCTCACTGTTCCGCTTCTATACGTTGCGCTAGAACAATGAGCGCATTTGCAAATTTCATAATTGCACATTTCTAAAATGACCGAGTTCTTAAAACATCGACGAGTACACACTCTTATCATCTAAAACATTTAATATCTCGTGAACTACTCAACATACGATAAACAACACTGTTTAGAAACCTAATGGAATGCCGAACAAGCAGTAAGATTAAAATTTTCATTTTTCGGTATACTTTCACTTACGATTACACGATTTCAAACATTTCGATTCGACACTCGCAAAAAAACGGCGCCTACGAGACATTAGCAGAAGGTTCACTTTTATTTAGTTTATAGTCGAGTGAGTTGCACAGCATAAGTAAACCTGTAAGCAAACATTTTTATTTTAATATTTTAGCATATAGTAAAGGGTTGGATCGCGGGGCTGACGATCCCCATCCGTAAAAAAATAAGCTGTTTATAAAGCCAACAAAACTACAACGTCAACGATACCGCCAAAACAACACCTAACCCCCACTCAAGTACCCGGACACCAGATTTAGGATCGGCACGTGGAACGTGCAGTCACTTAAGAAACCAGGAGCGTTAGAGGGTCTAATCACATGAAGAAACTCGCTGGCCTAAAAGTGGAGACCATGTGTCTCAAGGATATACGTTGTTATACAGTGGAGATGACCTCGGAAATCTTGGAGCTGGATTTCTTCTTTGGCCACAGGTAAAGAAGGCTGTTCTGGATTTCCAAGCAGTCAATAACCGATTGTGTAAGTCGATAATTTGTGTACATGCGCTCACAGAAGCCAGCCAGCCCCAAGATAAAGACTCATTTTACAATGACTTGGACGATCTGATGGGATCTATACCCGAACACGATGTTAGAATGGTAATTGGGGACTTTAATGCTAGAGCTGGCAGAAATCAGACCGACTTGTGTGAAAACATAGGTCCGTACTCCCGACACGAAACTACGACCGATAATGGTGAGTGAATCATGTACTTTGCAATTGCTCACGATCTTAGAGTAGCAAGCACATTTCCCCTCACAAAGAGATACATTTATTTGGAAACATGGATCCAACCTCGCAAAAATTTTCCGCAGCCAAATTGACCACGTGTTAATTTCCAAAGGGCGAGCTTGGGTTGTGCAGGATGTAAGAACTTATCCTTCAGCAACCAAATAAATAATAATACAGTTTTAAAGGCCATTACTGGCCCCTTACTGCGTCAACAATTTGGCTCCAACGGTTTCGATCCTGGGCTTGGTCTTCATACTGTCCTAGACATTTAGAGTAGTCTTGTTTTTCCTTGCGATTATGAGACGTTGTTGCATTATGGGCTATATTGTGTTGCTCAACTGCAAGACGACACTCGTCATCAAACCAATCATTCTTGGGTCTGAATTTCACTATATCTAAAGTCTGTTGAACAGCACTGACAATTGAATTTTTCAGTGCCTCCCAGACAGAGTTCATACAGTCCGACTAGTAATTAGCTCCCTCAATGTTATCGAAAGAAAGTCTACGGGTTATATCACCGGAAAAAGCAGAGCTCGGTCAAAAAGTCGATTAATTTCTAAAACGTGGTAAACGTGAAAGTTGCGAAGTATGGAATAGATGTCCGCAAATGGAGATCACTCTCGGATAATACACCTGCCATTAACAACGATACTTCACAAGAGGTAAATCGGATCCATATTTCTTGATTCGTATTGAAGAGGACATTCTTAATTGATACTGGAGCTGATATTTCTGGCTTGCCACTCGCTCAGCAATCGAAATTCAGCTGAAAAAAAATTAAACTTTTCAGCTACGAGGATGTATGCTAAAATTGGAATTATTTTGGTCTACGAATTAACAATGCAGAATGCCAGTATTACCAGATATGAAACGATAAAACAATATCCCCAACCGACAGTCGTGAAACAGCTTAATCATAGCGATGATACATGCTATAAAAAATTTACACTTCACATGCAGTAACCATTCGCAGATCAGTTTGCAAAATATGATCAATGGGAATAAATAGAATGACCAAAAAAAGGTTGAATGAACAAGGACAACCGAAGAAGCGTCCCTTAAACATATCTGGTACCGAACGCTTCTTTATCAATGAATGGCAATGCTTCAGACTATGTGGAATTGGTGCAGTTCAGACTGTTAAAGGACATACTCAACCTTTGGGATACTTCTCGCAGAGATTAAAAGAAACGGAAAAATGTTATGCAGATCAAGAGTTGCTGGCCATATTCCAAGGTATTGGACACTTCCGATATATATGCTTGAAGATCGAAATGCCCGTGGCGTACGCTTTTGTGTAAAAATTAGACAACGCAACACCAAGCAGAATTTGCCACCTGGATTATACATAAGCCAGTTTACAACGGACATACGTCACGTCAACAATGGCAACTCACACAGCAGTTCTATTATCACGAATAGAGACGATCACAAACAAATGGAGTTAATATGATATTTTGACCGATCAAACAACCGATGCTAAACCTCAAACGTTACTCAACGCTAATACGACATTTCTCCAATTAAAACAATTACGTTTGCCGAATATCTCATATAACCAATCGTCTGCTAAGTCCAAGGCAATCCTGTTCGTCCCCTCGTTACGTAAAGATACGAGAAATATGTCTGGCCGGGACTTTGATAAAATTGTGCAACTTTTGTAAAGTACTCTACCGCATGTCAACGTGTGAAAATTTTCATCCATACTACCCGACGTTTCGAGCATATCAATTATATTGATATAGCAGGTCCATTGCTGGTATATATTAACAATGATCGATAGATTTTCTCGATGGTCTGAGGCCATTCCGATGGACAGCATGACTGATGATTTCAGAATGGGTTGCTGGGTTTGGAACACCACAAATAATTACGTCTGACCAAGGACTTAGGACTGACCAAGGAATTATATCGACTGATCGGCACCAGACATTTGCAAACCACACCAAACATCCAATCAAATCGGATCATAACCAGTTATAACCTGTAGACAAAATTATAAAATTTTCATAAATATCGATAACTCTCAGCTTATTGCACCACCCATCTAAGCTTCTCGATTAGAGCCTTATCTTCCTCGTATTCTTACATTTGAATGAAATCCCATCTTTCGCCTCCTTAATTACCTTAGAAAACTTTTATTTTCCTGGGTAAGGCGCATCCATTTCTTTACGAAATTCAGCCAAACCTGTGAACATTAATCTCGTGAATATTACTTTGTTCGTTATAGCTGTCAATCATGGAGCACCCAACCCTAGAGATGATAATTTACTTTGGATTGCACCTGCCTCTACCAGAAAGAGTCGTTTAACAATTCTAATTTATATGTATAAAACCTCCTATTGAAGAGTGTCCAGTTTAGCCACTTTATAATTATGCGTTTTCCTCATATACATTTTTGATACCGTCATCTCTTTTGATCGATATCTTTCTAATGCCTTAAATTCAAAACAGCTTGTATAAGGATACTACGCATAGTGGAATTTAGAATTTAAAAAGAAGGAGACTTTCGGAGAATCACACTGCAATCAAAAAAGAAGAGCTTGAAAGGCAAAATAGCTAAGTTAATGGGAATGAAGCATCAACAGTTAAAACCATATATAGCAAGGCTTAAAACAGCAAGTGGAAATTGTTTGCCATTACGCAGGTGGAGTGGGAACATAGGCAAATGCCTATTTATGAGGTAGAAAAATAGAAGCATCTCAACCATTGTTAATCCTAGCCAATGATCGGTTGTAAAATGCAAAGTTTACCGAAATTTAGCTGAAAATTTGAACCTTCTCATCCATACAATGATCGTGTATGCGTCCGGATCAACCATTATCTGCCAACAATATAGTGATAGCTAATAATAAAACATTCAATTGAAAATACGCCATGACAGTCAACATGTCCAAATTTGGATTTTGGGCCGATGCGGCACCCAAGGAAAAGATAAACTGGTATCCGTTCTATATAAAGACAATAATTATCTGGTGAATCGGAAGGCAACAAAAAAAGGTGCCTTGAAGGAATCACGAATTTAAAAATCTTAGGAATTGGTATCCATAAAGCTAACTAAAAGAATTGGTGTATTAGAAAGATATCGCCATGCCCTTAAAAAGGTATCCGGGTCCAGAAAACGATATGGAAAAGGACACCAGGGAATTTAGGTTAGGCTAGGGTAGGTTAGAGTAGCTGCCAAGGCCCACTCAGACCGATAACCGTCCGTTGGGATACCACAGGATCTTACTTAATTTGTACCTCTAGTGGAACCAATCAGAACTACTAATGTAGCGTAGTATATCTCGCACTTTACAGTTTTCGAGATCCGCGAAGCTGTCCATTATGTAATTACACATTTGCTTAACTGTATACTAATGTCGAACATGAGCATAGGAAGTGAACTAAAGTCTCTTCCTCCTCCTCATCTAAGCAGTTTCTGCAGAAGTAATCTGCTTGTCTTTAAGTCTTTTCCATAATGGTTAGTAGCAATCACGAACATGCCCTTGATCTCATTTGGAATTGGTGTAAAAATATTAAATTCAGATGAAAGCTTAACACACCTTATTTGTACCCAACTAGCATTAGAAATCTACGCGCCCCATTAAAAAAACTTCAAGTAAGCCTCACTTTGAAGAAAAAACTGACCTGGGCTTCTCATCTAACAAAGACTACAAAATGGTATTGGACGTTTTTTCAACAGTTTTAAAGGCCATTATTGGCCCCTCACTGAATCAACAATTTGGCTCCAACGGTTTCGATCCCGAGGATGGTCTTCATACTGTCTAAGACAATCTGAAGAGGCCAAGTCGTTCTCTACATCGTGGAGCCATCGTCGCCTGCAACGACCTCTACGCCTACCATATGGTGGCTCTCCTTTCAGAGATCGCTGCACAATTCGTTCCGGAACAGCGGTAGGTACCATCTATTTCGCGTTTTGGGTCGTAAATCACACGCATGACTCTTCTCTCAAATGTAAGGAGCCATCTCTCATACTCATCCGTCAGCGACCAGCTTTCACATCCAAACATAACAACGGGTTTGATTAACGCTTTGTAAAGCTTCAGCTTCACGGCACTTGATAGGTGTTTAGATTTTAGCAGTGGCCATAGAGGATACAAAGCACGGCGGCCAGCTGCCAGCCGCACTTTATCATCCTCACCCACACTGTTATCTTGAGTAATAAGAGAGGCCAACTATTTGAACCTCGTCACTCCTTCAAACGTGTAGTGGCCAATACTAAGATCTGGTGTGCTATTGTCCCTGACCCCTGTAACCAGAGATCATGTATTTCGTTTTAGACTCATTGATCTGGAGCCCAGCAGACGCTGAAAACTCCACAAGCGGATCAAGTATTTCTTTCACTCCGTTGTTATTCAGTCCAATAACGCATATGTCATCTGCCTGTGCAAGCACCTGATTGGACTGGCGATATAAGATATTGCGCTGAGGTGTTTCAGTTTTACGAAAAATGTACTCCAACATGAGATTAAAGAGTATCGGGGAGCATCTCCCTGCCGAACACCCGAGTTAACTACAAAAATTGTCGATAGCCTGTTCTCAACTTTAACACAGCATTGAGACTGCGTCACTGTCATCCTACATAGTCGTACCAGTTTTGTTGGCTTTCCTAGGTATTCCATTGCAGACCACAAACAATTTCGATTGATCGAGTCATAGGCCTGCCGGAAATCCAGGAACAACTGATGTACGGGGATGGATGTCTCATAATATTTAGATAGAACCATCCGCAGCAAAAAGACAGTCACCAACCAAGCCGTCCGCTAGAGGGGTGATTCTATCCAATACAATGTATAACAGTAACTTGTACTCGTATGCTGTGCAAAGGAGAGCTATACCGCGATAATTCTCACACTGCAAGCGGTCTCCCTTCTTGAAGATTGGGCATATCGCGGCCACTTTCCATTCACAGGCATAACTTCGGTTCGCCATACTAATCGAATAAGGTCGAAAAGACAGTTCCACATAGTATCCCCTCCGAATATCAAGAGCTCCGAATTAATGCAGTCTACTCCAGGTGAGCGGTTTTGTTTCAATCTCTGCATGGCTTTAGTGAATTCCTCATGGGATGGCTCCTCAGTGCAAATCTGCGCAGTCTGTATTAGAGGTGGCTCAACAACCGTCTGTGACGCATGATGGACATCAAGCAGGTCAGTAAAGTGTCCACTCCATGAGTCAAGTACTGCGTCAATGTTGACACAGAGGTTTCCATTCCGGTCCCGAATGGCGGTTGACGTAGGCCTGAAAGAATGGTGCAGTCCAGAACCTTGGGCTTCCACCATTCTCGCTTCATCCATCTACAAATCCGCTTAGCTGCCCTTGGCAGGACACTCGTCATCAAACCAATCATTCTTGGGTCTGACTTTCACTATACCTAAAGTCTGTTGAGCAGCACTGACAACCGAAGTCTTCAGTACCTCTCAGACATGAGTTCACGCAGTCAGACTGGTGATTAGCTTCATCAATGTTGTCGCTGACAAGATCCTGATATCGTTTCTTTTGATCTTCATTTATCAGACCTTCACAGTCGAAACGTACCATGCGTTTCGCTGTGTTCCTAGACTTGTACGAAAACTTCCAACGTAGCATGTATGTATGTGTTTGTGAAGGAAAAATGTGCTTGCTACTCTAAGATCATGAGCAACCGCAAAGTACATCATTCTCTCACCATTATCGGTTGCAGTTTCGTGTCGGGAGTACGGACCTATGTGTTCACACAAGGCGGTCTGATTTCTGCCAGCTCTAGCATTAAAGTCTCCAATTACCATTCTAACATCGTATTCGGATATAGATCCCATCAGATCGTCCAAGTCATTGTAAAATGAGTGTTTATCTTGGGGCTGGCTAACTTCTGTGGGCGCATGTACACAAATTATAGACAGGTTGGCTAACTTCATGCACAAGCGAAGCTTACACAATCGGTTATTGACTGCTTGGAAATCCAAAACATCGTTCTTTACCTGCGGCCCAAGAAGAAATCCAGCTCCCAGATTTCCGAGGTCACCTCCACTATAGAGCAACATATACCCCTGGGACACATGGTCTCCACTTCTAGGCCAGCGAGTTTCTTGAAGAGCAACGAGTTCCAGCCGATACTCCTTCATGCACGTGATTAGGCCCTCTAACGCTCCTGGTTTTCTTAGTGATTGCACGTTCCACGTACCGATCCTAAATCTCGTGTCCGGATACTTAAGCGGGGTCCGGTGTTGTTTTGGCGGTATCCATTTTTCTTTTTGTTGACTTTATAAACATTTTATTTTTTTTACGGATGTGGGTCGTCAGCCCAGCGATCCAACCGTTTAGTCGCCTCCTACGACAAACAAAGGATACTGTGGTGGTAATTTTGGGAATGTTCATGCAATTTAGATTTACGGGACATGTGAGTGCCCCCCGACCACAGGGGCCAAATAATAAAGTACTCTGGCTGGTAATAATAAAGTACTCTAATTGGAGTGCCAGGCTACGAAGATGTTAATGGCAACAAGAAAGCAGTTCTAAAATGTGATTAGTCTCTCTTTAATCCATCTCATTCGTTCGACATTACACCACTCGAAATTACCTGTCGCTGCTAATTTGATGATACCCGACAAAATGAATATTAAAAAACTTGTGGAGCAAATGTAATAAATCAAAAGGTGTGACGTGTATTTCGAGGTCACAACTATAATATACATTTACCGATCAATAATTCCTGATTTGAATGCAACGATATACGCAATACGGTAATTCTTAAGGTGATTACCCAGATGTTTCGATTACATAAGCACAATATAAATTTTAGTAAATAGTTGAAATATTAATCAATCACGTGACGAATATATGTTAATTAGTTTTGGTTAATATGGTATTGTTTGTAGCTAAACTATATACGAGTATATGTATGTGAAATAATAAATGTAGCCAGACAACACAAAGTAACAACAACAAAAATTGCCTATTTTGTAGTTCTGGACATTTTAATTAGATTAGTATTAATTACATTTAATTTGAGATATTCTGACAAATATATAACAAAGACATTTTTTTTTTGAAAAGTGTAATATTGGTTTACCTCGCTCGTATACAGTGCTATAAGTACTTTGGACAATGCAATTCGTAGTTTTGCCGATATTTCATTCAGTTTGTTCCATGTATTACAAAAAATCGAATGTTAAATTAATGAAAGCTTACAACTACGAGCATGTGTGAAATCAGACATTTTAGAAATAATCAGTTATACATTTCTACTTTTCACTACTGAGATTCAATTACTGTGTACCACTAACAGGGATGGGCGAGGTAGATTACGCCATGTAATCTACGCGGTTGTCGACACGCAAAATATAACGTAGATTACTTGGCAGTGTTTTTCGTGAATGTCGACATTTAAAATAATATCAACAATCTACGATATTTTAGCGATTGCAAATCGAATGCGCCAGTTCGCGGGAATATTTTGTAAAAGTGTTCCTCAGAGGTGATTTTTTCATTTGTTTCTTTTTGACAAATGACGCATGAATAGTTTCAAACTGTCATCGTGTTTTTATTTATTCAGTATTGTTTGCCATTTCATCATGGAAATACTAAGCCCGGCATAGCATCTACAAATTGAGGAATGTGTTTGGTGCGCTTAGACCAAGTTACGGTTGTAGTAATCCCAGTTTACAGTATTGGATGGTACGCGACTAAATAGACGACCGGTGTGGTTTATGCACCTTTGAAATTCGTTCATATTTATTATTTCTACAAAAAAGAAGACGGCCGGGACGTACCTGTGAATAGTGCTCGTTATTGCTCCTTGATAACGGAATATTTGCTGCCTGTAATTTAAGCCCGACTTCGACGACATTTGGTTCCAAGAAGTCGGCGCTATTTATTATATAGCGCGCAAACCAATGTACTTATTGAAAAATCATGTTGGCGAGCAATTAATTTCACGGGTCGATCGATATTTAGATCGTGTGATATCTCTAGACTTTTTTCTTTGGGGCTACGCAAAGTGTAAAGTCTATGTGAATAAACCAGCTAGATTTGAGGCATTGGAAGCCAATATTACTCGTGTCATTCGCCAAATACCAGTCAATATTCTCAAGCGCGTCATCGAAAATTGGACTTTGAGAAAGGACCATTGCAGTTGCGGCCATCATTTGAAAGAAGTAATCTTTAAAAAACAAATGGCAAGAAATGTTCTTTCGAATGATAATAAAGTTTCCATTTATTTTTCTTTAAAGGACGTGGCATAGACACATTTTCAGTCCATAGCCTTGCCTTATATTCACACAACATTCATTCAACCCATTCATCCCATTCACACAAGTACAGTTTACCGAAGATGGGTTGGCCCATGAGTTCTACATTCCAACAGAGGGCAGCATATAGATGTTTTCAATTTAATAACAGATCGTAATCGGGAGATGCAAAATTCTTTTTGCATCTGGCCTCTGTTAGGATTCGAACCCGGTACCATCCGATCCAAACGTCACAGCTTTAACCACTGCGCTATTTGCTCGGTAAGTTTCCATACGATTAAATTGAATTTTTTTAGATTTTGTAATATTTGCACAAATCACCTCTTTATATTTCGTTATTACGGATAAAATCACGCACATGTTATTTATGATCCTTATTTCGGGCATAACTGCCGGTGTGACTTTTGCACTTCTTTCCACAATACCCCAACAATTTTCAATACATCGAAAACCTGACTCTTTGAGATAACATTGATTTGATTAATCTCGTGCAAATTTATTGCTTCTGTTGGAATTAGAGTCGTGTGAACGAGCTTTATGGCCAAAACTTAACTGCTGAATCGTGTTGAAGAATTAGCGGCAAAATACGTCGTTATGAAAAATGTGACAAAAACCTGGCTCCATGCAATTTTTCCAAATGTATCTAACTTGAAGTGTGTCAAAACCAATTTCATGTACGTTTCGTCATCCATCTTAACACATCCACTAAATTTTGTAAAATTTTGTCATCAGTATGGCTGAAAAAGGATTTCAATGTAAATCAATCACAAATATTATTAACCGTGACAAGTTGCCTCAGCCATTGTTTCGTCTGGAATTAGAACCAGATAATAAAAAAATCAAAGAGAAACATGCAATATTTGACTTAAAATATCTACTGCATAGACGAATTATCGTTGAGGAACCCAGAAAAAGAACTGGACCGGTCCAGTGTGTTAAGTGCCAAGAGTATGGACACACTAAAGCATATTGCACTTTAAGCGATGTTTGTGTTATCTGTGGTGAACTCCATAACTCAAATGCGCATGCAACAAAGAAAAAACGGAAGCATCAGTGAGAAAATGCAGCAACTGTGGTGGAAATCACACTGCAAATTATAGAGGGTGTCCAATTTACCTAGAATTTAAAAGAAGAATCAATCTAAGGCAGCAAACAGAGCAACGAATGCTTAATCTTCATTATTCCCCTGCACCAAAGAAACTACCAGAAGTATCATATCATAACGCACAAAATAACCAACCAAAAGCAACTGGAAACAGTAGAGTACATCAAGGGATTTCATATACAAGTATCCTTAAGGGTGCTCCTAAAGTGCAAGCAAGCGAAGAAGGAATCGTCACAGCAGCTTTAAGCAAGTTAACATGATGCAAAGCTTCATGGCAATGATGGAGAGAACCATGAATCTAATGATGCAGAATATGAACGCGTTGTTGCAGATAGTCGTAAAAATCAAAAATGATTGTCCTCAAAACAGCCATATGGAATGCAAACGGCCTAGCACAACATAAATCAGAGGTTCAAGCATTCCTCTCTGAGCACAATATTGACATAATGTTAGTATCTGAAACACACTTCACCAAAAATAACTATTTCAAAATTAATGCACCCAGATGGGAAAGCAGATGGTGGCACAGCTGTACTGATAAAAACAAGATTAAAACACTATGAATTTATGAAATATGAGAAGGACCATATCCAATCAACGAGCATCTGTCTGCAGGAGTGGTCTGGAAACTGTGTCATATCACCAGTGTACTGTCCTCCAAAACACGCTATAAAAAACTGCAGTTCATGGATTATTTCAGCCCGCTAGGTAATAAATTTCTTGAGGGGGGTGATTTCAATGCCAAACACACCAACTGGGATTCCACATCAACATCGCCGAAAGGCAAACAACTTTATGAAGTTATAGAGGAACAGTCCCTGGATTACTTATCTGCCGGTCACCCAACGTACTGGCCCACAGATAAAAAGAAAGTTCCTGATTTAATTAACTTTTGTGTAACTAAAGGAATTTCTCGTACATATGCTAAGGCCTCCGATTGCTATGATCTGTCTTCTGATCACTCACCTGTAATTGTAAGAGTGAGCACCCGCGTACTAAGAATAGAAACGCCAAAACGGCTTACAAACAAGCAAACTAATTGGGAACAATATAAGAGGTTTGTCGAACGAAATAAGAGGTTTGTCCTTCAAGTTAAGAATACAATTAAAAATTGCATAAGTCCAAAAAAGGCATCAGGGCATGATCTTATTACTGCGGAAAAATGATAAGGGAATTGCCAGACAAATGTATAAAACTAATAACGTTCATATTCAACGCAATCATGCGGACTGGTTATATTCCTCAAAAATGGAAGATACTTTGATCACAATGATACATAAAGCTGGAAAAAATGAAACACAGATTTCATCATATCGTCCAATAAGCATGCTGCCCACAATCTCAAAGTTATTTGGAAAAATGCTACTAACGAAATTGAAACCAGTATTAGAAGAACGGCATATTAATCCAGACCATCAATTTGGGTTCCGAAACCAACATGGTACCACAGAACAAGTACACAAAATTATAAATGCAATCCAAAACACCTTTGAGGAAAAGAAATATTGTTCTGCTACCTTCTTGGACATTGCACAAGCCTTTTAACTACAAGGATTATGCGATTGGTGTAATCGATCTTCAGATGATCAATTTGGTGTAGGAGATAAATCTGGTGGGCTATAATGGACGAAATCAGAAGTATATCTGTAAGTAAAAGAAAAAGCAAAGTAAGACGTTGTAGAGATGGATATACGCCTTGCCTTGGTGGGGTATCTACTACATATGATCCAATAATAAAAGGTGATAAGAATGATAGTGCAAAGAGAGAGGACTTCAATCATCTTCCTCTAAGTGGTAATGAAATTCCAAAAATCTTTCGGGTAAGACGTTAAATCTTCCTCAAACTGTGAAATTAGGGTAATATTGGGAGGCGTGTTATTTATATATAATCAATGAAGGGTGTTCCGATGATCCACAATTTGATGGAACAAAAATCTTTCTCTTTGGATACAATGGCATTCAATTCGTCTCCACATTGAAGAAAATTCCAATCCGAAATAATGAGAAAATCATTTATAATATCAAAAAGAGAATGTCCCATATACTCGTAATTGATGAAAAAATGTATCATAACTGAAGTGCGGTAAATGCTTTTACATCTAGTAAAGTCAATGCACGGCAACATTTCTTAGAACATATTGTCTGTTGGAAAAATAAAATTCAGAAATTTTCCTCGACTGTTGCACGTCCGGCTCAATTGTGTAATTGAGATAAAGCCCTTTCGTCGGTAAAAAAGGCTGTAACAACACCGTCAACATTGGCATAAGTTACATATATCTGGGAGATTAAAGTCTCTAATAAGTTGCACATCTAGTCGTATTACTGCGGAATCAATGTACTTGAGAATCTCAAGAATTGGTTCAAATTTTATCCTGAGGAGGTTTATACACCAAAACAATGAAAACGGTGACTATCTCATTCCGAGATACATAGATGCTCAAGCAATACCTGTCCTTTCTGAAGATGACGTATAGTTTGACGGAAAATATTCTTCAGACTTAAAGCATTTCGAAAGCTATGTCTCACGTATAATTATTATATTGTGATAAAGGCTATTCGGTCATGATTTATATCTTGAGTTGAATGAATGACTTCTTTAATAAGTTTTTCTAAATTTACACGTAATTCAATAAAGTCTAGTTGGCCTGTGCAATGCGAAGCCGGAAGCAGGCAAAACACAAGTTAGCAAAAAACAAAAATACAATTTTAGACATTGGTTTTATTCTAACATAATCCACTGAACTGAAAATCATAAACAGTTTACCCTGACATCTTTCGTAAATTATTCGAATTAGTTTGTTTTTATCATTGGGAAAATCGGACTCGCGTCTTATGTGTTTATGATAAAATGGAATGATAAAAGCCAATGAAACGCCCGATGATATCTTTTGTTTTCATTATCATATCATCGAACCAGAATCGCACCCCTGGGTAGAATCATTCTAAAAACTCAATATGCAAAAATGCAATACAGGTTTTTTTTGTTCAAAAAATGTCTTTTACGGCTGTTTTGTATAGAAATGTACCAACTATAGTGAGGAGATAGACGCCACAATCATCTAATACTTCTAAACCATTCCTTCAAATCTCCTGCGGATAACACTTTACATTAATTTAACGCTTAAAGGCTAAAGTTCTGCTTTCTTTTTAACTTGTTAGTGCCAAGGGAATATATTAAGCAGCCTTTGTTGTTGAAACGATTGTTGACGTACTTACGGTAATTTCTGTTTGGCCAACATACTAATGATGATCGTATATGACCACACAACAAAATGTGATATTTGAAGTAAGATCCCATGCTTGGTCTAATGTTTCCATGGATCCAATATCTCTTTGCTGTTTACTATATTCATGTTTGGATTCCAGTTTTCGGCCGATTTATTTTTAATTAACTTCCTTCAAAAAGAGAAGTTCAAAGGGGTGCCTGATGGTTGTGATCACCATCATAACAGCAACATTCTGGTATTGTTAAAAAAGTTTCAGTTTATCTTTCAAATCCTGGCTTGTACTGTGTTTTACCGCTTATTAGTTTAAAGAGCTGATTAAGCCCACCATGGATCCAATAGCTCGGAGCCGGATCACTTTATATTTTGAACAGATCAAAAATCAATGTACAACAAAATATAAATTTTCTGACAAAGGTTTAAATTTTCACCCAAAAAGGTATATGGGGCTCTTCAACCGTATTAATTCGCTATATTTTATAAAAGCTAATTAAAAAAGTGCAGAACAATTCGGATGAGAGGCTCTTGAACCCGAAGTAAGATCACATTGCAATTTCACATCCCTAAAGGTCATTTCCGTCAGATCAGATACCTCAATTATAATTTTTGAAAGAAGTTTACTTACTCTTAATCATTACGATATGAGCCAGCTAAAGTTGACTGGGAATCAACCCGTCCTGGTCATAGCTGGTACTCTCCGAGATTTCTACTTAAATTTGCTCGAAATGGTTCCAAGATAGATGAAAGAGAAGTAAGTATATTGTGGTAAAGTTTTCATTTGGGTGTGCTTTACAATGATTACGACATCATTATAATCTGTTAAACCTGGCTTACCATTAATATGAAATCTGATTAATATTTCTGAACCGACTATATCGTCAACAGAAAGGACTAACGATTTTAATACCATTCTTAGAGGCGGAAGTGAAAGATTCAGTGCCTAATGAATTGGTGGCCGGTTATTGTAACCTCAACGTCATAGCTGTCCGTGTTGGCAAAGTGGCCAATTCATAGATTATTGTTATTGCTGTGTACCCTCTGTACGGATCAGACTATTACAACATGATCATCAACTTCATTGACTCAGCTGTGATGCTTTTTTAGTACAAATCAACGATCAACTTTCATTGTAGGTGAATTTAGGCATCATGTGTTCATCATCGACTACCTACTTAAAGAAGTTGGTTTTCCGTCGTCCATGACTAGAAAATTGTTTGCTAATTTTTTGCATCAGTCTACGAATCACCAAAGAGGCCCACTGTCAAGTCTCGATTCCCTATATTTTGTAAAAGTTAGTTAGAAAAATTGAAAACATTTAGTACTAACTGCCCAGATATCTAGTTTTTGTGGACATCCCTTAAGGTTATTTCCGTCAGTTCATATATAGTTTGATTTTGTAGGAAGTTTATTTCCGTTTAATTTACAAATTTACAAAAGAGAGTTAAGAACGGCACGGAGGGAGTCTTGTAGATTCTGTGATACAATGGAAAAAGTCATCGAGATTTTTCGGCGAGAAGAAATTCACTTGTCTACCCAAATGACCTAAGGCATATAACTATATCATCCAGTTGAAAATTTGAAAATTTTGGAAAAACTCAACATGCTTCTACACAGCGTATTACGCATGATTGAAATTGAGAGCGAAAAATAATAATAACGTGAAGACTAAGAAAGGTTTGTCATTGCTGAAAATTAACTGCTCTACGGAAGCAGGTTAATCAATGAAATTGTAAGCGGGAATGTAAACTGTGAGTTGAGGAATCCACCAGGGATCACTTTTGGAGCTGACGATAGCCTACTGGAAAATACTTATGTATGTTACATCTTTTTCGAGAATCAAAGAGGAGCGGATCAATATCCCAAATCTTCGTGGACGTCTCCAAGCTAGACCGTATAGTTGGAGCTGGAGTCTTCTTTGATAGATTGAATGTGAACATATCTCTTTGTCTCTATGACTACTGCTGCGAATACTATGCTTAGGTAGTAGTAATTGTGGAGATTTTGATTTGGTTTAGACATAATGTAATAATATTCTCGAATGATATTACAATCTATGTGGAAAGCCAGGTTACAGGTATCAGTTTCCGTGGAGTCGAGGGTGGCGTTGGGTGGTCAGTGCCACTCCTTTTAACCAGATGATTGAACATTTCAATTGCAACCGGAAAGGACCTTTCGAGCTCTAAAATATTAATTATCTTGTGGTCGAGAACATTCGAGAAGTCTGGGTCTGGAAGCAAATGGCTTCTGTAAAAGTTGTGTGGACGAGGAAGTGGAAGGTACAAATGAGAAGCCATAAGCACTTAAGTACAGTAAGTACAGTATGGACAACCTTTCGGATCTCAAAAACCGAAAAGTGTGGTATCTCAATCTACTTAAGCAGCTCTGAATGGTTCCAAACAAAAGAATGTAAGATCGAGCGTGTGACAAAGAAGCTAACCTAACCTACGTTCATTTGGTTGGTTTAATAAAAATTTCTCTAGACTTGTTGTTATTTAACAGCTCATTTGTTTTGGTCCTTAATTCGAGAAGAAGTTGATGCAAATCAACAAAAAGTGTAGTACAGTGAAATTCATACGAAGAGCCAGAGGTCACATTGCAAGACAACAACGTTGAATACGAGATAGAGAAAGATAAGAAGCAAAATACACATCAAGCGATAACGATGATGATGATGATTAAAATACGTCTTCAATTTTCTTATCTGCTCTCTTTATTACGAATTTAAAAATAAACGTTTTGGATGGAATTGGATAAATATATACATTAATTCTCTACACCGAGAAAACACTTGCTTCATCTACATACATAATTATAAATTAGGCCATACACCCAAAATTTGATCGTTTTATACACACATTTCGTTATAGTACAAAAAAAATTATTCTCAAATCTCTAAAGAAATGGTTTTTATGGTAAAATAAACACACTTAAAACCTCCAAACATTCTAATCCAAATATAAACTAATTTTCTAATAAAAAAAAATATGATTCTTCCCCCCCCCCAAAAAAAAAACTAAACTGTAAGTAATAACAAAACATATAAGAACTCCAAAACGTTAATTCATCAATGTACCGCGGGCATATAAAAATACAGTGACGTATTTTGTGTGCGTATATAGTAACCGGAATATGTGAAACGAATCAGTTCGATTAACACAATTTAATTTATCTCTGGTCCGTATCCGTGTGTGCTCTATGTAGTATGTACTTATGTACACAACATAAAAAAATGTTAGTAAAAAAAAAAATAATTGTGATAGTAACAATATTAGTAATCATATAAAAAACTATTTTAGAATTTTTGAAATAGAAATGCACACATACACATATACGGTAGATCTGATTAACGTCACTTCCACTTATTATTAATTCCCCAAAAAAATTTCGATGATGGCTTGAATTACATACACTCAAAAATATCATGACATTCATCGCGCTGCTGCTGTTGATAGTTTATTATTAGAAAAATGTTTAACCATTATTATGTACATAACTATATAAACAGATTTAGAATTTGATACGCAATTTGAATCATATTTGAAATGATGCATTGGTTGAATCTAAATGAGACAATTAAATGATACAATTGCTTGGATGCAGGAACACATAAGGATTCTTGGAAACGAAGTTAAGGCCCTAAAAAGCAAAGGTAATGGAACAAGAATACCATACGGATGAAGAAGAATTAGCTCACGAAACTGAGAGGATTAGAGTCAAAAGCCAGAAAAAAAGGATAAGGAATGATACACCTATACTCCTCCTCAACTAAAAGAGATAATTCCTAAAATAATCCAAAAAAATTACCACCACCACCCCCAATAGTTATAGATGGAGTTAAAAACTATGATCTACTGTATGAGAAAATTAAAACAATAACCAAAATAGATAAGTTTAATACAAAATTGACGAGTGGAAACAACATCAAAATAAACTTAGCAGATGGTGAAACCTACAGAGAAATGACAAAAATGTTAAGCGACGGGGGACATTCTTGGCATAAGTTTGAAAACAAACAAATCAGACCAATTAGGGCAATGGCTAAAAATCTGCACTCTACATGTAAACCAGAAAAAATAATTGAGGACCTGAAAGGAAAAGGTTTTAATGCAACTGAAGCATCAATTAAGCTAAAACGAAGAAGTAAGGAGCCTCTGAACATGTATCTGCTGACATTCAGCGCAGATGATGATATTGAAAAAATACATAAATCAAGTACATCTTGGGATGCAGAGTCAATATTGAACCCCTAATAAGATCTAGGCTTATGCCACATACTCAAAAATACTGTAACAAAGAACCCAGGTGTATCAAATGTCCAGGTAAACACCATACTAGAGATTGTGGCAAACCCACAGATGTATAGCCTAGATGCGTACATTGTGGAGAGAACCAACTAGCTAACCACAGAGGATGCAGTGTTGCTATTGAATAGCAAAATATCAAAAATAAATAGACCTGAATCATTTAAAGGAGAGTTAAGGCGTAAAGTGTTGATAGCCTCTCAAGCAGAAGTGGGCAAGAAAACATACGCTCAAGTGATGATGAGTAACGAAAATAGACAAAAAACTCCTTAAACAGACGATATAAATCAAACGTCATTATAAATCATTATCTAAAGCTGATATTAAGCAAACTTAATACTTTTGATCAGCGATTACAGAAACTAGAATACCGCACTAAGGGAGTCATCCCGAAACAAAACCATGTCTAACGACTTAAGAATTTTATGCTGGAATGCCAATGGACTCCAGCAACACCAACAGGAATTCCAACTCACTTCACTAGACAATCAATTATCAAGTTTAGAAATTATAAAACATATACTATTCACTCGGAAAATACAGCTAAGGAAGGTAGTGCTGTTATAATTAGAAATAGTATTAACCACTTCGAGGAATTAAAATATATAGATGAAAGTCTTGACTTAAGCTCTGATCACTCCCCAATAATTTTGACATTAAGTGAAAGGATCATTCAAAAAGAAAGCTATCCTATTTTAGTAAATAAGCACACAAATTGGGAATATTTTAGACTGTCAGCTTGGGAAAACACCCCTGAAGTTAAAAAATTAAGGGAAACAACTATCCTAGAGAAATTAGAGAGCTCTATTGGCAGAAAAAAGAAGGGCAAGGAGAATATGGCAACAAACTAGAGCCCCTCAAGATAAAACTAAGCTAAACAATCTGACCCAGCTACTTAAAAGGGAAATCAAAGATCTGAAAGACGAATCTCTCAATAATTACCTAATTAGCCTGTGGAAAATTGCAGAAGTAATTATGATTCCTAAACCTGGAAATCCACCACACAAAACTGGATCTTACAGGCCAATATAGTTTTTACCAGTTATGTCTAAACTCTTTGAGAAGTTATTAGTAAAAAGGCTAAATCCGATAATTGAGAGGAAAAACCTGGTTCCAAATCATCAGTTCGGGTTTCGCAACCAACACTCAACATTAGATCAAGTACACAGAATAACTTATATTATTGAAAGAGCATTAGAGGAGAAAAAAGTCTGCTCAACGATATTCTTAGACGTTGTACAGGCTTTTGATAAAGTTTGGTACGAAGGACTTAACTATAAGTTAAGAACTGTACTATACCAATGCAATTCACTACAATATTAGAATCATACTTGAAAGATAGATTCTTTAGAGTAAAATTATAGACGATTCCTATTCTGGATTGAAAGAAATCAAGGCAGGAGTACCACAGGGCAGTGTATTAGGTCCGGCCTTATAACTATTGTACACTTAATGATCTCCCTGTATTAGAAAACAACACTTTGGCGCACTTTGCCGCTGGCATGGCAATCTTAGCAGTTGGAGATAGAAACGCAGAATCAACCCAGAATTTACGGCTAAGTATCTGGGCATGACACTAGATGCAAAACTACGAGGGAAAGCACACATCAAAAAGAAAAGCGAAGAACTAGGCTTAAATATAGAAAGATGTATTGGCTGATAGGAAGGAGCTCCGCTCTATCAACATACAACAAACTTCTATTATAACGGGTGTTTCTTTTAAACTGAGACGATCAAATATCTCGAAAAATAGCCACTCTACGGAAAAAATGTCCATAATCAAAATTTAATCATACCGCGGGGGAAATACATTAGTGCAAAAAAAATAGTCCCCCAGCCCCGCTTTGTCGGTGGGGCGAAGGTAACTTTTAAACTAAGATAGGAAGCCATATTTTTTATTGCAGATACGGATTTTACGACTAAACGTACGTATGATTTGAATGAAATATTTTGTTCGGTTCATGATAGATGGCGTTGTAATCGACGACATTCATTTTTTTCAATTTCTCCTTCTTAGAACACACGCATTCGATTCTGCAATACGTTTGAAATAAAAAACATCACGTTTTCATTGGCAATACTGGAAATTCGTCATCAAAACAATTTATTCAGTTTTGTAAATCACATTTAACGTTTGTGTTATTTCTTATCTTCATGTTTTTCGTAATTGCAAAATAAACGACAAAATACTTTAGAATGGAGCGTTTAACTGTGCCAGAGAAAATTGAAATGGTTCTGGTTTATGAAGAAGCTGGCAGAAATCTTGAAAATGCTGTTGCTATTTACGCTCAACGTTTTCCGGATAGGATTCGTTCACGTGCTTCATTTGGCCGTACTATCAAACAATTTATTACTGATGGAAATGTTCAACCGAAAAAGAGGACCCGTAGAGCAACAGTCACTGGAGAAAATAATGAAATTGCTGTATTGGCAGCAGTGGCTCATGTTTGGAGAATTTTAAAACGGTACAAGATCATCCATATCATGTGTCTTTACACCAAGATCTTCATGGCGTTGATTTCCAAAATCGGGTAACTTTTTGTCAATGGGCACGTGAACAAATACAACAAAACCCCAATTTTTTTCGTTGCGTAATGTTCTCTGACGAATCGCCTTTTACAAACCATGGAACGGTTAATCGACACAACATGCATTATTGGAGTGTTACAAATCCGCACTGGCTTCGTCAAGTTGAACATCAGCGTCCTTGGACTGTCAACGTGTGGTGTGGAATAATTGGCAACAAACTCATAGGCCCCCACATTATTGAAGGCAACTTGAATGGTCAAATGTATCTGAAACATTTTGGAAAATGAACTGCCAATATTACTTGAAAATTTGATCTTAGAAGTGAGACTGAACATGTGGTTTCAACATGATGGTTGTCCTGCACACTATTCGTTGATGGCACGTGAAATACTTGATCGTGATTTCAATGGTCGCTGGATCGGTAGAGCTGGTCCGATAAATTGGCCCGCCAGATCACCAGATCTTACTGCGCCAGATTCTTTTTTGTGGGGCTACCTCAAAAACAAAGTTTACACACAAAAACCAACAACACGTGAGAACATGATTGAGCGAATCAGAAATGCGTGTGTTGAAATTCAACCAGACACACTTCTCAGTTGTGTACAATCATTTGAAATGCGGATTAATAAGTGCATTGAAGTCGCAGGCCATCATTTTGAATACTTATTTTAGATTTACAAAACTGAATAAATTGTTTTATGACGAATTTTGAGTATTTCCAATGAAAACGTGATGTTTTTTATTTCAAACGTATTGCAGAATCGAATGCGTGTGTTCTAAGAAGGAGAAATTGGAAAAATTGAATTCCGTCGATTACAACGCCATCTATCATGAACCGAACAAAATATTTCATTGAAATCATACGTATTTTTAGTCGTAGAATCCGTATTTGCAATAAAAAATATGGCTTCCTATCTTAGTTTAAAAGTTACCCCCGCCCCACCTACAAAGCAGGGGTGTTGGACTATTTTTTTTGCACTAATGTATTTCCCCCGCGGTATGATTAAATTTTGATTATGGACATTTTTCCGTAGAGTGGCTATTTCTCGAGATATTTGATCGTCTCAGTTTAAAAGAAACACCCGGTATAAACAAATATTAAAACCGGTTTGGAGCTATGGTATCCATCTTTAGGGCTGTACCAAACAGAGCAACGATTCTAAAGATTTCAAAACAAAGTATTAAGGAACATCGTGATGAAGGTCCCTATGGAGGTTTCGTTTCATGTTAGAAAACGAAACCTCCATAGGGACCTTAAAGTGGACACTATTTCAAAGGAAATTCAGGCTCAAACGAACTAAACCGTTTCAGCTTGTGTAATTGCTAATGTAAACAGTGTAGTTTACTTCAACTTATCACACAGTATAGAACACCAGTGGGAAGAAGCCATAGATTAATTAATTGTTTATTAAAAATATTAAATAAAAACCAAAAAAAAAACCAAAAAAAAATTATTTGCAAATTTTAATTTTGATTTGATTTTGGCAAATTGGCATGTTGGTTCGTATTCCATAAAACAAAATGTTCGTCCGGCGTTTGTCTGTGTGTCCGTCTGCGTCCACATTATCTCTAGATTGCCCGATTTTAAGTTTTTTCTTGCCATTCGGTTTCTATACGATCAATGCAAATAGCTGAAAAGCTGTTGGGGTCTAAGGTTTATATAGGGTCGCATACCTGCCATACCTGAAATGACCCCAACAAAAATCTTTTTTTTTTTTCATACTAAAAACGACAGAATTGATGCGCAATGTTTATTTTATTTCGAAATTGATGATGTAGCTCGATATACGCATGATTAAGCTGACACACAACTCTATTTTGAGAAAACCCGGTAATAAAGGAACCGCATCAATTCATTGTGTATACAAATATTCACACAATATTTATTCTTATATTTTCATATATACGGTTTATGTAAATATGTTTTATGTTTAGAAAAAGATTTATAAACATATACCGACAACATAGATTTTCATGTATTATTTGGGTAACATTGACATTCTATTGTGTACGTGCGCGCGGTTTTTTGATATAATATGTCAACAAATTTTTTGAAAACGAGCGTAAGAGCAGAGCAATAAAATCATTTTTGGGCTGCCTTGGGCGGGCATATTGTCTCTATGCCTTATGTATTTATATGTATATGTACTAAGCAATACTGGGTCTGCGTTAAAAATTTTTTGCTGATAACAATGCTGTGTGTTTATTCAAATTATATATAAGGTGTATAATATAAAAAATTGTTTTCTTTAGTTCTAGCAAGGTAAACAGACAACATATTTACTTTAGAATTAAGCTAGCAGCAACATTTTTTAAGAGATAAGCAATTTTTTTTTAATTGTTTTATGATATAATTCAATTTTTGTTCGGTAATTTGTTATCTCTAGAAATGTTTGAAGTCTAATTTAAAAGTGGTCAGTCCAGCCTAAAACCATTTATAGGATTGACAATCGAGAATATCGGTTAAAATTTAGTCCATCCAATTGCGAAATACATTTATCTCATCCTCCAATTCCTACGTCATTATATTACATGCCGACTTGCAGAAACCGCATGCAAAGTGGGTGATGGAATGGAAAATAATTTTGTCATGGCTAAATTTCCAAAATTATCTTATTGAATCCCATCTGAAAGTACTCTAAACGTCACAACCCAGCAACGTAGGAGGGCGACCAAAACCATAAAAGAGTAGAGACCGGAGTGGAAAAAAGTGCTATTACAAGCGTCTTCAAAACAAATAAACGATTTATGCTCGTAGCACAGCGACTTCTCCGTTCATCAATTTATTTCCAGAGATATCAATGCGATTTCAATTATAGATTTATCTAAAGGAGACGGAATTACGAAACGACCTTCAATGCCATTTGAATCCTCTCGTTTATATTCTGTCTGATCACTACATGTATCTTTCAAAGAGCTCCTGTACTTTTTCTTAGCAGTCTGAAAAAAAGAGCAAGGCCAAGAGAACGTACCTTTGGATGCCTTATGGTTCTTCTCTCACCACAATTAATCACTTCGGCTTGCAGACTTACAGTCAGTCTGTCTTACAAAGACATGCCGCTTTTAAGGGAAAGTCCTCTCATCGTTGTCGTGGCTACGGTAATAAATATATAGGGGTAAATCAATTCGAAAACACAATCGCTGAGGGCATGCAATAAGCTCTTAAAATAGTAAGAAACTGGTGCACTAAGTTTGGTTTGGAAAATCAAATCCAATTACCCGAACTTGATCTAGTGAAAGTCAACACGTTGCGTACCGCTGCCGTCCCCGTGATCATTACCTATTCATTACTTATATACCGATGTAATACCAAGTCCTCCAGCTATAAACCAGTATAATAATCGCGTGTATTACCGGGACCTCATACATAAATGTATAAGCTTTGTACCAGTGTATTATTGAGGCAACCTCGCAAAATCATTCATATAATATCGTGTAATACGAAGACCTCATGTAAAATTTGAAACGTGTGTACCGATGTATTACCAATGCCTCACTTCTTTCTGATGTTTTTGGTATTACAGTTTTTTATGATGTTTTTGTCGGGGAGGCGTCGGTAATACACTGGTACATAAGTAAAACATTACGCATGAGACTTCGGTATTACACTAGAATATGAGCATTGTTATATGCCATGAAACGCAGGATCTACATCGGTAAATAAGTAAAAAATGTGAAATGATGATCGGGTGATACACCTAATTTTACAGATATTTCATAGCATGAGGCATGGGGCTACATTGGTACGCAACGAGTTACATACTTCCGTTCCTACTCTGCTATGCACTGGCAGATCAAAAACAAGTTCAATTCGGATCATGAAATTTTGAAAATATTGGATCTTTCTAATTCCAAAATTCATGAAATAATGATTAATGCTAAGATTTTCAAATTTCAATTTTTTAATAAAATTTTAAAAAATCTATACTCAAATTCAGAATTCAAAATCTTCGAAATATTCTTTCAAATTTTAATTCGAGGTCTTATCGTTGAATAACATTTCTTTATTCTGTATAGTGCTCCCAAATACTATAGGGTACATCATAGGACACATTCCGATCTAATAGTAAGCTTAAGTGTTCAGTTCCATCCAATTCTATTTCGTATAATTTTGAATATGAAGCCCATTTTGAAGAAAGTGTGACTGAACTTATGATGTGCGGTTATCAAATATCTAATATTTGTGGTTTGAAAAATTCTTTCAAACAAGTCTAAGAGTATTGTTGACTAGTTTTCTGCTTTCTATTTACACTGCGGATTTTGATCAAAAGTGATAGTGAAATTTCTTATATGATCCTATGAGAATAGGAGGTGACGCCAAACTTCTCCAATGAAGCTCAACATTAATATCTCCGAAAGGGAAACTACTGTGGAAATACATGTATGCTGAATAACTATAGATCACGTACATATCTATCTACTGGCCATTTGACTTACTGGCCAGCAGATATAGACAACACATCCCAGATTTAATAGCTAGGACGTGCTACGTTCTATCTTCCAATAATTCAATTCACCATAGTTTTAATATTAACACTTATCACACAGGTTCTAATTACAGCTAACTGGATTTTCTAACGAATTGGGCTCAATTCAAATCAACAGTAGCTAAAGAGTGCGCATTGAACCTTCCCCTAACAAAAAGTGAAATTGATCAAGTAATACAAAATCTAGCGGATCTATTAAAACAAGCAGAATGATGTATTAAAACAACCACATCTAACAGTTATGTTAACGTAAAGGTATACAAACCGTCATTACGCATGCAGTGGCATAAATAAAGCTATTAAAAATACTTTTACACATTACACATAATAAGCAGATTTAAGCTTGCAGAATTGCTACCTACCCGATACTAATGGCGCTTTGTCAAAAAAGTATCAATGATCACATATATCCAAAACAGCAACTGGACACAATCTGGTAGGCAGAAAAATACTTAAAGAAGTGCTGGGAAAATGTCACTAATAACAAAATTAAATTTTGCAAATCATATTGATTCCAAAACCTTTTAAAAATGATTCATATCAATCAGTTACTACACCAACACTCTAAATCTCTTCAAACGAATGCTCCTTCAAGAACTTAATCTAATTCTTCAAGAGAAATAAATTCTACGGGATCATCAGTTGGGATTTAGAGACGAACAAGGAACTGTATAAAACGAGTTCATAGAGTAGTATCAGAAATCAGGAAAAAGGATCGCTTCACAAATTAATATTTGCAGATGATACATCAAATATCAGCTTTGAACCATGATCCCGCAATAACTTCAAGAAATTTGCAATAAAATTTTAAAATGGAGAATTAAGACCAATAAATAGACGTTTGTTTTAGTCGTACAAATGTTCAATACTTTAATCTAACATTCTGAAAATTGCTTTAAAGAAAGTTGCGTCGTTCAATGAATTAAATATATGTGGACGGTGGGCCAATCAGTCCGAACCTAACCCGCACACTAAACTATTAATTGCTTTCTAGTTAACCAACTACTAGTAGTTAGGTTGTTGACCTTGCTATAGACAATTTGAACACACAAAATAAATGTTATGCGCCAAACATATAACCTTAAAATCATTTTCACATTTTTCTCTTACCACACAATCGGTTATACACTAATCATATGAAAAAATTGGGTAGTTACGAGCAGATAATTTAGCAAAGACAAAAACCATTTCGGTAGTGTGATCGAAAAACGGATCGAAATTTATTTAAATGTCTAGAACAACCGTTACTTTTTCAATGAAATTCAAATATTTTCATCTAGTACTCATTTTAAATTTATCGATATTTCTTGCATTTTGTTTCAAATTCAGTTACAAACATGGCGTTGAGCAAAGAGCTACAGACCGTCATTTTAAATCTTTTGAAATGAAAATGTAGTTTTTGTGTGGTACAAAAGAATGTAAGATCAAAGTTTTTGTGTTTCACACTAGGTACAGTACTTCACACTATATTTTTTTTTTGAATTTATATCAATGTTTTTTTTACTGTACTACATTTATGGCCAAATGCAGAATTTTAGCTGGTTGATGCTTTTGATAATAGATAAGTATTGTTTCTTACGTTTATTGTTGTTATTTTTAATTATTTCTGATTTGTTTTTTTGTTTCTTTTTAGAAATCTGATTCAGTCATCTATTCTCCTTTTAGAAAATTTACAAGTTTTATTTGTTATTTAAATTTGTAACTACAATTTTTGTTTGGTACACCTCAAAATAACCAAAAAATGTAAAATTGGACGTGAGCGACGCCGGTTACGAGAGTTCAATTGTTTTTTAAAAAAAAATTATACATAATATAACTGCAGTTAAGTCGGTAAATATTATAAATGTTTTATGGTGCATCATTTTAACAAGTCATCCAACACGCGAATCTCCAAAAATATGTATAAATCCAGCACATGTATAGATTATATATTTGAGACTCTCAATTAGAGCTGGATGTATCCAATCACGCTGATATTTTGTTATGCCTGTTGATATATGCGCTTTCGTTACTTAATGTCGTGGTAAACTCTAAATATTTTATAGGTACACCAATAGAAATTCTTTGCTTCTTAGATACGTTTTTGTCATCTGATATTTCGGATGCAGCCTTTGTGTTGGGTTCAGTATTTTAAATAGAATGTGACAGATATGTTTGGCTGACAACTGTCACTCGCAAGCCTGAAAGCCGGCGCGTGGACATCTCTGGATATTTTGTAATTTGTTTAAAAGCTAATTTAGGCCAGTCTCTTCCACCTCTAGTTCGTTCTCATTATCACATATTTTTCTTGATGATTTACTTTCTGCTATTTAGAAGGTTAAATCACAATCTTAAATTCGCAACAGAGTCAGTTTGGTGAACATATTAGCCCTTCATTCTCGAAATTTATATTTTATTTTATCCTCCTTGAATCTCAATTCGTGGAAACTAACTAAAATAATTCCGATTCCTATAAGATTAGCAATCTTTCTGAGTTATGTTATTTCCTTACCTATATAAGTATTGTGGTTTCCCTTTCTAAATTCGAGATAATCGATAAAAATCAAATTCAGTCTCATCTAGACGGTCCCATGACACTACTACTACGTTATTAAACGTCTGTGATGATAAATTCTAATTTTTATGAATTTCGCGCTTTTTTTTTAATTTTTCAGAAGCAAGCAGCTATTTTATTTGGTTATATAGGAAGTTGTTGTTTGCATTGGTATGTTTATTCTTTTAACATGCTGTTACTCCTTGTTAGGAATTTTTGTAGGTCGCTTAATTCATCTTTCTTTGTTAGAGGAATGCTTTTGAAATTAGAAGTATTAGGTCGGCTAAAATTAAGTAAAATGTTTATATGGGCAATTAATTATTAAATTATTATCAAATTCGACATGTTCGACATATAAACGAGATTTTAAAATTAATTTTGAATAAAGTTAGGCTAATGTTTGACCGATTATAATGAAACTGGACATATTGGATGGAAATGGGATTTTATTTATTTATTTATTATTATTACCTTCAGTACAAAGATATACAATCGGTAAAAGTAGAAAAACTGACATTAAAAAATATAAAAATACAAAATAAAAATTAAAAAATACACAAAAATATAAAAGAAATCAAGACGCATGTCAATTAGTTCTAAAAAATTTAAGTAAAATTTGAGTCTTACATATTTTGCTTACATTTAACCGTAAATAGTTGCTGATATAGTCCAATAACAAAAGTTGTTTAAAACGCTTTGCAACATCAAACAGTCTGATAAATTGGAAACTGAGCAAACATTTTCAAGT
This sequence comes from Tipula unca, assembly GCA_951394425.1. NCBI lineage: Eukaryota > Metazoa > Arthropoda > Insecta > Diptera > Tipulidae > Tipula > Tipula unca. The sequence continues at coordinate 76,026,721 of OX596380.1, forward strand.
CATCAGCGTAGAACAGACATCTTGCAAATTTGAAACAGTTCATCGCATCGTTTACGAAGAGTGAGAAGAACAATGGTTCCAAGTGGCTGGCTTGAGAAACGCCGGATGTTGCACGGAAAAAACGAGAATGGGAATCGTATAACTTGACAAATTTTGTGTAGTTTAATTTCACCATTTAATCTCACTTTGTCAAAGGTCTTTGAAAATTCAGTTTTCGCCACGTCCCCGAATCCCCTTTGTATGAAAAATAAAAATCGATGAACTATTGATTAAAAGAGCTTTGGAATGATAGAAAGTATGGCAATCACGCGACAGTTGATAATGTCGCTTCGTTTACCCGATTTGAATATGGGACGAATCTGGAAAAACTTGCATTCGAAGGCTTTCATAAAAGATATAGTAATGTGATCACACAAGCTCTCCGTGCAATTTCTAATCAGGATGGGAGGAAAACCATCAAGGCGTGCGCCTTTATTGATGTTAATATTGGATAACCAATCAAAGACTTCTTCTGAGGTAAACGAGAGTTGAGTAAATTCCTGATTATTTCCAAAATCAAAAGGTTTATCCAACCAATTAGTACTCGGAAGATTAATATCGCCAATAATCAGTAAATGTTCATCGTCGCGTATTGCTGGCAGAACCTCCAAATCGATAAACTTGAAGATCTCTAGGTAGAAGTCCAGGTTTGAGCCGAAAGGAATATACAGCGCAACGAGGAGAACGGAGGACGGTGCACTTTTTACAGCTATCACGTCGTGGTTAGGGTGGCATGCAAGTACCTCGTTCGGAATTGTATTTTTAACTGCAATCAGTACTCCGTCGCCTTTAAGATAGGTGCTGAAACCATGCTTGTCCTTTCTATATGAACGAATCGGACGGAAAATATTCTTCAGACTTAAAACATTTGGTAAGCATGTCCCTTGTTGTCAAGTACGCCCAAAAGACATGATTTGGACTTACCGCGGATGCTTGAGGCGTTGTGATAGTAGAGCGATGTGAATGGTGTTCGGTCAAGGTTTCTTGGTAGAGCTGGAACATAATCCAAATTCACTCCATCAGAGCTGAGCGTGGGACTAAAAAATCAACAGCAAATTGGCTTTTGATATACATCATGAGATCATCATCAGTAACTTCCTTGCACAATCGAGAAATATAAATTCACCATAGCGGCTCAGCAGTACGCAGAGTAGAGTTCTAATCACCACTACCAATAAAGATATTGTTAGGCGAGTTCAGAATATTGTCTAGCGATTGAGCAGTTGAGGCCGTTGTTATGTTATTTTATCATTTCTCTTTGACCTTGAAAATATAGGTGTAGCAAATTTTGCAATTTCGTTTGTGTCGATTTTTTTTTAAATTTTACAGACGACCACTGTTGCGATGGTGTTGTTGGTTTTAATAAACTTTCCACGTTAATGTATTAATAGCGGATGATGTTTTATTTAGCAAGGGCAAGGACGCTGATATAGCGTCAATAGAACATGCGATCATTCTTTTCCTTGAGAATTTTATAAACATCCATACACACAATGATTTTTGAAAATGATTTTCGGATAAAGTTCTGGATAAAGTACTGAATTTGATGTTGGCTAAAGTACAACTGAAACGAAACTAGGATATTCCATGATCGGCTTTTAAATAAAATGATTTTCGAGATTTTTCATTAACCGATTATGATGTAAAAGCAGCGCCGCTTTGCTATGGTTTAAATAATAAATATGCAAATATTACAAAACGGCAGCTTCGTACTGGCGGCTTATGTGCTTATATCAATATATGAAATGTGATAATTTGGTAATGAATGGATAGCCAACAAAATATATTCAGTACTTAAGACTCACCAAAGCAATTTGACTGAATATTTCACCAAGACTTCGCACCATAGTGTATAACCTTTCTTAGAAGACCAATCTTTCAATTAGTTAATAATTTCTCAAGTGGTAGCTGTAATCTGATTTAATCGATAATTCTTAAAAATCGTTCATCGCCACTATGGGGTCAGTCCTGCTGTTCTTTACCAACCTATTCGTAACAAAATTTAAAAATATCATTTGAGTAATGAATTTCTTAGCAAGAATAACTATGTATACATACATATTGACAAACATATTATTTTGATATGTATGTGACTACTGTATAACGACTTTTCTGAGTACATATACATATGATTGTGCTTAGACGGATTGATATGAATCTTTAAACCAAAAACAACAAAAATAGAAAATTGCATCCGCTTCTCACACATTCATTTTTTTTTTAAATGTGGTTATCGGCTACACTAACAGATTTACTTATGCATTATTGATTGAGTCAGTCGAATATATTTAACGGGTATATTTGGAACATACTGTACGAATAGAGATGCGCATACATTAAATATTAAGATTTACGACGATATAATTTGCGCAGAAATCGGCCTCATAAATTTTATCGTTGTGTGTCCCCACTAAAAATTTCAAATTTTTTTTAATTTTAATTTTAGAAACATTTTCAAAATTATATCATGCAATTTTCAGAATGTGTCACGGCATAATTATATGTACATATGTATATATACCTAGAGAAGAATACGCAATTCAGTCAAGGTCCTCGCACATATATGTATATACGATATTTAAGATTGATGAAAGATGAGGATGAATTAATGGTTTCGAGAGTGAGATGGTTCGTATAACAAATAACATACACTTGCATCTGCTGTTTGTTTTGTAGATTCTTAATATAAATAAATGCCAGAAGTCCATATATCAAAATATGTCGCTGCGTTAAACAATTTAATTTATTATCTAATGTTATGTGGGCCTATAATTAGATTACATATATATTACATACATATAAATATAATCTGTCTATATTAGAGAGAATATATAGATAAACAATTAGAAAACGAAATCCCAAATCAATAAATTTTCCCATCTGTTTTTCTATTTTTACACGCACGAATTTTCTTTAAATTTTCCGTTGATCGTAACAAGTTAAATTTTTTTTTCTTTATTTGATTTATTTTTAATTTTATATGAAATTCGTGTTTTTGTTTGAAACTGATCCTCTTATATCTAATGAATGATCAACTGGTTATATTGATACACGCAGAGACTATAAATAATATCTGGTTACAGGTGGACACATATGAAATTTAAATCTGTTCATGTTTACAAATGATAATTATTTACGTCATTAATTCGATGTTTTTTATATTTTACCTATACATTTGTTCAATATAATAGTTTAACTAGGTAACTCTTACCAAAATTACATTTATTTGATAAAATATTTTGTCAAATCTACCACGCAATTATTTGCAAATTTTAATTAAATCTATAACAAAAATTGATAATTTAACAAGAATTTTGTTAATTAAAAAGAGAAAAGGTTAAAGCAACAATTGTTTCTGTTAAAATATCAAATTTATGTAAAGTTAATAAATTTTGTTTGTAAGCAGTTTAACAAAAGGAAATTGTATCTTTTACCCTCAATATTTTTTTGAGTGTTATGGTACATTAATTAATGTTGTCCTTGATTTACAAAATTAAGACGTTTCCGATAATATATTGTGACAGAATGCAGGGAAAATATTGTAGCACGTGCTGTATATATAGATTAATTATATATTTGCATTGCGGATTAACTTTTTTTCTAGAGTTTCAGCAACAACAAAAAAAAAATCGATTTAAATGGATTTATAAGTCAAGAAACTTTTAATCTCTTAATCAAATGTGTATATACGTATTAAAAACAACTTAATTTAATAACGTGAAGACGATATTAGACCAGTTAAAAATAAAAATACAAAAGTTGAAAAGAGTTAAATTCCGGAAGTTAATAAAATATATACATAGTTCTATTTAATTTGAAACTATACAACTGTATAGTATGGGAAGTGAACATTTTTATGTGACTCGAATAAAATCGAGCTTAAATGTCAATTACCTAAAAATAAATTATTTATTTTTTACGGTGGCGTTACGTTAGAGACGACCTACTTACGAGTGTATAGTCTATACGCGCATATACAATGTAGTTAGGAAGTGTAAAATATTTAATGTTGAAATATTTGTGAATTTTAGGTTAATTGGGCCCTAGCCAACGACATTCGTTTCTTCACCACCTAGCGTCAAAAAAAAAATTAAAGTTGGGCAGATTACTCCATCACTTAGTGCCACTAATGGGCCCATACGGTGCCACACCCGGACAAACACATATATACTTACACATCAAAAACACCCAACCGTGATTTTTGGTCACAACGGGAATCGAACCCAAGATCCTCGAATAACAAAGCAAGGACGCTACTTAATGTGCCAACAAGGGCGGACCTAGCGTCAAGTCATTTATGTAATATTCCGACGAGTTCAATTGAAACAAATTTACGTGTCTGTTCGATTTGGCCAAACGTCCAAGTTAACCTTTAAAATTCGTTCAGGTCATACAATCATTTTACCTATATACACATATAATGTAGCCTTATTGACCAAAACTATAACCATCGATTAACGATTTTGAATACAGATTTGGGAAATTAAACATTTTAATTACCGCAGTTATACAGAGGCCTGAACAAAATAATGACCGTAAACACAATAATCAATTAGTTCTAAATCAAGGATATTAAAGTACGGCTGGCAGCTGGCAGTCGTGCTTCGTATCCTCTAAGGCCACTGCTAAAATCTAAACACCTATCAAGTGCCGTGAAGCTGAAGCTTTATAAAGCGTTGATCAGGTCCGTTGGGAGCTGACGAGAGATGGCTCCTTACATTTGAGAGAAGAGTCGTGCGGGTGATTTACGGCCCAAAACGTGAAATAGATGGCACATACCGAGCTCTGTACAATATTGAAATCAGAGATTCGATATTGTGCATGAAATAAGATCTCGAGTATGCTGGCTCGGTCACGTTCTGCGTTCTGATCCGGAACGAATTGTGCAGCGATCTCTCAAAGGAGAGACATCAACCATATGGTAGGCGCAAAGGTCGTTGCATGCAACGATGGCTCGACGGTGAAGAGAATGACTTGGCTTCTTCTGGTTGTCTAGGACAGTATGAAGACCAAGCCTAAGATCGAAACCGTTGGAGCCAGAGTGTTGACGCAGTAAGGGCCTTTAAACACTGTTTTTATTATTATTTATTTATTTTAAATCAAACATTATTTATCATTTAAGGCTATTGGGATCTGAGTACAAGAACGAACACAAGATTTTTTGGAGAAATATTATTCAACCGAATTATGCTTTATAACTGCCAAACTGCAAACTGGAAAATCGGCGAATTGAAAATACCAATTCTATATAGTAAATTACAAGATACCAGCTGAAGTTAACTTCAAGAAAATAAATTTATTCATATAGTAAAATTACCGTTCCGTCAAAACATCAGAGAATTGGGCAGTTCTTATAAATTCAGTGGAATTTAAATCAAATATGTATTGTACATAGCACCAAATAGTCGATTTTAGTGATAGTGATAGTGATTCTAGGCTAGAATTCATCGCAAGCACTTCATCGCAATTTATCGTTAATATTTCAAAACACGGTGACGCTTTGCTATTATTATTATTAAAGTTGGATGGAACCCAAGCAGGTTTCGCACTCAATGCCACTCTGGGCCCATGGTGCAACCGAGGATTCTATCACAATTCGCAAATGCGCTGGGTCAGCTTAAACCAGGGTAGGGATGACAAATGACCTACATTTAAAGATCAATGATTAAGAAATCGGCACCTAACTACTAAGAAAGCGGGACAGCCACAGACAAAGTGAATGCTGTCATCGTCATCTTCAAGACAGTTGTCACACAAGGAATCTTGAAATGTGATTATAAATTGATTTTTGGAATTAGTTCTGGATTATGGTTAACTGGATGGAACTAGGCTGTTTCTGTACAAGTGAAGTATGTATAGGCAAAATTAATTTACTAAAGGATTATTTTTTGTTTTTGTTTTCAACTGAAGGCAAAGCTCTCCTAATTTATAAAATGTATACTTATTTACTAGTGAAAGGACAAATTTTCGTAAGGACATATTACAAAACTTATCTCAATAATCACGTCAGAATTTCCATTTCAACTCGAACATATCCAATTACATCATAATCGGTTAACACTTAATCTCAAAAATCATTTTAAAATCCAGTATCAAACAGATTAAGTTTCGTCTTAATCGGTCGAGGTATATACGAGATCCATTCTAGTTAGCCGTATTCAAAAATTGCATTAAATAACATTTAAAAATCTCAATTCCATCCAACATATCGAGTTTCATCATAATCTAGTTGCGTTCCACTTGTCCATATTCCAGAAATTCATCCAAAAATCAGTTTCATTATAACTAGTCAATGATTAGCCTAGTTCCGTTTAAATTGGGCATTTCCCAGAACTTTATCTAAAATTAATTTTAAGATTTTAGTCTTAAGCTAAAATCGCTCCATTGAAACAGTTGTCTCTACCGGTCTTGGAGTATTGTGGAATCATTCTCTTAGTCAACCTTTAACACACATTTATGAGGTAATTCGGGCAGATTCCAACAAAGACCTTGCATGAATTTCTATTGTTCCTAGAAAATGGACCAATTAGACCACCTTTTTTGTGAAATGATATAAATCGTGTTTAGAGAAAGCACCATAATGAATTAGAAAGCGCACCGGTTACAGCTGTTCCAGTTGGATTTTTGAAAGAGGCGATAAAGCTTCGTTTTCAGAAACTGAAAGAGCTTTAACAAAAATGGAGATACCAAGAAACCTCAAACATATACTTTAATCAATAAGTGGTTCGCAATGAAGGGCGACAGATCGGAAATTACATTAAACCTTACATTTAAAAACAAACTGCAGGAGAACCCAATAAAATAAAAAATTATGTACAAATCATAATTCAACAGAACGTAGCTACAATTCTACAAGTAATCAAACATAACGATGAACGTATGTATGCGGATGGTTAATGATGGTAAATGAAAATATTTAAAACTTTTAAATGAATAAGTTAAAAATGTATTTACAAGAATATGAGTTGAGTGGTTAGTATCTGCCAAGGTGCTAAAGTTGGTATAGTAGAAATCTTCTGCTAAGTAATCAAAATCACTAAGAAATCTACTGATACCTGGTCAAAATCACAAAAGAGTTGCGGCACTCTTTGAATAAGTTTCAAAAGAGAGAAGAAATAGGTCAAGACCCCAGTTTAAGATCGCCCATAAGAAGATTGGAGCACGGTTCATTACTTATAGAAACTAGTCGACGAAATCCAGAAGTGTCTAATAGCAACTGGCGTTGCCTTGAACAGAATCAACAGGTGAATAGTGACGGATTTTAGGAGGGGGCGGTTTCAAAAGAAGTGTTTTGTATATTTTGTGCCACCGATTCTAGAAAGTTTTACATGCTCTCGAATACATATTCGCGCGATAGCTTAGACCCCTTAGGAATCTTTGTGATTATAATGGGTTGTTACAATTCATTTAGAACTTTAATGATTTTGAACGATTTTTAATATTTTTTACTGCCGATCCTATAGAGAGATGCCCACACGAGTACTTATGCACATATTTGGATAGTTTAGACCAACTAGGATTTTTATGGTCAAGCTGACTATTTGAGGAACTTTAATATTTGTTTTATGGAATTAAGAAATTACATGATTTTGAACGATTTTTAAAATTGTGTACCGCTGATTACAGAGGTGTTCACGGGCATATATTTTCAGATAGTTTACACCAACTAGAATCTGTGCGGTCAACCAAATTAAGTTTTGATGGACTGATATTTAAAATATGGTCCATTCGTCTATAATTTCGAATAGTTTAGACCATTAAAGATGACAATGAGGAACGCTTCCTCGATAGACTTTACGAATTGAGTCTTGGATGCTCACTGTAATGTTTAAATAACCGGAATTTTCTTGGATGTTTCGAAAAATTGTGTCGAATCAGATTGTGTCGAAAAAATGTGCCTCTAAACTTTTCAATAACATTTTTGACTTAATATACCGTTTCATTCCAAGCCGATATTTGAACATTCAAGGGAGCTGACCGAAATAAATCCACACAGTTTAGATCGATTAGCCTTCTAAATCACTCACTATGACCAAATGAAATCACGAACCGAGTTAACATATTTTTAATTTTTAGCAATAAATCTGCAAACGATCAACTTAATCATACAAAATTATGAGCAATAGGTGTGGATATAAAAATCCGTAAATATTTCCACAATCGAACAACCGTCTTCAAGGATTTTGTCCAAGCTACTTGTAAAATGGCATGGAATAAAACAATTTTAGACTTGAGAATCTCCTCTCCCAAATCAAAATTAAACTTAAGAATTTTGGGGACAATCATTTTGGTAGGGGCAACTGCCGCTTTCCTGTATCCGTCATTCCAGGTGAGTTACTCTTAATATAAATTTACATCAGCAGGCCTCTTTCGTGGGACCTGTTGAACATTAGTAACCAGTTTTTGAAAGACGACTTAAATGAACTGGATCGTGGATAAATGATTAACTGGAATATTCTTCCAACTTCTTCTCTTTTCATATCGAGAGGTCATTTAATACTAATTTCATGACGGATAAAGACATGCGGCAAAGGTGACAAATTTACCCAGAGAGTTTGATATTATTAATCTTAATTTGCAGATCTGCTTTAAGGTTTCTATGGTCTCCCAAACAGAGAACGATAACTCTTTGGTCAAGAAAACAGTGTTGTAATAAATTGCACCTAAAGCGGCTCATGATTTCTCTGCAATTAGATCGGTTTTTTAGAGAACATCTCTAAAGATTACAATAATTATGACAGGCACATAAAACAGATTAGCCGAAGCTAGACCATATATACTGTATACTGATCTACTGTAAATCGAATTCTAATCAGACATTTAAATAGGATTAGGTTTTCCAACTTAATTCATTTTATAAGTGGCATCCTTATCATGGCTTTTTACTGTGAACAAATTAATGTACTAAACGATGCGTTCAATAATAAAAGAAGAGGCACTATTCTTCCAAGGCAAGAATTTAGGTAGGCCAACCTACCTAGGGTTTCTGTTATTTAGAATGAACACCTTTCTCCTCAATCCAAAAACCGAATTGCTCTGTTTCCTGTAGAAAACTAGGAAAAATCTATTGAGAGTACACTGCAAGTCTGTAAAGTTAGGTTTTTTGTTTATTCCATATTCTATTGTTGGATTCATGATTTCTGGAAAAAATATTCTTCTTTGATCCTTTTGTACACTGGATATTCACTGCGCCGTAGTAATACCTGTACTTATGTATGGAGTGAGTGTATGGTGGCCGGCTCTTGGAAAAGTAACCTACAGCAATGGGATCGGGAACAGGCTGTATGTTTATAAGCGTGGCGATAGAGGACGACACCGACACGCGCCTTAGAGGTTATATTTTACTTTCTTCCGGTCGATATTTATGGAAAGTAGATGGTGGCGACTACGGCCACGCGACTATTAGCCGACTCTCAGTGAAAATGTTTTCAGACAGAACACTCGACGGTAACTAGATGGGTAAGGAACATTATGCTTCGAGAAAAAGTTCCGAACCATATGTGCCTTTCAAGAGAATTTTAGAGCAGCGAGTTGCTATCGGAAACAACCTATACATTTTGTCAAGGATAGCTCCAAGCTAGTATGAGCTTGTGAGAAATTGAATGTGGACATTTTCGTCTCCCTGATAATAACGATTGAGGAGAACTTGGCTTGATTGAGACATAAATCAGCAATCTAGTCGGTGGAATTAGTTTCCATGACGTCAAGGGTGGCGTTGGGTTTCTAATATCATTTAAATGAGATGACTATGAGCATTTCACCATCTGGATTGTCTGGGTCTCCGGCCAGTCGGACGTCATGGGGAACTGCAGGGCGGACGAAATAGCTAGGCTTGGCACAACTCTCTAACTGCTACCGGAAAGGAGAAGCCTGGGGAGGTCTATTACAGCGCTCAAGATAACGCTTAAAAAAGAGGCAGTTGCCCCAGCGAACGAAAGGTGGGCCAACACCGTCACATGTAGTGTAGCAAGACAAGTCTTGACTTGAATTAAGAGCGATCGTGGGATATTCGGATGCGAGGAGGCTAGGCCTGGGAGCAAATGACTTTTGCAGAAGTTGTATGGACGAGGAGGTGGAAAAGAGAAATCTCTGACTATGGTTCTACTAAGAGTAAAAGGGAAGTATGATTCTGTGGAATCACAATAGACCGTCACCAATCTAAGTGCGCCGTAGCAGTCACTCTAAGATAATCTTACTTAACCTTGATTCTTTTGCAGGTCCCATCTCTAGAGTTCGCATATTTACATTCAGATCTAGATGACGATATACCGTCGTTTCCAATTGAAAGTATGTATCAATATTTCCAGAGATACCGACAGTACCTTTAAGTTTCTTATATAGTTGGACACCTATTGAACGAATGATTCAATTACCGATATTTCGTAAAATTCTGTAGGGCAACTATCTGACCAAATTGAACTTCCGGTGTACAGAAAGATAATGCAAAATTATTATTAACTATAAGCTCTGATTAGAAACCATGTACATCCGATTTATAATTTGTTGATCATTAATTAATAGTCGTTAATATGTTTATGCAACAAATTTAGAAAAAATGTTATACATTTCTCAATGCACACGACTAATTAATCATGAACAACATTACGACATTGTATATGGTATATGTACAGGCAATGAAAACAAAATTATTAGTGTCAAATCAGTAATTAAAATTTAACCATTTATACTTTGAACTATACGTATAATGAGAACGATAACGCGATATGTATTATGTAATCACATTAATAAACGCAACATAAATGCAATCATCTCCAACTCTATAATAACGTTTTGATTTAATAAATTATTATTGCAGATGATGTGTATCTACTCCCATCTATTATTAAATATACGAACTAAGCAAAACCGAAAATAATTGCGCCTAAATGTTGCACGTATGTATGTTGCACGCCACAAACAATCAAACATTGATTCATATTCATGTTACATATATTGATGACTGCTAACTAGAGGTCGATTACTTAACGACTTTCACTTATCCCGACGATCAGTCAAACATGTGATCGTGCGCATATACCACTAAAATAAAACCGCAGAACAACAAAAAATTATTGTTAATTAAATAAAATTCAGTTCGATTACACAATGAGTAATCGTCGTCAATGGGTACGAAATGATCAACATTCTAAAAAAACATAACCTAACTATGTACTTGGTGTTTCATATTCACGTACATTGTGTGTAAATATGAATGTGTATGACTGTGTGCTAATCACTTTTACTTTTTTTTTTTTTCGATTCTTGATTATCTTTTAGTTTATAACAATGTAACCTAAGTAAGTCATAAATAAAAAAATAATAAAAGTTAAATGAAGACGATAAAAAAAATATTAATTTTTCAGTTAATTTATTTGACATACTTTTACGCGCGTTTGAAGATGTATTAGACTTTTTGAGAGAGAGATGTATCGTGTATACGAAAAGTTTTTTAATTAACCGTCAAATTTGTAATAATTCTTTTATGCATGTATACCTACACATACATAGTATATGGGAGATAGTTTCGCTATTTATGCGAATTAATTTTTTCGAATTGTTTATAATTTATAGCGTGTTAATTTACATAAACAAAATGAAAATAAATTTGATTGATTGTGGAGTTTTACGCTCATTAATAGTATGTTTTCGGGCTGAACATATATGGGAGGTATTCTTTGGTGTTTAGACGATTGAATGACGTTTAAGTCAAAATAACACCATAATACTATATGTACGTAGGTGTTTTACAAATACCGTAGGGGTCTAAATTCTAAGTTACTGTCTAATTGACCCAAATTCAATTTCGATTCCGTTCAATATTTGTATTCGAAAATTGGTGAAATGTTTAAAGAATCATGAACTTTATAAATCAGGTTAAATTCCATAATAAATTTTTTTTAGAATGAGCTTAGCTTGACTTAACAGTTAACGATAATTTGAAGATCTTTCTTTGAATTGTGAGGATATTGAAGTGAACAAATTGTGAAATTAGCTCATACTATTAAGCCCATCCGGAAACGTTGTGCATAAAATTTAACACGTAAAATTTAATAAGCCGGGCACCTCGCTTATATACAAGGACTTGGACTGTTTCTCGTGCCTATATAGTATCGGATCAGTTATCCGTCTCTTGTCAGTACAGAAGATAATGAAAGAGTTGCCATCTTAATGATCTCCAAGTGTGTGCCGGCAACCCAGAATTCCGTACCTGAAAAATTATATTAGGTAATACTATTCCCATCCCAGGATTTTTAAAATAATCCCAAAATTTGGTATGCAATCATTCTAAAAATTAGTAATCAACGCGTTTGCTTATAAATATTATTGTCGTACGAAGTATTTGGCATTATAGGCTTAACTAATGGTCTCAGGAAAAAATTATGTTTTGTTTTCGACATGTCATGTTATCTAATGATTTATTGGTTTTTAAAATCCTGGGATGCGATGAGAATAGTATTGCCTGATGAACATTTTTAATTTTTCTGAAATGGAATTGTGGGATAACTTCACTCACTTATAAGTCTGCTCTAATCGAAAGGCAAAATAAATTGTGACTTTCAAACATTTAAAAACATGATCGAGACACAGTTTTTGCACCCTGCATCGCTTGCCGGTCTTAACAGTCCCGAGTAAAACAGCCGGAATGACAATTTTCCTATTATAATTCAGAGTCCCTATTACAAATATTGAAAAGTGGCGGTGGTTAAACCACTGTACGCTTCCATCTTCAAAAACCACAAGAAATTGACATATTCCAGAAAAGTGGTAAATACAATGATAAACAGTTTGGCTACAGAGAAAATAGATTAACAGAGGAAGGAATGATCAGCATTTTAAAAGAGTCAGATCAAAAGGACAATCTGGGAGTTTTCCTGTGTTCGATAATTTGTGGTGGCCGTAAGTATCATGTTGGAGTTAAAAAAAATGGATTGCCCCCCAAATCTATAACTCATAAATAACTATTTCTCTGAAAGAACAGCAACAGTAGTTACAAGTTATGGCTCACTCCAAAAGAGTGTCAATAAAGAATGTCCACAAGGCTCCATTTTAGGCCCACACCTATGGAATATTGCCTTTACAGTAGTATGAATCATTCCAAGGCCAAAAAATAGCATGCGAACTGAAGGCGAAGCATTCAAGAAAAAGCGCAACTGGGCATAGACAAAATCGTAGGCTGATGAAATAATTACAAGATGGAGTTATCCTCCGACAAACAATTATGATCCAATTAAAGAGTTGAATGTACAGTAGAAGAAACCGCTGATCTCCGTAAATGGTCGAGGAAGTAAAATGGTAAAAATTATTCAGTGGCTTGGAGTGAACTTTGATGAATAGAGTCGGGGAAAATAGTAAAACGGTTTCGCCGTGCTAAAACAGTCTACTGTATATAAAGACCTTATAGTATTCTCCAGAACATACGTGTGCGCCGAATGGGCTGATAAAATAAACTGTCATCACCGGCGATCACTAGTTAGTGCTCAAAAAATATATTGCTCAGAATCACCGTACAGAACAATATCAAATGATGGTGTTCCCGTCTTGGCTGGCATGGTTCCAATTGACATACTTTTAAATAAAAGAATTGCCAACTATAAAATAAGAAAAACGTAAAATGACAGCAACGGAATGGTGCACAAGTTCTGGGTAATCATAATTATTATTCATTGAAGAATGATAAGAGAAAAGATACCTTTAGAGTCCAGCAGACTTTGCAGTACCTGTTAATGTCGGCAGGACAAGAGTACAACAAATCATACCTTGTATGACTGTGATCTACCTCAAGAAGCTAGAAGTCAACTACGCGTTGAGATAAGGTTGAGTAGCCAGCAAAAAACTTGCTTTGCTAATGCCAAACAATCTCAACTCAGTCTTCGCCTACCATATGTTGGCTCTCCTTTCAGAGAGAGAGCTCTCCTTTCGTTCTGCATCAGCACGCCGAACATGACCGAGCCAGCGTACTCGCTGAGATCTTATTTCCTGTACAATATCGGGGAGATTCAGCAGATCTCTGATCACGTTATTGTACAGAGCTCTGTATGTACATCTACTTCACGTTTTGGGCCGTAAATCACCCGCATGCTTCTTCTCTCAAATGTAAGGCGCCATCTCTTGTACTTATCCGTCCGTTTCACATCCGAACATAACAACGGGCCTGATCAACGCTTTGTAAAGCTTTAGTTTCACGGCACTTGATATAAAGGTGTATAGATTTTAGCAGTGGCCTTAGAGGATACAAAGCACGACTGCCAGATGCCAGCCGCACTTTGATATCCTCACACTGTTATCGTGGGTGATAAGAGAGCCCAAATATTTGAAACTCCTCACTCCCTCAAATGTGCATACCATGCATTTTGTTTTGGAATCATTAATCTGGAGTCCAACAGAAGCTGAAAACTCTACAAGCGGATCAAGTATTTCCTTCACTCCGTTATAAGATGTTGCGCTGAGGTGTTTCAGTGTAACAAAAGATGACTCCAACATGAGATTAAAGAGTATTGGGAGACAAAGCATCTCCCTGCCGAACACTCGAATTAACTGAAAAAATTGTCGATAGCCTGTTCTCAAATTTAACGCAGCATTGAGATGGTGATTCTATCCAATATAATGTAGGACAGTAACTTGTATGATGTGCAAACAGGAGCTATACCGCGATAATGCTCACACTTGAAGCTCTCTTGGTCATAACATTGGTTCGCCATACCAATCGAATAAGGTCGAAATAACAGTTCAACAAAGTATCCCCTCCGAATATCAAGTGCTCAGAATTAATGCAGTCCACCCCAGGTGGGCGATTTCGTTTGAATCTCTGCATGGCCTTAGTGAATTCCTCGTGGAATGGATCCTCAGTGCAAATCTCCGCAGCCTGTACTATAGAGGTGGCTCAACAACAGTCTGTGACACATGATGCACACCAAGCAGGTCAGTACTGTGTCCACTTCATGCGTCAAGTACTGCATCGATGTTGACACAGAGGTTTCCATCCAGAACCCGAATGGCGGTTCACGCAGGCCTGAAAGTATGGTGCCAGTAATTTCTTTAAATAAATTACGCGAACTGCACTCATTGCTGAGTTGTTGTGCTTTCAGAATGGCATTCCACCATTCTTGCTTCTTCCTTCTACAAATCAGCATACCTGCCCTTCTAGGATTAGCAGCCTTGTACTTCCTCGCGATTGTGAGATGTAGTTGCACTTCACTTTGAGCTATATTTTGTTACTTGACTGCATGACGACACACGTCCTCAATGCAATCATTCTTGGGTCTGACTTTCACTATTACCTAAAGCCTGTTGAGCAGCACTGACAACCGAAGTGTTCAGTGGTGATTAGCACTGGTAATTAGCTTCATCAATGTTGTCGCTGACAAGATCCTGATATCGTTTTTTGATCTTCATTTATCAGACCTTTACAGTTGAAACGTCCCATGCGTTCCGCTGTGTTTCCAGTCTTGTACGAAAACTTCCATCGTAGCTTTGCAGCGACCAAATGATGATCGCTGAATACGTATTTGGTTGCTGACCGATAAATTCTCTCATCCTGCACAATCCGAGCCCGCCGTTTAGAAACTTACACATGGTCAATTTGGCTGCAGGATGTTCCGCGAGGATGTGTCCATGTCTCTAGATGTATCTGTTTGTGAGGGAATAACGTGCTTATATTACTCTAAGATCATGAGCAATTGTAAAATACATCATTCTTTCACCATTATCGGTCGCAGTTTTGAGTCAGGAGTACGGACCTATGTTTTCACACAAGTCGCTCTGATCTCTGCCGGCTCTAGCATTAAAGTCTCCAATTACCATTTTAACATCGTGTTCGGGTATAGGGGATCTAATAATCTAATCAGATCGTCCAAGTAATTGTTAAATGAGTCTTTATCTTTGGGGTGGCTGACTCCTGTGGGCTCATGTACACAAATAAAAAATAAAAAATCAGTTATTGACTGCTTGGAAATTCAAAACATCGTTCTTTACCTGCGGCCCAAGAAGAAATCCAACTCAAAGATTTCTGAGGTCATCTCCACTGTAGAGCAACGTATAGCCCTGGGACACATGGGGTCTCTACTTTTGGCCAGCGAGTTTCCTGAAGAGTTCCAGCCGATATTCCTTTATGCACGTGATTAAGCCCTCCAACGCTGTTGGTTTCCTAAGTGACTGCACGTGCCGATCCTAAATCTCGTGTCCGGGTACTTGAGCAGTGGTCCGGTGTTGTTTTGGCGGTATCCATTTTTCTGTTTGTAGATTTTATGCGGGTCGTCAGCCTAGCGATCCAACCCAAAGGATACTGCGGTGGTATTCTTGAAAAACATGTTCGTGCAATTTAGATTTACGAGACATGTGAGTGTCCACAGGGGCCAAAGACATTTATTGTGACTATATATACGAAATCGTAGACGACTATGCGTCTCCACGTGAGGGATAAAAGCAGGGAAACCTAGTCAATCATACCGATTAATATATAATTTTAAACGAATTGTAAGACGTTGTAGAAATAAATATACGGTTTCCCTGGGTACCATCTCTACGTACACACCGTCAAAAAATATATGAAATGAGATGGACAACCGGAATAATCGATCAGTCATCTTCGTCATGTACATATATATGGTGTCATGGTTACGAGATTCCATGAATACCAACAAAATTAACAAGTTCCTGTAAGGAAGCCCTTCGAGATCACTGATCAACGAGTTGGGAATTCTTCTGGCCCAAGTCTTTGAAGAGACAACGGGATTTTTTCATATCGATCGAATTTGAAACCTTATTGGCCACCGCTATACCAGCACTGATAACTTTATGACCGTTATGGTATTACCGGTACATATAAATAGATGTGTCACCGCAACGACATAGCTCATGTTGTTAGATGTAATTATTGTAAATATTCCTTTGGATGAAAGTCTGGGGCAACAGAGTCTTAATGCAAAATTGTCAAAACCGAACCAAAGGTTTATGTAACCCAGCACGCTTGGGCAGTGGCAAAATGTGATATTTAAAAGGAGGTTTGGATGTAGGTCCATGTTTCAACGCATGGGTGGGCAGATTGTCTTATTACGCAAATACTAACTATAATTAAAGTCAGAATTTTTAATCAATTCAAAGAAATATCATTTCCAAAAACTTCCAAAGTATTTTTAAACCGTTGAGCATAATTTGGTTAATGAAAATTCTGGAAATTTGTCAAAAAATTTCGTTTAGATAATTCATTACAATTATCACACGGAATTAATGAAGCCGTGATACGTGATCCTAAGTGCAATGTGTTTCACCGAACAAGACATGGCAAAACGTAATACTAAATTACACAATGAATCAGTCAAATACAATATGCAAATTCAACTAGTGATGTTGAATAGTTTGTGTAGAGTATAGAGTAACAAACCCAATTGCCAAACCCAAACTCGTATATACATATGTATATACTCCGATATGTTAAAAACTTTCATTAAAATACATGATTAAATATTTTACCTGTGCAATATGTTTCTCAAGAATTTGATTAATTTTCATTTATCTGGTGTACTCACCTGAAAAATAAGAAAACAATTTTAATTAGAATTTGCATGCATATTAAGAATACATAAATGATTTCTTAATTGTAATACATATTGCAATTTATGTACATGTATTCAGATTTACTACATCCGGGGCTATAAATTGTGCACGAACTCGTAAATCCAAATACATATATACATACTTTACAAAACATAACATAACATAACATAAAAAAAAGAATCAAAACTCGAAAATTTTAATTTTCACACACTCGTCGTCTGACACAAAATCTCACAACAAAAAACATCTGGTTAACCATAAATTACATAAAATCGTAATCATGTAATTGACGTCATTGACAATCTGGTCTTGTAAAATACATAAAAGACATTAAATACAAATCACAATCACCGCGCAGACATTACACAGATCACCAAGCGTCATGTACTCAAGCTGCATTAACTTACCTCGTGCATGACAGACACATTTACCGGTGTCGGTATGACACCCACTCTCATCATAAACGATTGGCTACGGGATACCTTGCGGATATAATTATTAATTAATTTTAACGATCGATTTGAGTTGTCCACGAAATTTAAGAGATTCAGGAAATGTATTGGTGATAATTTAGCGACATCGAAATGAGGCAAAAATTAGAGTTTTCAGTAGAGTATCGAATTACGAAATTAAAATGTTGGTTAACCCTATAGGATATACTCTTTATTTTAACCTATGTACGACATAGATATAAACTCAGGGCAATACTTTTTAAACTATTTTGATTTTAATTTGGAGGCCTTCGAGGAATTTTCAAAAATAAGAATAGAGTACTAGAGTATGGACATACTAAAGCATATTGCACTTTAAGCGATGTTTGTGTTATCTGTGGTTAACTCCACAACTCAAATGTATGCAACAAAGAAAAAACGGAAGCATCAGTAAGAAAATGCAGCAACTGTGTTGGAAATCACACTGCAAATTATAGACGGTGTCCAATTTAGCTAGCAGAGCAACGAATGCTTAATCTTCATTCTTCCACTAAACCACAGGTACGACCAGAAGTTTCATATCATAACGCACAAAATAACCGACTAAGACCAACTATGATTAGAAATAAAATGTTAACAGTATAGTGTGCATCAAGGGGTTTCATATGCAAGTATCCTTAAAGGTACCACTCCTAAAGTGCCAGCAAGCGAAGAAGGAAACATCGCAGCAGCTTTAAGCAAGTTAACTAACATGATGCAAAGCTTCATGGCGATGATGGTGAGAACCATGAATCTAATGATGCCGAATATGAGCACATTGATGCAGATAGTCGTTAAAAATCAAAACTAACTGTCCTCAAAATAGCCATATGGAATGCAAACGGCCTAGCACAACATAAAGCAGAGGTTCAAGCATTCCTCACTGATCATAATATTGACATAATGTTAATATCTGAAAGAAACTTCACCAAAAATACTATTTCAAAACTAATTGGTACTCTGTTTATGACACGAAGCACCCAGATGGGAAAGCAGATGGAGGCACAGCTGTACTGATAAAAACAAGATTAAAACACTATGAATTTATGAAATATGAGAAGGAACATATCCAATCAACAAGCATCTGCTTGCAGGAGTGGTCTGGAAACTGTGTCATATCACCAGTGTACTGTCCTCCAAAACATGCTATAAAAAAACTGCAGTTCATGGATTATTTCAGCCAGCTAGGTAATAAATACCTTGCGGATGGTGATTTCAATGCCAAACACACCAACTGGGATTCCAGATCAACATCGCCGAAAGGCAAACAACTTTATGTAGCTATAGGTGAACAGTCCCTGGATTACTTGTCTGCCGGTCATCCAAGGTACTGGCCCACAGATAAAAATAAAATGTTCCTGATTTAATTGACTTTTATTTAACTAAAGGCATTCCACGCACATATGCTAAGGCCTCCGATTGCTATGATCTGTCTTCTGATCACTCACATGTAATTGTAAGAGTGAGCACCGGCGTTTTAAGAATAGAAACGCGTAAACGGCTTACAAACAAGCAAACTAATTGGGATCAATATATAAGAGGTTAGTCGAAAAAGATTGTGTACTGAATATCCTTCTTATCACACCAGCAGATATTGAAAGGCTACACCTGTCTTAAATAGTACTGAAAAAGTAATAAACTGTCACATAATATACAGGAACTAATCCAGGAAAAGCGGAAAATTCGCCACCGATGGCAAGAAACAAAATCACCGTTGTTGAAATGGAATTAAATCGAGCTATTAAGACTCTAAGATTTGCATTGCGGGAAGAAAAAAACCAGAGCGTCCAGAATTATTTAAATGAATTCTCGGCAAACCCCTTTGAGGAAAAGAAATATTGTTCTGCTGCCTTCTTGGACATTGCACAAGCCTTTGATAAAGTTTGGCATGATGGGCTAATATACAAAATTAAAGGTATTCTACCGAAGAAATTTCACGCAGTTCTGGGAAACTATCTCCTTCAAAGGTAGTACATGGTTAATGGTATTCGCGACTGCTTATTTTCACAGCCATCTTCTCATAAAAATAGTTTATTTTTGACACAGGTCTTGACGATAGGCATATTGTTCATCCTAAATTGAACAACTAAATCGAAAAAATTGGTTTTCCTGTCAAAATTTTAAATTTTAACAATTTTTTTAAATAATTGGCACACGGCCTTATTAATATTTCACCAATGTGTATGACTCGTACTTTAAAAATGAAATCTCAACATTTATTTAAAGTTGCATCACAGAGCTTTCAATAATCGAACCTTTAAATAATGTGGGCAACATGAACATTTTTATGCGTAAAATATTTTTGTTGACTGTAATAGTTTGAAAATAAGCTTTTCAAGATTGGTTAGTCTTTAATTAGGCTTATTATTGAAATGACTTAGCTTCGTCATAACTTAATATAAACCAAATATTTGTTTTATATCGAAAAATAAATTTGTTCAGATGCTTCTACGAAATGTTTAATTAAAAAGTTCTAATTAAATTCATTTTGTAGAATATTCAAGTAAGCTTTAATCACGAAACTAAACAATTTTACCACAAATGCATAAATATTAAATGTAGCTTTTAGTTTAAAGTTCATTTTTAGCCAGGTCTATGGGTTAAGAATAATAAATAACAACCACACTGTTGGTACGAGTCGTCTTATTCATCAAAAAGTTTTTGAATTATAAAGTATCAAAATTAAAAGCTCAACAACAAAACTATTTTATACGAGGTAATTTGAGCTTTCAATGAATGGCCAAAATTAAATTTAATTTATATAAAAAATCTTCAACTCAACTGATCGTTTCGCTCAGTGCGGTAAAACGAATTAACTTTTAAGGGTAGAGCTTTTTAATTATTGAGCTTTCACGATTAAGTTATTTAGTATATATTTCAAATAAATTAATTTAATAACAAGAAAAATAAGGCTCAGTCAATATCGGCGGGTAACTTTGTTACACACACGCCAAAGCTTTCCAATTCCAATAAAAGCTTTTTAATTAAAAGTTAGGTTTAATGGTTAGAAATACGCCTTGGTATCAATTGCTACCATTTCAACTTTCTCTACCGAGATTTCATAATTGAAAAAACGGCCTTTAAGGATAGCGCTTTTATACCAGAGCTTTTAAATTTAAAAGTGCTTTGCGATTTAAAATTTCACTAACTATTTTGAATAAAAATATAACAATAAAAAAACTAAGCGCACTCAATCTAAGCGGCAAAATTAACTACAGACACGCCACACTTTTCCAAATCCAATTCCAATGAAAGCTTTTTGATTTAAAATTCATGTTTAGATTATTAAATGTGCTTTGCTATCAATTTTTACCAATATTTTATAGTTATTGTGAAATACATTTCAACTTTCAGTACCGGTAGTTCATATCTGAAAAACGAGCTTTAATAACAGGGTTTTCATAGTCGAGCTTTACATTTAAAAGTAATAAATATATGGGCAATTCCAAAAGGATATATTAAAATAATTAAGCGTTTATGTGCAACATAAAATAGGATATGAACTCGAAATATTTAAATCTTGAAAGCTGTAGTGATTTAAAACTATTGAGCTTTTACGATTCAAATTTTTACAAATTACTTTGGATAAAATATAGCATTAAAAAAACTAGGCGCAGTCAGTCTCAACGGAAAAATTAGTTACACACACGCCAAAGCGTTCCAATTCCAGTGAAAGCTTTTTTATTTAAAGCTCATTTTTGAATTAATAATGCTCTTTGGTATCAATTCTGACTAGTATTTTATAAATTTTGTGAAAATACATTTCAATTTTCACTACTGAGAGAAACTTCATATTTGAAAAGTGGGCATTCATGACAGAGGTTTTATAGTAGAGCGTTCATATTTACAATTATTAAATATGGGCAATTTCAAAAGCATACTAGAGCCACCTACTGTATACATAATATAGATCCGCCATGTTTATCGAGCTTTATACTAATTCTCATAAAATTGAAAATAAAAAGAAGAAGTTTTTTTATGTTTATAATGTCGGACTATAGATGTCTCTTAACCAGCATATTTACACAAAAAATATGAATACATTTATGATGAGAAAATTGGTTTTTCAATTGACAATTATTATTGATTTTTGGTTAGATTATTGAGTTTTGTTCTCGAAGCAATGTGTTTTGTTGCCTTTAACTGAAAGTTTCCAGTAATTACATGCTCACTGAAGAATTGCAGACGACAATCCATTTTACTTACGTATAAGCAAGATTAAGCCACTTATTGCAAAAATAAAATGCTGCATTAAATGTAAATGTTGTGAAGGATAGTTACTAGCTGTAGCTTGAACATTTACGTTTTGAAAGAAATCCAACAAGATAATTTGCACTCCAGGCCAAAGGCATAGTGACTCTTTCGAAGAAAGATGAGTAAAAAAAGGATTATTCTAGGATTCTTATTATTAAAGATCAAACTGTATTCAAGTTATAGTAATTTTTAGTTGACTTTTCTTTAAAATTCATTTATGTAAAAAGTTTGGAGCAATTTGCCCTTCCCGAAAATAATGTCGGTCCTTTTTAAAGTAGTTTGAAAACTAAACTACTCTAATTAATAAATCTATGTACATATCACGTTTTAAAAATTATCTAGTTTTGAAACTGATGATCATTTATACTCTGCAAATTGTATGGATTATGTTCACAAATTAGGATAGCCTAGAAATTCGGAGAGTTATGTTATTGAAGCAAATTTGATTCTCTGGACCAGAAAGTATTTGGTGGCCAGCGTTAAAAATTATGGCTAACCTGAAAGTATTCATGAAAGTCTAAAGAACCGCCTGCTTGTGTATAAGTGGGATCCTCAGGAACACACCTACCGAAGCTCTAGAGATTCTCTTTCGTCTCACTCCCTTGGATCTTGCAGCCAAGCCGCTTGCTTCTTGCACCGCCACTCAAATCCATATCTGTATGGACCTGTAACAACATAGGACACTCAACGGGGTATGTCTGAAACTACCGACTACGCTATCCCTTCACCATCTGTTGAGGTGAGATTTCAAACTGAGTTTCCTACCAGAGAGGACTGAAGCTGGGTTGGCTGTGGGTTATTCTGTGAGGCACTAAGGGTCAATCTCTCCTTTCGTCTTCCCGTTTTTTGCAGTGTTTTTCAAGCTGAACTTATCTTAATGTAATATCTACCAGGGATATTTGCATTTTTACGGACAGTCTAGCTGCCATAAAAGAAACGAACGGCAGATGTTCTAACGCTCGCTCGTGGTGTAATAACCAGGCAAATCTGGCCTAGATTTGACCGGTCCAGCTATAAAGAGACATTATCTCATTGGGGTACATGCGAGTAGACTCGGTGTCCCCGCCCATTTTTTCTGCTGTGGTGATGAGGAGGAGGAAGAAACTGTTCTCCATCTGCACTGCACCTGCCCTAGTCTAGCGTACAGCAGAATAATATTTATGGGAACTTCCTATTTGGACGACCTGACGGATCTTAGTAAGATCGATGTTAAGGTCCTTCAGCGCTTTTTTGTAAGCTTAGAATGGTTCTACGAGTGAAGAGGAGGTATTGTGTCTATGCTAGTCCATTAGGTCGGTCACCCTAACTTAACCTAACCTAAAGATTTGGCAACCCAAACGCCTTATATAAATATGGCTGGGGTACCAACAAAATTAAAATATGCTTGATTCGGCTGAACTTTTAATTAAATGCTTTCCACATTTGTTGCCAAATTCAGAGATATTACGTAATTTGAAGCCATTTCCATTTTCTAGTTTAAACTAGCAATCTAGAGAGAAATAAGAATTGAAAACAAAGAAACTTGAATTTTTTATAATGACTTCGCATCTCAAACCAACATCTGTTATATAAGTGACAGACGGTATATGAGTGCATATATGAGTGTCATCAAACTGGCACTTCCAAAATCCAGATAATCGCACCAAAGAACCAGCAGCTGAGCGAAAGTGCCTAATGACTGCATATAGATATAAAAGCCGGATTGCTCTCTTTAGGTGTGTCATACAATATAATTTTTTATTAGGTTTTAATAAGTCAGCTAAAATCATTTAGGTATATGCTTTTTAAATAAGTGAGAATTTTAAAATAGATTAGCATTACATTTTATTCAATCAAATTCTCACATATCTAAATAATTTAGATATCAGCGATTATCAGGTAATCCGTGTTTAAAAATGTTGATTTCTATAAAATTGTTGATTGACCAACTGTACAACTAAACCGAGGGAGGTAAGCACCAAAAATATTTTCTATAGTTGTAATCGCATCGTAATTTCCACTAAAGTGTAATATCTCTCTGAATCTCTTAAATTATTTTTAAACTATTTATACAATTCAACTAAATACCATTGTATTGTATATAGTAGTAGTAGTTAGATATTATTATTTTAACTGAACCACAAATTCACTTCCTTTGAACCGTGAAGAACATCACATCACAATATATATATACATATACATGTATTAGCTGAATACAACTATTTTTTTTATTTTTTACATCAGCGAAATTATTTCCACAGTTTGTGAATTTTGATTTTTAACTATTATTGCACAATATTCACCACAAAAGTACATTATCATGTACTATCACACAAAACAACATTCAACTAAAAAAAAAAAATCACCTTGATTGATAATGAATCATGTTATTAAAAACGACACTCCCGACACATTCAAATCTAAGACAACAATTTGAATAAAGAAATTGCAAAATGCTTTCGTTCACTTTTGCCGATGGTTAATGTAGCGCGACAGGGGAAATGAAATCCAATAACTATGTGCATTTTTTGCCATACTTGAGCAAATTTTAAAGACGAGAACGAATTTAAAAGCAAAACATTTTTTTTTAATTATAAAAAAGGGAAATTTTTCTAATTTAATTAATAAATAAAACAATTTTAATTAATGTTATAATTAAAAGTTTTATGTGCTACGCAAATTTAATAGAATATTTGAATTGTTTCGTTATATTTTTAAAACACGCGATTATCGAAGATATCTGGGTTTTGTTGATAAAATGCCTTTGAAATTAATTTCAATTTTTTTTTTTTGCCTGTTATCTAGATATTAGTGTATTTATCGATGTTTAGCCGTTGATAATGAAAAAAATTGAAAACTTCAATGAATAGAAATTTTATTTGGAGGCCATTCTGTGAATTATTTAGAATATAGTGCCTATATATTTAATATGGTCTTGAGGAGTTGTGTGCATAACTTTTCAATGTCGTTGAAAAATATCATGACCAACAGCATCATTATTATATACATTCGAATGGTGTTGGTAAATCATGTATTCGGATTTCCCAAGAAAGCTGATCTAATTTAAAAAAAAAAAAATTCTTAATTTTGTTCACACACGAGACCTGAGGAACATGATTTGCGGTTGCTAATTTTATAAATTCTGAAAACGAGTCGATTCAATTCGAATTCAATTCGACTTGGTGTTTTTGAGAAACCAGGTGTACACATATTCAAATACATATATATGCTATATAATATATATATATATATTTATACACAATATTTCTTATCTCAAATATAAAATACTTAGCAGTTTGCGAAACATTAAATATCCAATCAACACAATCATTATTTACATGAAGAAAAAATAACGTAGTTGCCTTAGTGCAATCTGAATTTGAATGTCAAATTCGGATTGCGCAGTACAAGGCAACTACGATCTGATTCAAAAGTATTGTATGTAGGTACGAGTATGTAAAGGGTGTCCCAAAATTAACGTAAGATTTTAATTTTGAGCCATTTGTGCGGTAAAGCATTGCCAAGGAAAAAAACAGCATGAGAGCTGACCGTGCAGGTTATTAAAAATGGAGCGCTACAAAACAGGGTAACGCGTTATCATTGTTGAGCAATAGAAAAAAATACATCCACAACGTGCCACGGCCGCAGGCATCAACCGACATGTGGTTACAACCAGACGATGCCACATGCCATATACAGATCGAGAAACAATTTAATTACTGCATGGGTCATTTTCTGATCGTACCCTGACCATGCGATTAAACTCCGGTGAACTTCTTTCATTTGAATTTTTTGAAGTCTATTGTTTCAGCGCTGTATTAACGAAATGTCTGTGCCAGCATAGCCGTGGGGACTATTTACCCGATATGCTATTACATACATAACAATATAGATTATTTCCAAAAAGGATTCTCGCTGGTGTCATTCCCGTTGAGTCATGTACTGCTGATCGATACGCCATCAGGAACATCGGTATATGTCGATCCCAGTTGCGTTGATCATTATCCACGACCTTTGCTAAATGTTTCTCCAACGTCCCGTTGAATCTTTCCACCATACCATCCGACTGAGGATGCAAAGGCGTTGTTCTTGTTTTATTTATACCGAGCAACTGACAGACTTCCTGAAATACAACTGCCTCAAAATTTCTTCCTTGGTCTGTGTGAATCTCCATTGGTACTCCAAAACGACTTATCCAATTATTAACCACGGCGTCAGCTATCGTGGTTGCCTCCTGATTGGGTATGGGATACACCTCTGGCCATTTGCTAAAATAGTCCATTATTACTAGAACATATTTGTTACCAACATCCGTAGTCCGGAATGGTTCTGCCACATCCATTGCTATTCTTTCGAATGGCGCTCCAACGTTATACTGCTGCATTGCTCCCCGACTTTTCCGTGCGGGACCCTTTACCACCGCACATTGATCACATTTTTGACACCACTCCATTACAGATTGTCTACATCCTAGACCAGTAAAAACGTTGACGTATTTTGGCAAGTGTTTTATTAATTCCCAGATGACCCCCACCTCCGTGATACTCCTTCAATATCTCGGCAAACCTAGACTTAGGCACCACTTTTACCAATTGTTTCACATTACCGTCCGAGCTTTCCCATATTCGTTTTAAGCATCCGTTCTCGATTTGGAGGCTATCCCATTGTGCCCAGTAAGCCTTTACTGTAGGACTCTTATCCGCAATTTCACACCAAGTTGGACTATTTCCTGTCTCCTTAAGTTGCATGATTATTGCCAAATCTGGATCTGTTAACTGCTAGTCCCTAACCGTTTCATCCGTCCATTCCTTATCGGGTAGTATTTGCATAAGCCTGATGTCGATAACGTCTTCCTATGCTTCTATACGCCCGCAGTGCTTACATTCCACTTGACATGGTCGTCTTGAAAATGCATCGGCATTTCCATGTGTACTCCCTTTCCGATGTTCGATCTGGTAATGATAACTTTGTAATCGCTCAATCCAACGCGCTACTTGATCTTCTGGATTCTTAAACTGCAACAGCCAACGTAATGCTCCATGGTCCTTCCGTATATGAAATTCTTGGCCATAGAGGTACTTATGAAAATGTTTCACACATTCCACTATAGCCAACAATTCCTTACGAGTTACACAATAGTTACGTTCTGCTTTAGATAACACCTTCGAGTAATAAGCTATTACTCTTCCTTGCCCTTCAATTTCTTGCGACAACACCCCTCCAATGCCATCATTACTTGCATCGGTATCAAGAATAAACTTAACACCAGGTATAGGGTATGCCAACAATGGTGCTGTACATAATCGCCTTCTCAATTCATTGAATGACTCCTCTTGCTCGTCATTCCATTCAAATGCTCTGTTCTTCCGGGTCAAATCATGTAAGCTCTTTGCCACATTTGCAAATCCTGGTACAAATCGCCTATAATAAGTGCACAATCCGAGGAAACTCCGTAATTCCCGTAAATTTTTAGGTCTTGGCCAGTCCCTTACCGCTGATATCTTGTCCTCATCGGTGTGGATTCCATTGGTCGTTACCTTGTGCCCCAAAAACTTTACCTCCGTTCTAAATAATGAGCACTTCTTCGGATTTAACTTTAAACCGGCTGATTGCAATCGCTCCCATACCTCTGACAAATTTCTTAAGTGTTCTTCGAAATCCTTTCCCATAACTATGATGTCATCCAAATACACGAGGCAAGTCTTCCAGTGCAGCCCCTTTAATACGCGCATAATCCAAATGGCATCACGTTAAACTGCCATAGCCCATTACCCACACTGAACGCCGTTTTTTCACGATCTTGCTCTTGGACTTCCACCTGCCAATACCCGCTTTGCAGGTCTAATGTTGAAAACATTCTAGCACCTGACAATGTGTCTAACGTGTCATCGATCCTTGGTAATGGGTAGCTATCCTTTTTCGTTACTGAATTTAGCTTTCGGTAATCGACACAAAAGCGCATTTTCCCATCCTTCCTTTCGACTAATAATACAGGTGAACTCCATGGACTGTTTGATGATTCAATCACTCCAGCTGCCTGCATGTCCGTTACCATTCGATCCACCGCGTCTCGTTTTGCTAAAGGTAACCTTCTCGGTGCTTGGCGTATAAGTACCTCCGTTCCGGTATCAATTCGATGTTTCACCATGTTAGCCCTTCCATTATTATCCGGTGTACTGCAAAATATCGACTTATACTGTTCGAACAGTTGTCGTACTGAATTTTTCTAGTTCATGGTAAGATCCCCAGTCCATCTCTGCATGAGGTGTTCTACTATTTGCTTTTGTCCTTGCGTATCGGTGTTTCTAATCGGATTTTTTTGCTCGCATTTCATTATCGTTGACACCTCTTCACATTTACCGATAACCGTTCCTTTCTTAATTGTTTTTGTCTTTTCCGAGAGATTTAGGGTCCTAATCGGTACCCTACATGCGTTATCTGATTTTACTAACGTCCTCCCTATCATAATTCCTTTGGTTTCGCTTTCTTTTTCACTGGCTTCTACAACCCACAACCTGGGTGACCCGGAACCTCCCTCCAATCTGGCAACTTTTCCCGATGTTCTATTATTACCCGCCTAGTAGTTGTTTCCACATCATCCACTCGCAGTGGTAACTCGAAATTATCACAGTCCAATACTCCTCTTCCAACATCCACCACAAAGCCATTCGCCCTCATGAAGTCCATCCCCAAGATGACTTCATCCACTATTTTTGCGACCAGTACTTCGTATTGGAATTGAGCATTGCCTATCTTAATTTTCACAAGCTTCCTGCCCTTTATGTCTGCGCTCTCTCCTGTGGCTGTACGTAATTTCAACTCATTGGCTGGTAGTACTCTTCCCTTTACTAGATCCTCACGGACAAACGTGCGCACCGCTCCTGTATGCAGGGTAATAACACAGCTCTTTCCGTCAATACTTCCTTTAATTGTTAAGCTGTCACCGACTCGTCCCAATCTCGAAATAGGGATGGAGGTTATGGGGCAATTGGTTGTGGGAGTCAGCTTCTGCCCCTTTAGGCTGACTCGTTGTAGTTTAACGACTCCTTTTGTTCTTGGCCATCTTCCTTGACCAACGTCCGCTCTATACTTGTTGCTCGTTGCATAGGAGATCGTGATCTTGTACGTCTCCATTTTCCTTCTTTACAGTCTCTCGACATAATTATGACCCATTTTATCACATGTCCAACATTTTATTTTGCTACCACCCTCTCTGTATCTTGGAACCGATCGCTCGACGTTGGTGCTGCTATCCATTTCTACTCGTCGTACCTTAAGCGACGGTTTTATGATAGCCTGCGCAGTCTCATTTATTAAAGCACACGCGATGGTCTCGGCAAAAGTAGCCTTAGGTGATAACATCACTGCTTTACGTGTTTCCGGATCCCGTATTCCATCGATGAATGCGTCCATCTTAATCCTCTCCATGTAATCGGGAGATGTATTCACATGTGCCAAATGCACTAGCCGCTCGACTGCTGCGGAATATTCTTGAAGAGTCTCTCCGATCTTTTGACTTCGGCTCTTCAACTCCATACGATACATCTCTCGCTTATGGTCACTTCCATACTTTCGATCCAGCGCCTTCATTATTTCGTTGTAATTTCTACGGTCATACTGCGGAATAGTCTTCAGTGTTTCAGCCGCTTCTCCTTTTAGAGCCACTATTAATGCTGTTCCCCGATTTTCGTCATTCCACCCATTTTGATTAACCGTTGTCTCAAATTGAAATTTGAAAACCGCAAACGATGTTGTACCATCAAATATCGGTGGCTTAAATTTCATTGCTTGAATTGGCTGAGATACTGGCGACGTTGTTCCGTTAACTTTGAGGTAAAGAAGTTCTTTTTCGAAGCCTAGAACTTTCTCTTGTAACTCTTCCACTTGTTCACTCCCATTCATAACTTTCTGCTCCAACCCTTGGATGTCCTTTTGTAATTTTTGTTCAATTTGCTCTACTTCTTCATATAAATTGATATACATTTCATTGAATTTCTCATCATCTCGCCCACCGACTGCTTAATTTCTTTCATTTCTTGATTTGATCGATCAAATTCCAATTCAATTTTCTGATCTAATTGATTACTAGATTGTTCCATTGATTATCTCATTTCCATATTAGACTGTTCCATTTTATGGTTTAATTTTTCAACAGACTTTTCAACTGTCTTTTCTACTAATGTTTCAATAGACTGTTTCATTTCCAAATTGGACTGTTCCATTCTCAAATTGGACTGCTTCATTTCCATCATAACGGTCATTAACTGCGCCATATCGAAATTTCCAGAAGGTACCGATGCAACCTCCACTACCGCCTCTTTACTTTCTCCATTCTCTTCGTCCCCTTCCGCGTGGTCGGAAAATGTCGATTCATCAAAATTATAACTAGCCGGATCATTACCCTCCATCTCCAATGCTTGAAGTAATCGTTGCCTCAATACATTTTTCTGACCGACCGTTGACAAACCAAGTCGCTCCAACTCTTCCTTTAAATCGGAAATCTTGTTGTAATCCAGCCCTGTACTTTACCATTATATGTAATATTCATGTTGTAAATGTATATTAGTTGAATATTATATACTTACATTTTATTATATACTCTATACAATCAGTAAAATAAAAGAATATTATTCATAATTTAAATTATATAATTATAATGTTTACCTGTATATACATATTTATATACACATAATGTATATACTAAGTTTTGTACTCTCCGCTCTTAAAAATATAGAAAGATGATCGTATGATAGAAAAATAAAAATCTCGATCATTCTTCTACAAGCGTTGACCATAATAATTATAAAAAAAAAAAATAAAGAAAAATTGTGCAAGACAACCTTGCGGTTGCAAATAAACTGTTTTCCTTTTTTTCCTCGAAGCAGAAGCTAATTGGCACGGTATCATCCATAACATTTGGTGACAGCGGAAAACGACAACCTAATCGAAAGGTAAAATAATCGGATCGGATTATTTTAAAACAAAGTCGAAGCGTGTATCAGTGTACCCAAAATTAGTAAAACTGCCTTATAACTTATACCGTAAGTGTTATAAAAAAAAACGTGGTCAGAACCACGAGAAGTGAAAATCCGTGTTCGTTAACAATTGTGCAAATAAAACTCCGTTACATATATAATGTGCGTTAACACTAAGTATCCAGTTTCGATTGCATATATCAGCAACGAAAAAAAATGAATGTTAATTATTACAAGACCCACACGTAATCGAACTCTACTAATTTTCATAAACCTACAATATTTGCTACAATATTTGGCATCCACTCAACATCTTGAGCAGAATAAACAACCAGCGTCACATTCAGAATCAGAGCGATCAACAGCTGTACCATAGGCATCATAATTTATGTATCCATATATATGTACATACATACATATGATTAGAAATAACGTAAGAGTTGGTTATGTTACTATACAATACCAAACGACATACATATAAGCATCACATTCATCTTTAACACAATCACATCAATTGAATTCGAATAAACAGCAACATCATAATGAATCATCAAATTGAACCTGTACAACTTTAAGATAATCAAAATTGAAAATTTCATAGGTAAATTAATTATTCTAATATACAGTTAACAAATTTCTAATTTAAATACTTTCAAATTTTCATGTTTCGGTAAATTATTATTTTGGCGAGCTCAATCACATACGGTCATATGAAGAGAACATCGTTTCACTTACGTTCGAGGAAAATTGTATTCAACAATAACGAAGGAAATATTAAAGAAACCGTGAGTAGTATTTTGAGTAGTAATTTATATATGTCTGATTCAGAAAGTACAACTCATTCTCAGTTAAATACATTTAAATTTGATTCTGACGATTCTTCTAACTCTGCTGATTCTGTAAAATCTGAGACTTCTCTACGTTCAAATCAATCTAAGTGGTTCGAAGATAATAAACCAGATTTCATACGGTCTAAAATAATGTCGTTAAATCTTGATCATGTTTTAAAATTAGTTCCCGATTTTGATGGTTCGACCAATTTACTACACAAATATATAAACGTTTGTGAAATTTTTTACAATCCTCTAACCAAAGAAAATGATAAAACTTTGTTTTTACAAATAGTTCAATCTAAACTTTCTGGTAGAGCTTACGAACTAACCCAATTTAAAACCATAGAAACATGGCAACAACTAAAAAAAGAGTTGATAACGCAATTCGAAGATTCTCGTTCTGTCGAGCAATTACAGATTGAATTGATCAAACTCTTTCAGGGTGCAAACGAAGATGTTCGTACGTTCGCCCACAAAGTTGAACAAACTCTTACAGCTTTAAACAGTTCATGTATTCGTCGAGAAGGTGAAGAATCTAAAAATGTCATTAGAAATCTGAATGAAGCAACTGCATTACGATCATTCCAAGATGGCTTGAATCATTCAATTTCTACTATAGTGAAAGCTTGTCGATTCACTACGCTAAAGGAGTCCGTGGATAAAGCGATAGAAGAAGAGATGTCTCTGTTGAACAAACCTAGACCTCAATTAGCACCGAATCTTAACAAGAATTATTTAAAATGTCAATTGTGTTTTAAACCTGGCCATTCAGCTAAAAATTGTTTTCAGCACAACAAGCCAAGTACTTCATATACAAGTAATTCGTCAAATTATCAACATCCGTCATCTGGCGATGTAAAACCAACTTCTAAGGATTTTAAAAATAATACAAACCCTATTCGATGTCTATATTGCAAAAATCTAGGCCATATGCTGAAAGATTGTAGAAAGCGAATGTACAATAACCAGCGAAGAGAGAATACTAACCAGCCTGTTACAAATAATGTACATGTTGCGGAAAACTCCATCGAACTCGCTCAAGCAAAACAGAATACAGTTGTCCGAGTTCAAGATCTATAAATCTGTATTCTTCCGTTTCTACCCCAACTTATCCACACGTTAAATTATCAGATATATTTTTTAAAAATAAAAGCGATGAAATAATGTTCGAAAATAGAACTGATTTTACTAATTCTACTTCTAACTCTGTCAATGAAAATTCCGATTTACCATTTACTGTCTCTCCTAATACTGAAATAACAGATGTCACTCAATCAACAAATAATAAGTTACCAACAATTCTATGTCAGTCGTCAAATAATCAATTAACCGCAGCCAATACTAAATTTGTAAATATTAAATTAGACATATCAGAAACTCCCAACTTATATTTTCTTATCGATACTGGAGCGGACGTTAGCTTAATAAAAAAATCCTCAGTAAACCCAAACACAATTTGTTCACCTGAACATAAGTGTAAAATCAAAGGCATTACATCCGAAAAAATCGAAACGTTAGCACTGTGCCATGGTAAAATATTATTAGGCGATTCAAATATTATCCAAAAATTTCAATTGGTTCCAAACTCATTCCCAATCCAGTCGGACGGTATTTTGGGAAAGGATTTCTTACAAGGAAATAAATGTGTTATTGACTACGATAAATCCATTATTGAAGTATCGAGTCATGGCTTGCAATATCAGTTACCGCTTTGTAATTTACCCAAATTGTTTGTTGAACTTGAGATTCCTGATTATTTACTTCCCGATCGAGTTGAAAAAATTATTCACATACCTAATCCGTACCAAATTCAAAACGAATATGTTTGTCTGTCGCATGAAATAGCAAGTGGTGTTTACGTAGCTAGTTCACTAGTCAGTTTTTTTCAAGATACAATCCCAGTAAGTTTAGTAAATACTAATGATTATGCAGTAAATGTTGGCAAAATGAAATTAAGCTTTGAATCAGCTAGTTGCTACGAAATATTAAATGTTGGAAATTGGAATCCAAACATAGAAGGAAGATTGGCAAACCTTAATAAAAATCTTAATCTTAGTCACTTGAACGAAAAAGGAAAAAAATCGATATTGGAAATTTGTCGAGAGTTCAATGATGTCTTTTATTTAGAAGGCGATACTCTGTCTGCCACAAATGCTTGTTACCATAATATTCCTACAGTTCAAAATTCACAACCTATCCATATAAAACAATATCGTCTTCCCGAAGCTGCAATGAATGAGATTAATAAACATGTCGAAAACCTGCTAAATGATAATATTATTGAACCAAGTACTAGTCCGTGGAATTTTCCCCTATTGATCGTACCCAAGAAATCTTCAGCTGATGAACGAAAATGGCGTTTAGTTGTAGATTTTCGGAGACTAAATAATATTACAGTCGATCAATTTTATCCTTTGCCGAATATAACGGAAATTTTAGACCAATTGGGCAAAGCAATGTATTTTTCAACCCTCGATTTGGCAAACGGGTATCATCAAGTTAAATTGCACGATGATGATAAAGAAAAGACAGCATTTAGTACCCAATCCGGACATTATCATTTTCTACGAATGCCATTTGGTTTAAAGGGAGCTCCAATTACGTTTCAACGGCTCATGAACACGATCTTATTAGGATTAAACGGCCTTAGATGTTTTGTATATCTTGATGACATTGTCATTTATGGCTACGATCTCCATGATCATAATTCGAAGCTAGTCGATGTTCTAAAACGTCTACGTACTTTCAATTTGAAGCTACAACCTTCCAAATGCCAATTTTTAAGAACCGAAATCAACTACCTAGGGCATATAGTGACTCAAAACGGTGTTAAACCAGACCCATCTAAAGTCAATGCGATCATGAAGTACCCTATACCGATAAATGTAAAAGATGTTCGATCTTTTCTTGGTTTTTCTAGTTACTATAGACGGTTTATTCAAAATTTTTCCATGATCTCCGAACCATTAACTCGTTTATTACGAAAAAATGTAAAGTTTGAATGGAATGCTCATTGTGACGAAGCATTCAATAAATTACGAATCGCTGTAACATCATCTCCAATACTGCAACGTCCTAATTTTGAAAAAATATTTATTTTGACTACCGACGCGAGTGATTACGCAATCGGAGCGATACTATCCCAAGATTTCGAAGAGCAAGATCTACCAATCTCATTTGCTAGTAGAATGCTAAACGACGCCGAGAGAAATTACCCCACCGTGGAAAAGGAGCTTTTAGCCATAGTTTGGGCTACTCAGCGATTTCACCCTTACCTATACGGCAGGAAATTTATAATAAGGACTGATCATCGTCCTTTAATTTGGCTGAATAAAAACCCGAAACCTTCATCTCGCTTAATCCGATGGCGCCTCGAACTCGAGGAATATACTTACGATATTGAATATAAACCAGGAAAGTTTAATCAAAACGTCGATGCACTAAGTCGAATAAAAATATTTGAAAGTCCCAATTCATCTGAATCCACCAAAATAATAGCAGCTGTAACCAGACTCCAATCAAACCGAGATGCACAAAATACATCTGTTCCAATATTCAACAATACTATAAAGCAATCTCCTGATAATTCCATTTTTGATAATCCGTTATATTTACCAACACTACCTGCAAATTCTATTCCAAATAATAGTACACCGATACGAAAAACTTTGTCATCCGAGGAAGACATAAATGAAATTATAAAGGAATTCCATATTACTCCTCTTGGAGGACATCAGGGATATTCACGAACAATTAAACGAGTTAAACAATATTATGAGTTTCCTAATATGAATAAGCGTATCAAATCATTCATTAAGAAATGTTCTTTATGTCAAAAAAATAAGGTATCTCGTCGAACTAAATGTTCCATGCAGATTACTACCACTTCGAAAACTCCATTCAATAAGATTTTTATGGATATAGTAGGCCCAATGATTGTTTCACATAATGGGAACAAATATATCTTAACAATCCAGGACGACCTCACAAAATATTCAATGGCAATTCCAATCCTGTCCCAAGACACCAACATAGTTGCTAAAGCTTTTTCAGAACACTTTTTATGCAGCTTTGGCGCACCCAGTTCTATAGTAACGGATCAAGGATCCAATTTCATGTCGGAAATGTTCAATCAACTTTGCAAAATCCTTAAAATTAAAAAAATCAACACAACGGCATACCATCCTGAATCTAATGGGGCTTTAGAACGATCTCATCGGACACTAACAGAATATTTGAGGAATTTTGTTAATGACGATCCGTTAGCATGGGATGAATGGATTCCTTATGCAATTTTTAATTTCAACTCTACTCCCCATACTTCAACAGGTTATATGCCACTAGAACTTCTTTTGGGATATAAACCAAACCTACCCAGTTCTATTCAAAATGACATTAATCCGGTATATACTTACGATAACTATTTATCAGAACTTCAAAGAAGGCTTCAGTTTTCATGGCAGATAGCAAGAAAAACTTTAATTGATCATAAGATAAAGTCAAAGGAGTACTATGATCAAAATTCAAATATGAAAACTTTTCACGTTGGTGACAAAGTTTTATTAAAAAACGAAACGAGATCGAATAAGTTAGAACCGCTATGGACAGGACCTTATGAAATAGTTAAAATATCTTCACCACTGAATTCTTCCATACGGGTAAATCGCAGAATCAAACTAGTGCATAATAATAGACTTAAATTTTTTGATGAATAATTGAATCAGACCTATATAATTATAAGAATTTAAAATATTACTAGGCCGGTTGTAATTTGACAAAATCGAAAAAATTTATATGATTGAGGGTGCCGGAATAATTAAAAAAATTAAATAAATTAAATATAAAACTTTTAAAATAAAAATGAATTGTTAATGTTAATATTATAATTGAAATTGTATTATCTAATTTAAGAAAAATTAAAAGCTACATTTGTAATTAAGAATAATGAAATAAATAAATTACGAACTATAGTTTGATAAAACTATAAAGTATGAATTAGCCAAAGTACAAGATGAATTATCCTACGGATAATCCATCTTTTTCATAGGGGATAGGGATGTTGTAATCCAGCCCTGTACTTTACCATTATATGTAATATTCATGTTGTAAATGTATATTAGTTGAATATTATATACTTACATTTTATTATATACTCTATACAATCAGTAAAATAAAAGAATATTATTCATAATTTAAATTATATAATTATAATGTTTACCTGTATATACATATTTATATACACATAATGTATATACTAAGTTTTGTACTCTCCGCTCTTAAAAATATAGAAAGATGATCGTATGATAGAAAAATAAAAATCTCGATCATTCTTCTACAAGCGTTGACCATAATAATTATAAAAAAAAAAAATAAAGAAAAATTGTGCAAGACAACCTTGCGGTTGCAAATAAACTGTTTTCCTTTTTTTCCTCGAAGCAGAAGCTAATTGGCACGGTATCATCCATAACAATCTTCAATTCGTCTAGAATCATCTTTTAATTCACAATCCCACCGCTGTCACCAATTGTTACGTTTTTGCCTTGTCAAATTCAAGGTTCGACCACTGGATTGTGAATAAAACAAACGATGTAAATTCTAGAACACACTAAATTTATTTATTTCCGATTAAACACTAATTTAATTAATTCACTTATTAAACTTAATTAT
The DNA here is from genome assembly GCA_951394425.1 of Tipula unca. NCBI lineage: Eukaryota > Metazoa > Arthropoda > Insecta > Diptera > Tipulidae > Tipula > Tipula unca. Next base: position 76,064,491 of record OX596380.1, read on the forward strand.
TTAACTTTACAATAATTATTTTACTACACTTTAATAACACTATATTACACTTTATTTTACTTTATAAACACTTTCCTTTCTCCTTTTAATTACTATTAGCATTTTCACGGTTAAAACACAACTAATTTACTCCCAAATGTCTGTCGCGTATTTATACCAAATATTCTAACCATTCTAGAAATCTCCAGAATATTCGATTAGTCTAGATAAGTCTAGACACCTCTACCTCTATTTATTTCCGATTAAACACTAATTTAATTATTTCACTTATTTAACTTAATTATTTAACTTCACAATAATTCTTTTACTACACTTTAACAACACTATATTACACTTTAATAACATTTTATTTTACTTTATAAACACTTTCCTTTTAATTACTATTAGCACTCTCACGGTTAAAACACAACTGATTTACTCCCAAATGTTTGTCGCGTATTATACCAAATATTCTAACCATTCTAGAAATCTCTACAATATTCGATTAATCTAGATTAGTCTAGACACCTCTACTGTTCTACTTTATAACAATTTTACATTAACGATAGTGTCGCTATTCAAACATAGATGTCGCCACGAACGTAACAATATCAAATAAATTGCATACTTTCGGGCGGAAATATTTTATTTTATGTTTTAATTAAGTAAGGGTCTCCAATTAATAAAATACAATTAATAAATACAACAACAGAAACGCACCCTCAAATAATACAAAAAAATTAAAATTTGGAAAACATATCACTCATCATAATATTGCATAAAAAACCATACTAAACCAACCCATAATAAGTACGATTTTCGTAAAAAGTGGGCAGTTTATGGAATAATTTCTCATGAAAAAGGCCGTGACCGCACTTGAGCTGATATTTTTTTGTTAATGCCATTGTGTTCAGCTCAAGTGTGGTAACGGCCATTTTCATTAAAAATTATTCCATAAACTGCCAATTTCTTACGAAATTCGTATTTTTTTACATATTTGGATATGAAATATCCAAGATAAAAATCTGTTGTGCGGCCAGAAAATGGAAAAGACAATTTGTCCTAAGTTACAATTTAAATACAATAATATCCAACTACAAAGCATATTCCAAATCAAAAAATAACTAGTGCAAAACTTCGCTCAAGGGATGAACACGCGCATGCTCTTGTTTAAAATACATGAACGACAACCTAAATGTTCCGATTAATCAAAACAATTCTTTATCTAATAACTAAGTGAATTAGGAAGTATACACATTTTTTGCTAGCTGAGGACTATATCAAACTAAAAAATATTAAAACTTTCTTTAATCTAGAAGGTACTTATTACCTTAGGACAGGGGTGTATTACCACGTTGTGTGTTAGTACAAAATTGAAATTTAAAAAAAATCCTTTCTTGAACTAAAAATCGTACCCAGATAGCGACATACATTTTTAGGTAGCTGAGGACTACATCTCTAGGGGATTTTTTTTTCTAATTTCGAATTTGTACTAACTTAGAAGGGCTGCGCAGAAATACTCGGGTAAATGCTACCTTTACCCCAATTTTAACAGTGTATTAGGTTAATTGAAATACCGTACTAAAACTGGGGAACAATGGTAAATGATTGTTTTTGTTGTTAGTTTGACGTTTGTTTGATTTGTGCGAGGTTAAGGTTTGTGCGAGCTCGTCATCATCTATACACAATGTTTGCAGTATTTCCCCGTCTGAAATAATTGATGTGTCACTAGAGACCGATAGTAAGGAAAGTACGCCTCAGAAGAGACCACGTAGGAAGACAAATAATAATACACTAATTAGCCGTCTTAAGCATACCAAATGTTTGCTTCATTGTAATACGAGCTTTAGAATGGTCATGATTGAACCTCGTTGGTCGCCCAGTTAAATTTGAGCCTTTGTAAGGCGTCAAAATTATGTGATTGGGCTCACTTATCAGAAAGATCAATATATAAATAGAAAAATGGACTATTCCATCCAGATGCAAGCCGTGTGTGACCCTAACTATACAAAATAATTAATATATGTATGTGTTGGTTACCCTGGCTCCGTCCATGACCAGCGGGTGATAATAAATAGCCGTCTCTATAGGAACGCATCTTTTCCCCTGAAGGTTATTTTTACTGGGTGATGCGGGCAATATGGCACCCGTCAATTCCACCCACTGCTTTATTAAATACAGCGGTCTTATACAAATAAATATAAACCACTGAGATTTGTGTATAGATTGCAATATTTGCCTTATTCGCGAATTTGGTCCCAATATCATCTAAGGCTGAAATTGGTGTTAATTTGTGGATTATGGCCTTCACTGTTGATTTTGGCATTATCATAGCCTTCGACACAATTCGGTAGCTTGTGCCACATCCCAACCAAAATAAAAAGACAATCAATTCAACCTCTGTGTTTCACCCTTGAGTTTTTGTCATGATCAATTCCACGATATTCCTAAATGATGCCGGCGTCACTCTGATGTTATTTTTCGTTTTATTATAACCACCACTAAAAATATCCACTATCATTGGTGGTTTTGATCTTGGTAATAGTTTGTTCTTGTCTAAAAATTTTTACGAAACTAATATAGTTATTACCTCTTCTGATTGGTACAGGTCTTTTAAAATCTCCTCCGCCAGATTTAAATTATATTGCCAACTTGGCAATTAATTCCGCGCACATTGAAATTATAACAATAACAATTTTTTTTTTCTTCCACCGAAATCTCAAGTTTATTTTAGTACCAATATGTTGCAAATTTAACCCCGTCAAACTTATAAATTTTCCCCTAGAAGCCATATTTTACCAAAATATTTATTTGAAAATTCGCACGGTAGGTAAGGTATTCTGAATCGACAATTTACTGTACTAAACCATTTACCCGAGTATTCGTCCGTAGCTAAGGTTGTAAAATGCACCCTTGTCCTATGTCACTTAACTTTAAGGGTTTGAATTTTTCTTATATTTTTTATTAGCCAGATGTGATACCCTTCTACTCAAATTTTGTTTGTGTAGACTTACGTGTTTTTTAAGTTCGGCAATATTGCATTTTCAAATATTCTTCTTGCAACTAGTCTGGGAAAAATTCATATTAACAAAAGATTTCTAATTTTTACTAATACATTCTCAGATATGAAAATTAGGACAATTTTAGGACAAACTTCACATCCGTACAAGTCTGGACTAGGATGTTGTAACATCATCATTTTCGATATTCGATAGACGTTTGGGTTTCTTTTTTCAAGAACAAATTTGAACACTATCTCTTAGTTGATATTTTATAGAAATATAATCTAGTCTAATTCTAGAAATATAAGATTAATGAAAATTGACAAGATTATCCTATTGCAGTTAGCCGATAGTATCCAGCCGAAAAATGTCTATAAGACAGATAATTGTTTTCTCATGCATAAGGGATTTTGTAATAAAAACACTCGGAACTATTTAGCACTGTACAATTTATTCAAGTAAAAATTACAACCGTTGTTTTGAAGCTCTTTATAAAGCTCTTCACTAGTTCAATATTTCACTTTATCTTACTTGTTTGATCACTGATTGAATTGAAACTGATTTCACTCTGCTACCTGGTTGCGTTTATGTATATACCCGTTCAATGCAATTCTCTAACTTTTCATATTGGATCGTCTAATATACGCACTTATTCGAGAGTAAACTGTGACGTAATCATTGCTATTCTCTCTCTCTCTCTCTGTGTCTCACCAAGCCTTCCATAATTTCTCCTCTATGGTTTTGTTTACGAAACAAGGTGCATCTTCTTTATTTACGTATGCATAGCACTTGGCGACATAGTGATGGAATTCCCAGTGTGCGCGATGACCTTCACACGAACAACAAAAATTTTAACAATTAAGACAACTAGTAGTGGACATCGTAAATCATTACTCGTTCGATATCAGCATATAACCGGGTTAATAAACAAAACAAAATAGAAAATAAATGTCGAGCGCGACTTCAATATTATGCATCACCGTGTTTTACCCATCTCACTGATCATTCTTATAAAATGTCTTTGCTTCGATCGGATCACATTTCAGTTATAAATTTTAGCGTACACAATATTTATGCGCAAAAGCAAAACGAAAGCATTCAATATGATTAATTCGTGATAGTTGCCAAAAAGCAGTAAATCAGAAAGCTTTTATAAATGTTTTTCTTTAAAACCGTCATTCAATTATTTCCAGCAACCATCAGCTCAAATATTTTTTTACCTTAATCTGGTTTATTTGGAACGGAAGTTACTAATTTTCTAGACAGATATCGTTGCAAAATGTATTTTTTGCTTCGATTTTGTCACTGAGCCAATTTTGAATATTATTTGTAGAAAATGATTTTTTGGTTTGTTCGTGTCCCAATTTAAACTTTGAAACTAGGCGGCATCGACTATAGTATGCACAATCTGATGGAGCCAGGTGTTACATTTACTAATATTATGATTCAGTATGTTCTAAATAATTGATTTGCTTTGATTGTAAAAGTAGTGCCATCGATTGATGGGCGTCTAACTTGTCCAACGAATTTTTTTTAAAGATTTATTGTTCAAAGCTTATCTGGTTACGATCGTTAAAATTCATCCGGAACGATAGAGTATGTATTAGTGATAATTTGGTACTGAGCATTTTATACCAAATTTAGGGCTCGGGAACAATTACAGTTAACACTGGGTCCCCATTTTTTGCTCCATGACCTTGATCTATTCTAAGAAATTGGTGTGAAAAATTCTTGTATGATCATTTAAAATATATTTAGCCCTCATGAAGTTAAAGTATTAAAACATTAAAAGCATTAAAGAATCCATGAGGGAAAGGCACAAGCTGAACACATAAATTCGTAATTTGCAACCTAAAGATGGTCACCTAATAAAATCGCGTAATAAGCCAATATCTTACTATGTTCCTCGATGTTGAGTTAAACCGACTGCGCTTAAATTATAATAAGATCAACCCGCTTATAACAATACATACAAATAACTCCATTGGAAGATTGTAATTAGATAGTATAGTCATTACCAATTGTTTATAAATAAAAGTCATTACAAAAAATAGTATAAATACTTTAACACCAAACACTTAGCAATTTATTACATAAAATTCGAGATCGGTATTCCCGTATTCCCACTAATCCAACTCAGTAAAAATGAGACATTCATAAATCCTGCAGGAACGGCCGCTTGGCATCCAGTATTCGACATGAACGATATAATTCCAATAAGCATCCAACTATTGTTACGATATATAACCGCTGGCCCGCCTGAATCACCAAGACACGGTCCATTAATACCATATTGTGTGCCATGAGCACAAATTGTACTCTCAATAATTATCGAGCCACCAAAATACAATTTACAATCGGCATTTTTGATCACATACATATCGGTGTATTGTAAATGCGCTGGTGCACTATCTGATTCAGTGTGCCCCCAACCCGAAACACTGATTTTCGAATCGAAAAATGAATTTTCCACGGCATCGGAGAACCGCGGTAACGCAATTGGTTGTATGGTTGTACCGTATGGTACATCCTGATCCAATTTTATTATGGCCGCATCATAATTCAAATTGGTAGTGTTGTACTTTGGATGAATCACAACATTCGAAATATCCACATTTCGGGTGACCAGCGGTGAATTTTTATAAACACTGCCCAAACTAATTTTAAATGTGGTGAAATCTTTACAGCAATGGGCAGCTGTTAAGACTGAATTCGATGAGATTAATGTACCACCACATGAACTTAATATTCCTGTTGTTCGTGCCTCAATGGCCACTTGCCATGGAAATTGCCCGGTCACTGCATAATTCCCCGATATAATCCGTTCATTAGTCAGGGTGTCGCGTACTGGACTGGGTCTATGATATCTCTGTAATTTAAACCGAAAAATATTTTATAAATTGAACCAAGTTCGAAGACCAATCGAACCAAGTATATACCTCTAATGGCATCACATCACAATAAATCACATTATGAATGGCGGCCACAAAAATAATTACTTGTTTATACATTTTAGCTGGACTATCAAACCACAACTGATCGTAGTACTAAATAACGAGTGAATGAAAATAAGTCAATTGCTATGTGACCAGATAACTCATCATTTACGATAACCGACGCGAACAAAAAAACAATAACTCTTGGGATTTGCCCAGCATAAATTTTGTAAGCTCGATTATCAATACTGATTGAATGGCTGCTTAGAGGAAACATTGAATTCAATTTGTCGGTAACTGTATAGTGATAAGGTAATTGTTAACTTACAATAGTTTTCAATGGAAAATAATATTTAAATTGGTTCATTTTAAGAGTACCGTGACACGCGACACTTTCTAAATTTTAGTTTTGAAAACAATATACATATAGAAATGGGTTATCACTCGTATATATTGTTATCACTCAGTGTGTATAATTAGACAATTCATTTGATTACAGTTATTGCCACTTACGTGTTATATATTTACAATTCAGATTGAGAATATCGCAGTTAACACGACAGCTATCATACAATTAGTGATAACACCGTTTGAATAATGAATTCTACAACCTCTTAAAAAATCATGACAAAAATATAATTCTAGCATAATGTGGAATCCAAAGTAACTGTTAGAGTAGGGAATTACGACTAAACCCGAAAATGCTATAGTTGAATTAATTATAGCATAGCATAATTCATTTTTAACTAGCCCAGTTTCCGTCATTATCATTAGCAGAGAATGCTTGGGTGCTTTGGCAAAATCTGGATGCCTGATCAGGTATGCTCAAAATTTATATGCGCAATGAGGCCGACAGAGGGGGAAACCACTTGTGGTATCCCGCCTGGCGTTGGAGACCCAGAAGTCCGCAGCATCCCGGAAGACTCTCAGAAGACACTATCCCTGGACTCGGAGATGTCGAGATCCTGCCGGAGATCCGGCCCTTCTGCTCCAAATGGACTCTGAGTTCATTGATGTGGTTCTGGTTCAGGCACCTTGGGTCAGTGGTGAATGGGTGCTGGGCCTCAGAACTTCCAAATATCAAATACTACATTCGAAAAATGAAAGTAAGATACGTTCTTGCATTCTCGTTATATTTTGAATATTTTTTTACTAGTAGGCCCTATGGGTAAGTCTCGGCCACCCTGGTGGTTGAGAGAACTCCAAGGTGTTCGTATGAAATGCAGGAGACTGTTCAAGAAAGCGAGGAACACAAATGCTGCTTTAGATTGGGACTGTTATAAGGAAGTTCTCAAAACCCATAAGTACGAGCTAAGAGCAGCCAAAACGAGGGCCTGCGAGCTCTACTATGGCAATATATAGGATATTACTGTATAGCTGAGATTTTTGAAAATTCACCAGATTATCATATTGCATATCATATATTGATAGTATCCAGCCGAAAAATTTCTATAAGGCAGATAGTTTTTTCTCATGCAAATTGAGGAATAGAGACAGAATGCTATGAAATATTGTTACAAATGTCGTGCTCTTCTCAGAATTCGTAAATACAGGAAAAATAAGAGAGGAGGACAAACAGTTAGATAATTTCTTTTATTCTTAATATCTCCAATAAATTCATGGCGATCACGTCAGTTAAAACATAATCCAGCATATTAGCTATATTTAATAGTGTTAGCGATCATAATAAAGTTTTATAATGTGTGAAAATGTGTGGGGCCATCTTATATAAATCAAAAATATTGACTAAAATTTTGTAACCATGATTTAAAACCGGGATTTTGAAAACAAGAATTTAGATACGCCCCGTCTAAATTTTAATGGCATCGGCTCTTATATGACAATAGCCGCATTTACCATACGCTTGTTAAGACACAGACGATATTTATAAGTTATGCAAAAGATAAATCTTACATACAATAAAAAGATGTAATGAATAAAATTTAGATCGCAATAATAACAAACCGATCACGTTTTCGCACCCCATGTTGGACGCCAAATATGTAATGCTGTCTTTAGTTACCAATTAATAAAATAAACAGCTGCAGTTATTTTTAATAATTTTTAAATCGTATAAGTTTACACAAACAGCCACAACACCATATAGGGGATGATCATAAGCCTCACAAAATATTTCCAAATTAATTCAAAAATGATCGCATAATTTCTCTCTCAAATGTAAGGAGCCATCTCTCGTACTCATTCATCAGCGCCCAACTTTCACGTCCATACATAACAACGGGCCTGATCAACGCTTTGTATAGCTTCAGCTTCACGGCACTTGATAGGTGTTCAGATTTTAACAGTGGACTTAAAGGATACAAAGCACGACGACCAGCAACTAGCCGTGCTTTAATCTCCTCATCCCCACTGTTATCGTGAGTGATTAGAGAGCCCAAATATTTGAAACTCTTCACTCCCTCAAACGTGCATACCATGCATTTTGTTTTGGAATCATTAATCTGGAGTCCAACAGAAGCTGAAAACTCTACAAGCGGAACAAGTATTATTTTCACTCCGTTGCTATTCAGTCAAATCGCGCATATGTCATTTGCGTATATACGAGCACCTATGATTGAACTGGCGATATAAGATGTTGCGTTGAGGTGTTTCAGTTTTACGAAAGATGTACAGCAACAAGAGATTAAAGAGTATCGGGGACAGAGCATCTCTCTGCCGAACACCCGAGTTTACTGCAAAAATTTTTGATAGCCTGTTCTCAACTTTAACAGCATTTAATCTGCGTCACTGTCATTCTACACAATCGTACCAATTTTGTTTGCATACCTAGCTATTCCTTCTCTCGATTGATCGAGTCATGAGCCTGCCGGAAATCCAGGAACTCCTGATGTACGAAGATGGATTCTCATAATATTTAATAGAAGACATCTGCAGCGAAAAAACCTGATCAATGACTGATCGATTCGGAAAACCTGGTTGATAGTAACCAACCATGACCTCCGCTAGAGGGGTGATTCTATCCAATGTAATTTAGGACAGTAACTTACTTGTATGCTGTGCAATGGAGAGGTATACCGCGATATTCCTCGCGCACTATTTAGAGCACTTCAAGCGGTTTCTCTTCTTGAAGATGGGCACATTGCGGCCAGTGCGGCCATTTCCATTCGTCGAAAACACAGTGTCACAAAGCATCCCCTTGAAAACACAGTTCCACAAGATATCCCATCTACAGTCTTTGATGCATGATGGACACCAAACAAGTCGGTAAAGTGTCCACTCCATGCGTCGAGTACTTTGTCAATGTTGACACAGAGGTTTCTGTCCCGGCGCCGAATGGCAGTTGACGCAGGCTTGAGAGTATGGTGCAATCAGTAATTCCTTTAAAGAAATTACGCGAACTGTGCTTATTCCTGAGTTGTTATACTTTCAGAACCTAAGCCTTCCACCATCCTGGCTTTTTTCGTCTACAAATCCGAATAACTACCCTCCTAATTGGAGTAGCCTTATTTTTCCTCCCGATTCTTGACTCGTCATCAAACCAATCTTTCATGGGTCTGACTTTTACTATACCTAAAGTCTGCTGACAACCGAAGTTGTCAGTACCTCCCAGAGTTCACACAGTCAGACTGATAATTAGCTTCCTCAATGTTGTCGCTGACAAGATTCTGATATCGTTTCTTTTGATATCGTTTCTTTCGCTGTGTTCCCGGACCTGTACGAAAACTGCCATCGTGGCTTTGCAGCGACCAAATAATGATCGCTGCCTACGAATTTGGTTGCTGACCAATAAGTTCTCACATCCTGCACAACATGAGCTCGTCTCTTTGAAAACTAACACATGATCAATTTGGCCGCGGGAAATTTTTCAAGGATGTGTCCATGTTTCCAAATGTAACTGTTTGTGAGGGGGAAGTGTGCTTGCTACTCTAAGATCGTGAGCAATTGCAAATTACATCATTCTCTCACCAATACGGACCTATGTTCTCACACAAGTCGGTTTGATTTCTGCTAGCTCTAGCATTTAAGTCCCCAATTACCATTCTAACATCGTGTTCGGGTAGAGATCCCATCAGATCGTCATTAAAAAATTAGTCTTTATCTTGGAGCTAGCTAACTTCTGTGGCCAATAATAATAAAACATAGCGCGCATATGTAGACAAATTATCGACTAGGTTGATTAACTTTACGCACAAGCGAAGCTTACACAACTGCTTGGAAATTAAAAACTGCCTTCTTACCTGCCCAAGAATAAATCCAGCTCCAAGAGTTCCGAGGTCATCTCCACTGTACTGCAACGTATAGAACTGGGACGCATGGTCTCCACTATAAGAGCAACGAGTTCCAGGCGATACTCTTTCATGAATGTGATTAGGCCCTCCGACGCTCCTGGTTTCCTAAGTAACTGCACGTTCTATGTGCCGATTCTAAATCTCGTGTCCGAGTATCCATTTTTCGTTTTGTTGACTTTTCAGATAGCGATCCAATCGTTTAGTCGCATGTGTGGATTTAGGAGGCATGTGTGAGCCCCGACCACAGAAGCATCGGTACTACTGAATCAATGAAAATATACCCGATTGTAGAGATGGAAGCACATATGATTGGGCCCATCTAATAATAATAATACATAGTGCTGTTTGCCAATATTGTAACAGAGATTTACTAAACAGTATCACTTGCTAGTTTAACGATTCGGAAAATTTAAATAATTTATTTAGTAATTCCAGTTTGTTAAGTTTGCAAACATTTCTAAATAAATTTGCCAAAAAACGTTGTTACACATAAAGTATTTACGCATTGTGGTGCAAAAATTTTTGTTAAGCGATCTTATTAGTTACATCACGTTACATTTCAATTCATTTGAACCGCGCGGAAGCAATTCCATAAATTAATTATGGATATTATCGTTCAAAAATATGACATTATTTTATCGAATTTTGCAATTAGATATTTTCTAACTTACGTTGCGTATATGCACAAAGTATATTTACCTTAAGAAATTTCTCGAATTAGATTTAATTATCATTTACAGAGATTTTCGATTCCCATGCTATTATCTCGCAACGAAAGTTATGTATTTTGAAAACGTGCGATTATGCAATTTTTTTTTTTCTATTTCAACGACTCTGAATATGAATATGCAACCATTTTCTTATAGACGTACATGAATATATTACGTTATGTGATTGATTGGTAGTCTCTATATTTGGGACATAATAATTATTCACTTGTAACGCATATAACATTAAAAAATACAACAAAACTAAACCATAACCGTGTAAGTATATAATAGAGGTTGTCCATCAGCATATATCGCGCAAAAACAAAATATTTACTTTCTACTAAGATCATTAATATAAATTACTTTAACCTTTTAACATTTTTTTTGTTTGTTTGTTTGTTTGTTTTGACATTACGTACGGTACTCTTTAAGACTTTTTTGTTATAAGAATTAGATTTATCGATAAATTGGTTACCCGGTTATTTGTTTATTTTTTTTATTAAACCAAATCGAATATACAATACAAATATATCGATAACGTTGGTGTAAAAATTATGGTAATCTATGTTCACCTTGTATTGTTTATATTTTTTATACACCATATTGCCGGACTAAATCTAGTTTTGGTCATCTTATAAAAGACATGTGGGTAAAACTTGTCTATATACGAGTATCTATATAAATATATGCACGAACATCAAAAACATTTCTTATCTAATACTTTCGATTTTTAATTTAACTATCCCATCGTCTCTACATATATGTACATACATAATTCCAAAGTGGATCACATGCAGTGAGAAATGAAATGGAAAGTAACCAAAGAGTCGAGTAATTTTAATTCGTCTTGTCTTAAGATTTATTTTGGTGTGACAGTGAAATAGACAAACCGTAACCGGTTTGCAAGAAATTGAAATTAAATTTGGTTGTACGGTTGTTTAAATTAACGATAATTTTTTTCGTAAATATTGCGCTTGATCAATCGTTCCCTCCTTATCAATTTTACTGTAGTGATAAAAAGTGTTTGTTGTTTTGACAAACTAAAACAAACTAAAAACAAAACAACCAGAATTGGTGTACACAGCCGAAATTGATATATGTACACTCATATATACAGTTTGATTTGTTAAGGTAAAGTGAAATTTGTACATGGGATTGGTAAATTTCTGCGCGGCTTATAAGGGCAATCTAGAAACTACATATATTCACATAATTATAACGAAAATTATTTGAAAATTTTACTTCCCGCTTCCAATTAGTTTTCTTAGATTTTACCAAATAAGTCTAAAAATTTAATTGCAGTATGAGTGAAAATACTTTCCATTTAGCTTCCGACATACATACCAACATATTGGCTAAAGCATTGAAGCGTGAGAACTGATCAAATTGATGAAGAATTGACCAAAATGATACCCTTTTAATACCCTCAACGAATCTATATGAACCAATTTATGTATATGATGAAGACCAATATGACTCTCTGAATGAACTTAAATTAGTGATATGGAACGCCAAAGTGCTAGGGCAACATAAACTAGAAGTAAATACAATGTTTTCTTCTTGAACAAAACACGATGAACTCCAACAGCATTGTGAAGAACATATTCAAGCAACTATATGTTTGGAAGAAGGGACTCGCAAATGCAAAGTATCTGCAGTTTATTACTCACTCAATTAAGAGCGACCAATTTTAAATTTTTTTCAAAACCTTGAAATATCCGCAATTGGGGTGAGATACAGAAGATTAGTAACACCAAAATGAAATAAATTGTGGGAATATATATGCAAAATAGAAAGTTGGATCACATATAAGAAAAAATTCCCGATTGGGGAATTGGTAGACAATATGTGATATCGGAGATATGTTGTGATACGTCGTTGAATCATTCACCAAGATTAAGAGTAAACACCAGTATTAAAAAAATGCTATGTCGGATGCTACACCCAATAACACTCATATACAACAGCTTTTAATATTAATAAGTTCTATACGCAGACAATGGTAAATACAATGATTACGGACACTTAAATCAAAACTAAATAAATCTATCAATAATTTGAAAAACCATTTAATAAAGGAACGTGATCCGGAGTACACAGTTATTTTACCGGCCTAACAGCACCGGAAGCAACAGATTACTCTCTGTGGCAAGCTACAAAAAAATTAAAGAGGCATGTCATGTCCTCCCATTCGCCCTCCTGATGGGAACTGGTCAAGAAGCTATGTAGATAAAGCAGCAATATTTGCTCAACACCTCAGCAAAATATTTACAGCCAACGAACAAATGGGAACCCCTGAATTATATAATCACGAAGAATATACATCCAAATTTGAACTAATTTAATTCAAATGGCGCAATGTACAAAAAATGGTCAAGGACAATATAAATCCAATAAAAGCACTTGGTCATGATTTGATAGGTGGTAAAATACATAGAGAGCTGGGTACTTTCAAATTTCGCAAACCATAATGATTTTAACTCTTATCGCCCAACCAGTACTATCAAAACTTTTTGAAAATTATACCAACCGCCCGAATTTAGAGAGAATCTGAAATCAGAAACTGGCTAGAAGAGAAAAAGTACTATTCAGCGGCATTTTTAGATGCTCAAACTTTTGATAAAGTATGGCACGAAGGATTGGTACAGAAAATTAGAACACAATTGCCAATGAGTTTTTCTTCAATCATTAAAAATTATTTGCTACAGCGTACATATTACTTTCACACTTCGTAAACACACCTGTCCACCAGTAAAGTTGAACAATATTGCTACGATCGTGGCGACATCTCTGTTTGAGTAGCGATACTATCGTTAATGTAAAACTGTTATAAAGTAGAGAAAATCAATAGATGTGTCTAGACTAATCGAATATTGTACAGATTTCTAGAATGGTTAGAATATTTGGTATAAATACACGACAAACATTTGGAAGTAAATCAGTTGTGTTTTAACCGTGAGAGTGCTAATAATAATTAAAAGGAAAAAGTGAAGTGTTTATAAAGTAAAATAAAGTGTTCTTAAAGTGTAATATAGTGTTGTTAAAGTGTAGTAAAATAATTATTGTGAAGTTAAATAATTAAGTTAAATAAGTGAAATAATTAAATTAGTGTTTAGTGTAAATAATCAGAATAAATAAATTTAGTGTGTTCTAGAATTTACATCGTTTGTTTTATTCACAATCCAGTGGTCGAACCTTGAATTTGACAAGGCAAAAAAGTAACAAAATATACCAGATTTTGGCGCGACCAAAAAATAATCCGTTAAGAACTAACATAGGTTAAGTCTTAATGAATTATATTTAATTAGTTGTGAGATTTGAAAACTTCTTGTGAGTTTCCTGAATAGGACGGATTCAAGAATAAAGGTGATGGTTTAAACATTTTAAACATAGTACACCACCTGGGCACTACAGTAGATACTGCGCCAGGGGAAAGTGAAGGTAATGAAAATGAGAGCATATTCGGTATATTGCATAATCACGGATCATCAAATCCGTTCCAAAGAAGACCAAACATAGGAAGATCACCTATAAAAGAAAAAAGTAGCAATTCGTTAGCTGAGCAAGCCGAAATTTTACGTTTCGAGTAGCTGAATCTAGTGAAGGAACTATTGGTATAGAAAAAGAAAATATGAATCTCTTGGGGAGGCTACAGCAAATGGAGCAATCATTTGGCAAGCTAAGCGAAAAAATCGAGCTTCTAAAGCGAGAAAATGAAAACCTGAAGTTGAATAGGGATTCAAAAGAACATAGCGAAATAGGAGGTATTGAACCAGAGAAATTCAACTATTTCACTGATGAGGATGATTTAGATAGGGGGACGGGCTGGATCCTAAAGAAGAAAAAACAGTCCAGGAAGAGTAAGAAAAGAAAAGCTAAATTGTCACCTGAGGCTTTATTGTTCAATGGTAGCGGAACTACCAGTACCGAACCAAAAGTTGTTCAATCCGAGGTCAATCAACCAAAAGGTATTAAATCTACCAACAACTTTGCAACAAATTTGGTGCATCCGAAAGAAAAACCATTCCCGCACCAAAAAATATTGTACGCGTAAATCGGTTACTGACATAGAGTATAAGCTAACAGCGCTAAACAAAGACGTTTGGAAAACTAAATTAATTAATTAACCAACAATCTCAACCTCTAAAAGTTATGGTACGAGGTTTACATCACACATGCTCAAACAAAGAAATAATGGAAGACTTATAAAATAAAGGTCTTAAAATACTAGAAGCGAAGTTGTTAAAATAAAGAGAACAGAAACCCAGGAAGGAACTCAAACTTTCTGTAAAAAGAGACTCCCTCTTTTTATGCTGGTATTTGATAACAAAGAGAATGTTCAAAACATTTACGCTATAAAAGGAAATCTTCACATGAAGGTAAAAATTGAACCATTGAGGAGATTTAATCACACCCAAATATATTGCAGTTTGGATCCACGATGTGTAAAATGCTCACGTCAACAATAGGGAGAAATGTACCAGCCAAGTGTCTTAATTATAAGGGTTATAATCCGGCTGTGAGATTGCTAAACAACTACAAAAATTAAGAGATAAACCAAGAAATCAACCGCAAAATGACAAACATCAAAGGATTCAAGCATCAAATCAGACGGATCAATTTCCACAACCAAGCATCGCAGGGCAAAGAAGAACATTTGCCCAGGCAGTGAATGGTGTGAAAGGTTTAGTACGATTAAGTTGGGTTCAACCAAATATATGGGCTCTGAAAATAACCGAATTATGAAAAGCATTGAAGATATTACAAAGCGGCCAGATGACCAAAGTAATCTGAACAACATGATACTTGATCAACTGAAGAAAATGCAACTCATAAATCTTAGGTAACAACAACACAATTTTCAGAATAGCAATTTTAAAATCCGGGGTTACAACTTATATCATTCCATTCATCCAGCGGAAAGAGCAAGAAGTGGCTCTGCATTATTTATAAAAGAAAATATAAAACATCAAGTAGAAACCAAAATCGAAGAAGAAACAATGCAAGTCACTACTGTAAAGATCCACATTAAACACAGACAGCTTACTGGCATAACTTGAAAAGGACGCTTGGATGTGATTTTATTATTGGTGGTTTAATAGCTTTAATGCGAAAAACACCTATTGGGGATCTATACTTACGACGCTAAAGCGTAAAAAATTGTTTCAAGCAGGGCCGACATCAAAATGTGAATTTTAATCTGGTGGTTCCCCGCAACAGACTAGCCCAATGACGAAACTGAGATTCCGGTCTTATAGACTTTTTTGTAGCAAGAGGTATATCTCAAAACTACATCCGCATTGAAAACAGCAATTCTCCAGTATCGGATCACTCACCGATTATCATGACAGTCAGTGAAACGGTAATTCGAAGAGAAAGTGCACCCAGATTAACCAATTCAAAAACAAACTGGGAACTCTTTCGTGAATTAATGGAGGAAAAAATCAATTTCCAGGTACCGATAAGAAATACTCACCAGTTGGAACAACTAAATGAAACAATTCACTATGCTGCTTTGGCAAGCACCCCCATTGTACAAAATAAGAAGACGCTTAACATATCCTACTAAATGGAAGCTGATAAGAGAAAAACGACGGGCACGTAAAACCTGGCAAAGTAATTGAGCACCGGAGAACAAAACAATTCTTAACGATTTATGTGACCGTCTCAAATCCCTTCTTAAAGAAGTTAAAAATGAATCAATCAACTGATATCTAGTTAGTTTAACTGATAAAATAATTCTGGTTACGCATTGTGTCAAAAGACACAAAATGCAAGTATCTCCTCTTAAAAAGGATAATGGGACCTGGGCAAGAGGTCCCAAAGAGAAAGCTGATCGGTTTGCGGAATATCTCCAGGAAACCTTCCAACCACTACCAAGATAAAGTGCCAACGAAAATATAATGTCAATTCACAAGCTAAATGAGTTTGACATACGCCCAGTTACTCTCAAAGAATTAAACGAAGTGATAAGTATCATGTTAAAAAAGTCCCAGGGTACGACTTGATTATTTGCCAAATTATCAAAGCTCTACCTGATAAAGGATTTCGTAAGCTATTACACATAAGCAATGCGACCTTTTGGTTAAAATATGTTCAGCGGCATTGGAAAGTATCAGAAGTAATCGCATGATAGCAAAATCTGATAAACCACTTAACGATAAAAAATCCTACAGGCCAATTTTTTTGTTGCCAATTATGTCAAAACAATTTTAAAAATTATTACTAAAGAGACTTTAACCAATAGTTGAGGACCGACAACTAATTCCTCCAAATCAATTTGGATTCAGAGAAAAACGTTCTACAATTAAACAGGTGCATAGAATCACAAACATACTTGAAAGATCGTTAGAACTTAAAAAAATGCTCCAGCATATTCCTGGACGACGCATTCGATAAAGTTTGGCACAGTGATCTGTAATCTGCCGACGCAATTCGCAATTCTATACCATACTAAGATCTTATTTATGTGTGTGCAATATGAGGATGAATACTCCGAACTAAAGAAAATCTATGTCGGTGTCCAGCAGAGGATTGCCGTAGGACCAATGCTGTATTAATTATATACAAGGGATTTACCAATCTCATATGAAAGAATCATAGCCAGCTTTGCAGATGACACAGCAATTATGGCGATTAGAAGTAATGTCGCCGATGCAACGAGCAAACTCCAGAAGATTACAAATGCGGTTTGTAACTGGACAAAACGTTGGCGAATCAAGCTTAATTAGACTAAATCTACGCATATAAACTTTACATATCAAAAGGCTTACCATCTACCGATAGAAATTAACTCACGACAGGTACCGTATGCAAACACAGCTAAATACCTTGGCATGACCCTCGATGCCAAGGTTAAGTGGAGAGAGCATGTCAAAAAGAAAAAAGGAACTTGATAAAAAGTTGAGAAAAATGTATTGGCTCATAGGTAGAGGCTTTGAGCTTCCAATTCACAACAAGCTGCTGCTATATCGGCAAATACTGAAGCCGATATATGAACCTATGGCATCCAATTCTGGGGATGTACCAAGCAAACAAACGCCAAATTGATACAGACATTTCAAAACAAGGTTCTTCGCGGCATCGGAAATGCTCCGTTGTACACAAGAAATGACCTTCACTGGGACGTACGGATGGAATACATCAAAGATGAAATAAAAATGCAAGCCCCTATATTCGCCATATGATAGATAACCTTGTCGTTGAAAGAAGACTCCAAAGAACGAGGCCACTTGATCTAGGTGAACCTACCAAATTAAAATTAGTAAACAGGTTTAATCAACGATGGGACTAACCATTGGGTTACACTTCAACAAATGAGAATTGTATAAGAAATGTAAATTTTATATTTGAAAGATAAATTGCTAGATGAGCTAGATGAAATTGTAAGATTATGATTCTACGCGGTTAAAGGCACCAATTACGAAATCAATTAACATGACAGTTTATTGCAGCCACATGCTGATCAGACCGATTTTGAACTTTTGAATGAATATCCTGTAAATTTCCTCCGCAGGTCTTTTAAAATG
Source organism: Tipula unca (assembly GCA_951394425.1). Lineage (NCBI taxonomy): Eukaryota > Metazoa > Arthropoda > Insecta > Diptera > Tipulidae > Tipula > Tipula unca. Next base: position 76,082,897 of record OX596380.1, read on the forward strand.
CTTCTATATAGAAAGAGTAGCCAGAGGCGAGATGTAATTTAATATTTCGAAGAATTCAGCGTAATAGATAAACGTGGCAAATCGTTATTTTTCAAAAATTACGTTGTCGTTTCGTTGTTTCGTAAATAGGAAACCATAAGTAAAAGTTTAATTTTTGTATCTCATCATATTATCATAACAGTATAAAAATAAATTATGAAAATTACCAATTGTCTATAAATAACACTCATTACAAAAAATTGTTTAAATACTTTAACACCAAACACTTAGCAGTTTATTACATAAAATTCGAGATCGGTATTCCCGTATTCGCACTAATCCAACTCAGTAGAAATGAAACATTCATAAATCCCGCAGGAACGGTCGCCTGACATCCAGTATTCGACAAGAACGATGTAATTCCAATAAGCATCCAACTATTGTTACGATATATAATAGCTGGCCCGCCTGAATCACCAAAACACGGTCCATTAATACCGTATTGTGTCCCGAGCGCACAAATCGTACTCTCAATAATGATCGAGTTACCAAAATATAATTTACAATCGGCATTTTTGATCACATACATATCGGTGTATTGGAGGTGCGGTGGTGCACTATCTGTTTCAGTGTGCCCCCATCCTGAAATAGTAATTTTCAAATCGAAAAATGAATTTTCCACGGCATCGGAGAACCGCGGCAGCGCAATTGGTTGTATGGTTGTTCCGTATGGTACATCCTGATCCAATTTTATTATGGCCGCATCATAATTCAAACTTTCAGTACTGTACTTTGGATGAATTACAACTTTCGAAATATCCACATTTCGGGTGACCAGCGGTGAATTTTTATAAACACTGCCCAAACTAATTTTAAATGTGGTGAAATCTTTACAGCAATGGGCAGCTGTTAAGACGGAATTCGATGAGATTAATGAACCACCACATGAACTTAATATTCCTGTTGTTCGGGCCTCAATGGCCACTTGCCATGGAAATTGCCCGGTCACTGCATAATTCCCCGATATAATGCGTTCATTAGTTAGGGTGTCGCGTACTGGACTGGGTCTATGATATCTCTGTAATTTAAACACAAAAATATTTTATAAAATCCCGAACTAAGTTCGAAGACCAATCGAACCAAGTATATACCTCTAATGGCATCACATCACAATAAATCACATTATGAATGGCGGCCACAAAAATAATTACTTGTTTATACATTTTAGCTGGACTATCAAACCACAACTGATCGTAGTACTAAATAACGAGTGAATGAAAATAAGTCAATTGCTATGTGACCAGATAACACATCGTTTACGATAACCGACGCGAACAAAAAAATAATAACTCTTGGGATTTGCCCAGCATAAATTTTGTAAGCTCGATTATCAATACTGATTGAATGGCTGTTTAGAGGAAACATTGAGTTCAATTTGTCGGTAACTGTATAGTGATAAGATCATTCATTGTTAACTTATAAATCGTTCTAAGAATCGTTTTCAATGGAAAACAATTTTTTAAATCATGACTGGCAATATATTTTAACAGCTAGCGTGACACGCGTCACTTTCTAAATTTTAATTTTAAAAACCCAACATAAAAATTGATTACCACGCGTATATTTATTATCACACTTTTTATAATTCGGCTAATCAGATAATTCATATTTGATTACAGTTATTGCTACTTCATGTGCATATTTATAAAATACAGATTGAGAATATCGAAGTTAACACGTGAACTATCATAAAATTAGTCATACCATCACAATAATAATTTATGCTGATCTTCTAGACGAATCGTCCAATGTTCTAACCAAATCGATCGATAAACTTTTTGACAGCCGCTTTAAAAATCACGACAACATGTCTAAATTGCACGAATTTAATTTATCGCTTTGCGTAAACAATTTTGCGCTTACACAACAGACTTGTTGAACATTGGCCGCGAATATTAAAATTCAACCATTAATCTAATCTTGTCCAGCAGCGTATTATAGTTTCCGGTTGTCATTTCCCTAAAGCGTATACCAGATTTTTCGTCATCAATTCTGGCTTTGAATTGTTAGCACAGTTCACTCAAGCACAAAAATCTCCGATTTTTTACCATATGGCCACTGATATTTATGAGTAGACACTTGAACCTTTCGAAACTGCTGCAGCACATTACTACAAAGAGTTGGGTTCTACTGATAAAGGATATAAATTGACCCTAGTGTGGAATCAGGGGACCCGAGCGTTTTATTGCAATATGCTATTGTAATTTAAAAAGGTCCAAGTGTCCAGTATTCAGAAATATTAGTGTCCATATATGGTTAAAACTCCGAGATTTTTGTGCTTGAGTGAAACGCTTACATACGATTTTCTTAACTCTTATCTATATTTTTCAGTGGAGCCCTACCTCTTTAGTAATGTTTTATACTAATTTGAAATGATCCAAGTGTCCACTATTTATAAATTGTAAAGCCTATACAGCAAAAGCTTGGAGATTTCAACCCTTTTAATATTAATGTGTCGTAGTAATTTAGAAAGATCTATCTATTCAACAATACTAGTGTCCCTATGCAACATTTCTTATTAATTTTTTAGTTTGTTGCAAAGTGGAAATTCAACCAGTCGAGTAGGGTTTGGACACACGCAAAAATATTGTGGAAAACTTTCAAGGTGCTTTAAATGGGCCGGACACCACTTAAGTTCATCTAAAGTGTGTGTACACTGTGGACAAGGTCATCCTGCCAATTACCGAGGATATATTGTTGCCAAGGAAATTTAGAAAATTAAAATCCAAAGGATGAATAAATGTATGGTCAGGCAAATCGATACGAGAGGCAGACAAAACAAGACAATGGGCAACAATTTGGCCGCCAACTGAGAACTGAAGGTGTTACATATACGCCGAATCAACGAGAGGCGTAGTCAATAAACCACAGCAAAAATCGATAATCTCATGTAATTAACAAACTATGAAATGTTAATGTTTTGCTCCGGCATCAGTAAGAACTACAAGCACTCCTCGATATTGAGAATATAGATGTGTGTCTTATTTCAGAAACACATTTTACTAAGCAATCCTACATAACATTTAAAGGCTATTGCGTATATCACACTATTCATCCAGATAATTCAGCCAGACCGGAAAGTGCAGTCATCATAAAAAAAAATATCCAACATTTTGAAGAAGCACAGTATGAAAAAGAAGAAATTCAGGCCACAGTGGTTTATATAAAAACGAACAACTTTCCTATTATTGTGTCACGATTGTACTGTCCACCAAGCCATTCTATTAAAAACAAACAATACTCAGAGTTCTTAAAGCGTCTGGCAAAAAGGTTCATAACAGGTGGTAACTTCAATGCGAAGAATACTCAATGGGATTCTAGATTAACTACAAATAAGGAAAAACCCAGGAAAAATACAAGACACCGGAAAAAGCAAAGATATGAGCTCAGATCATTCTCCAATAGTCCTAACTCTAAGCGAGGATATCACCTAAAAAGGGAATAATCCACTATTAACCAACAAATATACGGACTGGGAAATTTTCAAAGTACACGTTGAACAAAGAATACTTTTGAAAGTTCCTTTAAAAACTAGGGATCAACTGGACATAGAAGTAGAAAAGTTCATTACGAAAATTAAACAATCAGCATGGGAAAGTACTCCAGAAATCAAATCAAGGCTAGAAGAAAATAACTATCCAATAGAAATTAGAAATCTACTTAGGGATAAACGCAAATCCAGGAAAAAAGTGGCAACAAACTATAGAGCTCCACTTGACTATAGACAAAAAAAGACTAATCAATGATTCAAGAGAAATTCAGAAATTAAAAAATGAGTTTTATTACGGATTATTCGCTCTGCAAAGCAACTAAAACTGTGAAAAAGCCAATAATGCCGATTCCTATATCAAATATATTTCAACCTTACAGAAAGCACCAGGGTTTGACCTGGGTTCTATCGAGAAGCTATTGAGAATAGCTACGGTAAAGTTAACTAATATCATACACGTGGCATTCAGGTTAGAATATATGCCAAAAATTTGAAAAGTGGCTGAGATTATCAGGATTTTCAAACCAGGAAAACATCTAGGCCTATAACGTTGCTGCCGATAATGTCTAAACCCTTTGGAAAGTTACTATTAAAAAGAGTCAGACTAATATTTGAAAAAAAAATAACCTAAGAAGGTGAATATAGCTTAAGGAAATAAAAGCAGGAGTTCCACAAGGAGATGTTCCAATCCCACGAAACAACACGAGAGCAACTTTCGCCGATGACACAGCAGGTGACACCAACTCAGATACAACAGAGAAATTGCAAACCGCCAAAAGCGGTTGGACACAAAAATGGCGCATAAAATTAAAAGAAGCTAAATCTGTACATGTCCACTTGTATTCTATTCTATTCTATTTGAACAAGAGTATATTTACACAAACCGGTACATCTGTTTAAATAATCAACAAATACCACATGCAAATACTGCCAAATATCTTGGTATGACATTAAATGCTATAGCTTCGGTGGAAAACTCATGTAAAAAAGAAAAAAGACGAGTTGGGATTAAAATACAATAAAATGAATTGGTTACTGGGAAGAAACTCTCATCCAAAAATCTCTAAAAAGCTTCTGCTTTATAAGCAAATATTGCAGCCTGTTTGTAATTATGAAATTTGCTAGTAGTCATGAACAACGGCTAGTTCACCATGTTAACATAGAGGCCAATGGATAATACGGATTTAGTTAGAAGGCTCAAAAGAGTAAAGCCTTTCGAGTTAGTGTAAAATCAGTTAAAATAAATCTTTATCTAGCGCACAACAAAAGCGCGATCAAATAATAAATATCAAAATTAAGGGAGTACTTCGCTGGATGAACCCTTAAATTTCAGTAAAATGTGGTAATTAAAGTTAGAATAAAATTGCTTATTGGCCTTAGAGTAGATAGTAATTAAAAAAGAAATAATAAAGAAGAAATATTTACAATAAAAAAGAAAGGAGACGGCATATTTTCTTTAATAATAAGAGTAAAAGAGAATGCTATATATTTTTTTTAACCTGATCAATTTGTGTCCTATCTATTATTGTTCTATCTTCTTTCTCAAGAAAATAATTACTTCTGGAAGTACATCTACGTTTTCTGGGATATACTAAATTGTATTGACACTAGAGCCATCTATGAACGAGAAACGTGTAAATAAACTAAAAATAAATAAACTGCAATAATTTACAAATCCAGTGAGCTACCCACCAATAAAATCATTAATTCCAAACTTTAGATTTTAATTTTATTAATATACAACTCTGTTAGGCTGTCTCTGTTAGATACAAATTGTGACGTTTACTTGTTTGGTTACATAATAATAAATAAACATTACACTCTCACGTTTATTCAAAAGTTAAAAAAATTTAAGTGATTCGCGACCACATACAATATTTGTGCTGAATTCAAACATTTTACTTTTTAACTTTTTATATACGGATTTTTTTTTTCGTTTGGCACAGAAACTTAGAGACTTTCAAACAAGCAATTTAGAATTTGCACTATCATTCATTCAAAGCGTCTTCATTCGATCTACACAAAAAGTTTATTATAACATTCGAGAAAACAAAAGAAAGCAGCAACAAAAATAGTGATGGTCAACCAACTACATATTAAAGTAATATTCTTTGTTGGTGTTGCCAGTCATGATTTATGGTATATCGCCATTTATTCTGTTCTAAAATTTCCATTCTTGTTTTGTTAACGAAGTGGAAGAGTAAGTTCATATTCTGGGTAAGTTCATATTCTCACCGAGCAAATAGCGCAGTGGTTAAAGGGTGGTGCGACGTTTGGATCGGGAGGTACCGGGCTCGAATCCCAACAGAGGCTGGATGCAAAAGTGATTTTTCATCTCCCGATTACGATCGGTGATTAAAATGAAAACATCTATGACCCTCTGTTGGAATGTAGAACTCATGGGCCGACCCATCTTCCATGTCACTGTACAGGGTGACATGGAGCTATGCAATGCGCAGGTGGTATACTGTACTTGTGTGAATGGGATGAATGGGTTGAATGAATTAGTGTGAATGTGGGTATTGCACCGTGGGCCCATTAGTGGCATTGAGTGCTGGAGTAAAATCCGCCCAACTTTAAAAAAAAAAAAAAAAAAGTTCATATTGAAGTCATGAGGCAATTGGCAGAGCTCTTTGTAGATTGTAGCGGTATAACCATCTTGCTGTATATATGACCATCTTGTCAACTCTGGGTCTGGCCACAAGCCACAGGTCTAAAAAATATCATAATTCCAGCTGTGATATTTTTTAAACATGTCCATAGCCAGCATGTGGCGAAACCCAGATTTGACAAGATGGGTACTATTAAATGAGTCAGTACAAATTAGTTGATCGCTTTTCAGCATTAATTGTGAGGGTGCGGGTAGATTTCCCACAAATTAAATTTTAATGTGTGTTAAGAAATTCTCGATCCAGTTAATTGATTCCGGTCATGTGTCAATCTTCATAGGCACGTGACTGAATTGTAAAATCTCTATGATTTGATTCGTTGATCTCTTAGAGCAATGGATGTTGGAAATTTCCGGTAAATTGCATAGCTAAACAATTCTCGTTTTAAGAGCTGTTGAATAGTTAGTTAGAACATCGAATTTTCACCGGATTTTTTTGTAACTCGACAGTTCAAAAGCATGGTACCAGTATTGTTTTATATGTATCTCCTAACTTTGATTAATTTTAGATCAGAATGCTTGTATTATCAATAAAATCATTAGCTTCAATGAATTAAGGCGTCAAATCAATTTGACATGTCACAGTTACAGTTACATATAGAGGCTTCGTCGAGTATATTAGATTAAAATAGAATGTTTTTGAATTGGAGTTTGGAAAATTTGGAATTGATAAAACGTCGTCTTTTCGACCAACCCTCTATAAGGAATAAACACATAAACACGATTTGAGAATAACCCTTAAAGTGATATGATGTCACCGAAAACGGGTAAATATTTGCGTTTCACTCAATATAGGGATGGGCATTTACCCGAATTTAATATTATCTCATTTATCGTACGCCTTAACTGAATCGCTATTTTTATAAAATAATACAATTGTGAACTGTGAATGTTCATTGATGTTGTCTCAACTGTCGGCGTTGACAAAATATATTGTTCATCTAGTACTATACGTGTCGACAATTGCGTAAATCGCATGGCGTATTACAAAACGGATGGGCAGCATATCTTAAAGGTATCAATCAATTTTTATATAAATAGAATCTAAAAACAGACTGACAAAAGAAATCCATTACTAAATTCTAACATTAGGGAGTTTATTTCAATTTGCGATGTTAATAGTTTGCGATGACAGTGTTTTGCGTGTGACCTACGTTTGCTTAAAGTGCTCCGCCCCTAATTTGGCTACAGATCAAACAATTTTAAAGAGAAACTATCAAAACTCTTGTAAAAAACAACACAATTAACTTCATTCATTCTTCCTTTTGATCTCCTCTCATTCAAGCATACACATTTTGAGAAGTTCCTTAAATAAATTTGGAATTTGGAATGAAATAGAATTAAACTAATTTAGAAATGGCATTGAAACTGTAATGGATGGGAAAGATTAAATTTTCAAATAATAATTTTATGAACTGTCGCTCATGACCGTTTAACCTAAACTTAAATAAAATCAGAAGAATCTCAAGCAACTAATTTTGCAATACAGTTCGGCAGATGTCGAATAAAGCTTGAAGTTAGAAATACTGCTGAACTTTTAAATTTGAGAAATCAATGAGCACCGTCTAAGTAACGGCGTTAGGTAATGTGTCAAAGGCTAGATGCACATGAGGCGCATGAAAAGAGATACCGTCAAAGCCTAGCAAGTAAATTTTAAATTATATATTTTGAGTGGATTTTTTAAAGTGAAGTGTTTTTTAAGTGAAATTGAAGAATCGTACAATGGAGTTCAGTTAAATTTTAAACGCTTTTAACAGATTTTTCAACGTATATAGATTACAACAAAATTTGGATGCAATTTAAATTATAAATATTAACTCATATTTTATTTTGCGTAGACTTCGAATTATATATTTTGAGTGAATCTGCTTAAGTGAAATTCGAGGTAGAATGCTAGTATGAGTCTGAGCTAAAATCTGTAGTTGTTTTAAATTAAGTTATACGAGTAACAATAAGATACAATTTTCCACTAGTTTTGAACCAACCTTGAATGCATTTTAAATATTAATTGTGTTTGAACTCAAACATTGATTTTGAGTGGAACTTTTCCAGTAAAATTCAGCATACAATTTTTAGTATGAATTTGAGTAAAATTATAAACGCGACTTATAGATTATTTGCATATAGACTTCTATATAGAACTACATATATATTTTTTGAGTGGATTTGCTTAAGTGAAATTCCAGATAAGAATTCTAGTATGAATTTGAGCCTAAATCGTTTTAAAAAGGTTTTTTTCATCTAAAAGGTTTTTTTTAGATGAATTGTATGAAAATAAAATAAAATTTCACTTTGACTTGAACAAAATTTGAGTGCATTTTAAATTTTAAATTGAGTTAAAAATCAAACATTGAGTTGAAAAAAATATTTTGTTTATTTGAGATTGCGTATAGATAATGAATTTTAATTTAAGGTATACGAATTTGGACTTGAATCAAATTTTGTTTTGTTACGATTACAATTAAAAATTGTGCTTGAACTTGAGCAATGAGATTAATTTACGTATATATGTACTTTGATTTCTATGATAGTGCCGTCAATGTCTCCCGTAAGAGCATTCAACTTACAAATATGTATATCTAATGTGTAACATTTGATGTTGAGGTACGAATTTTGATGCATTTGTTAATATTACCCGAGGCAGAGTTATTGGTCAATACCGTGTGAGATTGAAATCAGTGAGATTGATTCATCTCTATATATTACAAGAACGAAAATCGAATGGTGGTTTGTCAATGGGCTAGTGAGCAATTACGATTTTTTACGTTCTGCATTATTGGTTTGTGAAATCTGGTGTTACAAAGCATGCGAGATAAGAGATAAATCGGCATAACATCCATAATTGGTTAAAAGTAAACTTTTGGTGGTTACGACAAGTTGACAAATTGGTTTGCCCTATTGATAACAAATTATACAACGTCGATAATGTAGTGTGATTTTGTAAACTATAGGTCTATACACTTCGTTGACCAGATTTCTTTAGGATATCAATGAGAACGGACGGAAAAACAATGCCAAGTAATCTACGTAACTATTTACCTGTCGAGAACCACGTAGATTACATGGTGGAATCTACCTCGCCCATCCCTGTTTGTATGTAATAAATTTGAATAGATGTTCGAAATTTCAAATCGTTGGAAACACAAGCCTCCATACCTTTCAGTGTGTTTATAATTTATAAAATTATATTTGCTCTGATTATTATACATATATGATATATAGAAATTAAGATTTAATTTTTACATTCGATTCCAAGGTACACCAAATCATATAAGATAAGTCCTAAATTATTGTTCAAATCATTCAATGGCGCTCTGACCCTTGCCGACAACTTCTAGCAAAATTAAATATTTTCACAACCACAACAACAATAACCTAAATAAATTAAATGAAACAAAATTAAAAGACAGAATAAACTGCTTTTACTCCGTTCGCTAATAGATGGCAGTAAATCTGCGATAAAATAAAACAAAATCATGGGTTAACATAAATTTATTTTAGGGCTCTTCACGAGTATTTTGTCACGCAAAATTGAGGCTGGATTGTTAATTAATCGTTTGCATACTGTAAAGTAATCGAATTTGTAAATTTATAAATAAAAACAAACAGTGTTTTAATTTCATCCAATTTTAATGCGCCAAAATGGCGACAAATCTGAAACTTGAAAAACTGAATCGAACCAGTCAAAAAATGAGTTCTTTAAAATTATTAGTTTAAAATAGTACGAGAATATAAGAATAATAAAATCTAGAGCCTTTTTTCTCACAGAAAAAACACGCTGTTAATTTTACATGTTTCCGTATTTATATCACAGTTTTACTCAATACAGCTTAGCTACACATCGCTCTGTAACGACTATATATTGTATTGAGGGTGCCAATAAACTTGTATTATATCTCGTTTTATTGCGGTTCGGTGAACCACAACCGGAAATGAAAGCCCCATCAATAAATCCAGATATAGGAATGCATTTAAGTTAATGTATAAATATATATTATCTTAATTACTATGTGGTCAAATTTCAACAAGTCTGTTTTGGTCTAAGTGGAAAATTTTACACTCGCCGTACGATAACGCGCGGTGTATATATTCGGTTGTGGTAATTGTTATCAATAAAATCCTAGATTCTCGGTAATCGATTTCTTTAAGTGCATACTTGTATATAAATATTATTAGACATTTGGTTTTGTTGATTAGTTAAAGTTGGTCAAGGCTAATTTGATGTATGCCTAAAAACTGGTATGCCCAAATCTTGAATACCATGCGGTTTGGGCTGAACCTATTTATTGCGTGTTGGTATATTTTGTGTTGACATTCAAAAGCATATAACTGGTTAACAATATTATTATGAGTAGCTTTATCTTGATTGCGCAGATATCTCAAGTGGTTAACATGAATTAGTTGTAATGATTGTTTGTCAACGATAACTTCAATAAACACAAGTGCCAAGTTTTTGACACTTACTGGGGTTATTACTGGACACTTCGAGATCCGGGACTTTAATCGCTTCTTGGTAAGCTTAGGATGGTTTAACGAGTGAAGAGGGGGCCACTCAAATGTGATATAGCTACGGACCAATTTTGTGTCTATATGCTAATCCTTTAGAACGGTCACCCTTATCTAACCTAATCCTACTGGAGTTATATCAAATTACTCGATATCTTTCATTTTCATATATTGTAAATTTAGGGAATTTCGGGCTACTTGCAGCATCCGTATTTTAAATGCCTACAATTATTTTGCCCCACTCGTGGTAATTGCTTTGCGAATAACTTAATTAGTGAGCTTTTTCAGCACTTCCTACAGTAGACTTCATATATAAATATAAAATTAATGACTTTACGCTAGGTGCTTCAAAGCTAAAGTCAACAACATAGTTATAGAGTTGTTCACACAACTAATAAAGCCATTCAATCAGAGCTGATAATCACTTATAAAATGTTGAGTAAAAATGTAAAATCGCAAGATAATTTTTTGCTTGCATTGGTTATCGTTCCCGAACGATTGTAAACTGTGTGTTATCTATAAATATGAGCACGGTAATTGACTTATTATTTCCATTCACCCGATATTTACGAGTATAGTATAGTTCTGGTTTGCTAGTCGACCAATCAAAATGTATATAAAATTAATTGTTTTGTTAGCAGCAATAATTAACGTGATTTATTGTGATGTAGCGCCACTAAAGGTAATTATAAATACACGGGCGGCCATAAAATTCAATTCCAAATTATATGTATATATGTATATATAGAGATATCGACCACCCGTGCCAATACGTGACAGTCTAACTAATGGACGTATTATGTCTGGCGCAAATGCAGCGACAGGACAATTCCCGTGGCAAGTGGCCGTTGAAGGACGAAAATCTGGGTTCGTTAGTTTGTGTGGTGGTTCATTAATCACATCAAATGCCGTCTTAACAGCGGCGCATTGCTGCACAGATTATACAACATTTAAAATTGATTTGGGCAGTGTTTATGCAAATTCACCGTTGATAAGTCGAAATGTGGACAGTTCAAAGGTGGTGTTTCATCCACGGTACAATGTTGAAAATATGAATTATGATGCGGCTATAATAAAACTGGATCAGGATGTGCCATATAGTGAAACTATACAACCGATTGCATTACCCCGTTTCTGTCACGCGGTTGAAGATTTGTTTTATGATGCTGCAATGATCGTGTCTGGTTGGGGACGTACTCAAAGTATGTAAATTAATTTTAACATATATCTCGACAAACAGTAACTAATATAAAAAGATGTTTTAATTTCTATAGCTGGAGATCTGGCAACACAACTGCAGTACGCAAATATGACGATCATAAAAAAATCCGAATGTAAACTATACTTTGGCAATGCGGTTATAATCGAGAGCACGATATGCGCAAAAGACTTGCAAAATCGTAAAAGCAGCCTGTGCAATGGTGATTCGGGTGGGCCGGCGGTTGTATTGGAAAATAATAGATGGATGCTGATTGGAATTATATCATTCTCGTCAAATTGTCAAGCCACATTTCCAGCTGGGTTTGTTAATGTTTCATTTTTATTGAGTTGGATTAGTACGACCACAGGTATTCCGATTGCTAATTTTATGTAGCTGCGTGAACACGATGGGTCAAATTAAATTATTTGTAAGATTTTATTAAAGTTTTTGTAAGAAAATGTAGTGCCCGTTTTATTTAAACCCACACTCCTAGGCTATTTACAATCCTGTTCAGAGTATTTTTTTAAATCTTTTTGGAGAATTTCGTTTCTATTAAAAAATCTTCAATCCTCGAAAATGGTATAGAGTCTTATTGAAATTATTTTAATATTATGTCTAACTGTACTTTCAAATTTTCACTATAGTTTCGACACTCCCTTATAACTTTCGTGGTTCTTACAAAAAAATGAAATTTCGTTACCAAATTTTATTTCACTGTGTCAACAGCGCAGCATAGTGAAACTTACGAAAATGTGTTTAGCACTGTTGCAAGACCCCCTATTGATTGCTGGAACACAGAAGTATAGTGAAATATTTGTAATCCTTGACAGGTTCAAAAATGATTAAGGGATGAGGTCGTAAGACCGAAATAAAATAAATTACATTTAGGAGTATCATAAACCAAGCAGTATGTACAACGAACCTCGTACTTTGCTTAATTGAAATTGGTATTATACATTCACTTTTCTAACCAACTGTATCTTTACTACTTCTAATAAATATAGCGCCATCTTGGGTCCCTCGACACGTCTTTTTCGAGATATTTGTCAAGTTAAAATTAAGAACCTGTAAACCATAATCTGGTAAACATTTCTATCAAGAAACAAACCCCGCCAGAATGTATGCTATTTTTAATGTTCGCACAAATTTGTTATTTGGTAAGTAAGTCTTCTGTAAACATCTAGTATACTGTGAACCGCTTTATGGCAGAACTGAATGCAGCATAATGGATGGCATACTATGGTAATCTTTGACCATCGAATTTTCATTGGAACTGTCAACTGTCATCAATATTGAAGGACAGTTTTCAATCGAATCCTCTGTCTCTGCCATGTTGAATAATAAAGAATGGTCCCGATTGTGAGAAAATTAACACACATAAAATACTGGTCCACTTGCAGCCACATGCCCAACGTTTAACTATTCCAACTTCTCATACTTGAAGGAATTTAAAGAAGAAAGCAAAATCAAAATTTACATTTTCAGCTAACGTTTCCGTGCACAAACACTTTTGAGTGAAAGTGAAATTGATTGATACAGAAAGGTTCAGAATAAATTTTTTAATTAATTATTGTAACGTCTGCAAGGAAAAAGTTTTTTATAATTGAACAAAAAGAATGGTTGGTGAGCCATATTATTTAGGAAGTATGTAAGTACCAATCTTGGCAGACGAAATTCAAACTTCTAATGTAATGGAACTAAATTGAGAAACAATTTTGTCACTAGTTTTACGTAAACTTCCAACGTTTTGATGCACTATCAAGAGCTCATTTGAGGAAATTATTGTTGGAGAAGAATGAGGATGAATCCAAGTTCAATTTTAATGGACAATTAATTATTTATAACGTTTGATTTCATTGAGACAGTAAATTACAATTATATCATCTTCATCATCATTCTTCAACAACACTTGTTGAACAACATTGTATTTTTTTTTCATTTATCTTCAGTTAGGACTTAGGAGCATAGGGCGTCTATTACATCGAGCCATCTAATTTTATTATTGTCCTTAGCTCCTCCATGTTTTTAGATGTTTAACTCCAGCTAGCACTATTGTTTTCAAGGTCCTGCTACCCTTCCAATTTTTCTCTTTCATTGCGAATTCCATTCCACTGTCAACTTTGTTATGTAATTTTTGTATCTTTCTCAGTGTGTGTCCTATCCATCTCGAACCCTTTTTTCGAAATTTTATATGGTTTCTTGGTTGATGCAGAGTGGAGTAACAATGTCTGTGTTCAGTCTCAGGGCTTTTGACCTCATAATATTTATTTTGAGCCCGACTTCTTGTGCTAGGTCTGATAGATATATCATCTGCGAAGTCAAGTCTGGATGCCGTTTGGTCATGCGTTGTCTAGCTTGCGTATGACACTATCCACTACTATGAGGAACAGTAGTGGTGATAGTACACATCCTTGTCTGACTCTTTGTGTATTGCAGTATGTTACACTCTGCTTTTCTTTGTGTTGAACTCTATTTCCAGCATTCCGGTATATTTCTTGGATGAGTTCGGTTATTTTCCTCGAAAAGTAGATATAGTGGTGATTCCATTCGTTCAATTGTTCGATGATTATGCGGACTGAGTTAATGTGATCTCTACAGCTTCTTCCTGCTCTGAAAACTAGACTGCTCGTTTCTTTTAAGTTGGTTCACATAGTTGGTGAGATTCTTTCCAGAAATCATTGCTAATACTTTCATTGCACTATTGAGGAGAAAGATGCCTCGCCAGATTTTACATTCTCTTAGGTCGCCATTTTTTTAAATTAAAAAAATAGTTAAGCCCTTTTTCCATTTTTGCGGAATTCCATACTTCAGGTGGTATGTTACTTTTTGTTACTCTTCAGCTTCATTATGGTACTTGTAACTTCCCGCTCCGTTGGTGGATGGGAGCTCCTCATTTCGTTCGCCAAACTTTCTGACACATTGATGTGATGTGCGCATTCCTACAAACATTTTCTATGGCCATTTTCTTTACTTATCGAGTTCTTCCATATATCATCTCTAATCCACGATTTTCTTCTGTTGTCTTGATAGCCAAAGCACACATGTTTCCCACACTTGATTCCTAGTTTAGTCCTTGAGTGCTTCGCAGCGGCTGGTATGATTATGAAAAATTGCTATTACCAGTTGGTGGACGCTGTGCACATATGCTTCTTCTTGTATGGAGGGTTGAAACTTCATATATTTACCAGTACATTGATCAATTTGGTTCCCGGTTCTTCCATCTTGTGATGACCAGGTGTATTTATGAATATTATTCTGTGGAGATATTTTGCTGCCGCCTAAGTCTAGCTGATTTGTGACGCAGTAATCCTTGCGGAATCTAATGCCTGTTTATCCATGATTGTCGCCATTCCGGTGTTGTTATTTTGTCAATTTTCGCGTTAAAATTTCCTTGGATAATTTCCTTAAACCAATTACGGTGCGCAATAGACATTGTGGCTTGTATAACTGCTCATAGAATTCAATCGTTTGTTGAGTCATCAGCTTCTTCTGTGGGCGCATAGCACGGTATGATCTTAGCGTTTATTATTTTACTTATAGGCTACTTATAGGTTTCCATTTTCTTTCCATAAGCCGTGATTAGTATTCCCTTATTTGTGTGTGTCTGGTCTAGCAGAAAACATCATATAATTTTTCCTGTGCTGGTTGTTATAACTCCACTATCCTTCCATATCTTACTTCACTCAGTCGAGAATTTTTATGTTGTATTGCCTCTTTCCTTCTCAACCTGTGGTAATTTTGATATTTCCGTTAGAGTTCTAATGTTCCAGTTTACGATTCGTGTCCGAGTACGATAGCCAATGGTCGATATTTGTGTTGTTTGCTGGTTTGTATTATTTGTTCTAGTATTCGTTTTTGTAATCGCTTTTGATTTCGGATTAATGATTGATTGGTTCATTAAAGCCTAGCCAGGTCCCAGGACTGCTGCATGAGGTATAAGTGCGACATGCATGCCAGCGGGAGGTTTCGTTATTTATTTGATATTCCTTTTTGTTCTATATGATGTTCCGAAGTAGTTGCCGTTGTATACGGTTTCTTGGTCTCTTTAATGAAGTAGACCTTAACTGTCTCCACCATTCGCTGCTCCCCAACTCGTTATACTTTTGTATTACGGTTCCACTAATATTCTTTATTGTTTTTTACATTTATGGCTGCGATATACAACTGACGTTTCGAAAAGGTTAATGTTTCATTGATGAAGATTCTCTGTGTACCAGTGAAACCACATTCACCAGTAAATAAACTATTTTGTTTATTTCGTCTGGCTTCCAGCTTAATATCTTTAATACGTCGGCATACGAATTTGGCAGAAATAATCGCCGTTGATGGATTACCATTTTTCTTGCTTTTCCGATAAGCAAAATCAATGTTACCTTCGCGAATGTTTTAATTCAAGCCAAAAATTTAAATTAGTTCAATTAATTCATCATCCACTTTCTCAAGTACTGTCATCCAGAGATAAAATTGTGTATCCAGAAATATAGTTCCGGGGATTTTGCTCCTTACATCAATTATTTTTTGCTTTATGTACCAATGATACACAATGCCACCCTTTTTTTGAAGACCCTAAATACTGAAAGTCAATATCATTCAAACAAGTTGACATGACAAATGAGAACCATGGTCACAATGATCACAGTTGATTTTCGCTGTTATCAATAAGCTTTAAAAAACAACAGTCTACATTTAAAGCCAAGCTGAGTAACATAATTAAATTTATCAATACGATCACCTGCATTAAGTGGATGTGGAAGCTAGTATTCGTATTTGGAAGTCTCATGGCTGAAATTACCAGGGCTGAGAAACACATATCTGACATTGAGGTACAAGAAGAATTTAGTTAATTATTATTTTTAATTATGAACGTTATAAACGGTAATCACTCATTTTGCAATAATCTTTTATAATCATAAAAATAATAATCAACTGAACCCATTAAAACTTGGCAACCAAACTTATGTATATTTTCATCTAAACATATGAGCATACATTACATTTTGAAATCGCCCCAACCATAATGCGGCTATTCTCAATAAGCCGTATCGATATGCGAAAGGGATAAGAATTGGCTTAATGGACAATCTGGACCACTGCGAATATCCCGGAGTTCACGTTAAGTTGAGTGGTATAACTGATGGGCATTATGAGATAAAAATATGCCCAAACAAAGATAAGAACAGCAATAACTGTAGGAAGCAGCGGTAGGTGAACCATACCAATAAAATTAAAAATTGTTAATCAACAAATGGATGAAAAGAGAAGTAATGCTTTTTTCTCTTTTAACAGAGATTGGTGCTATCCAAGTTAAGTTAAGAAACGAGGCTAAAGTAAGAAGTTTAATGCTTGTAAGAATTTGGAATGGTTGACCATGCAGAGGCTGCCCGAAGATGTGTGTACTAAATGAGGTAAACTAATTAAAAATTTGAAATACAGTTGCACCAAAAAATGTATCTATGCAATTCCCATACAACATATACACAAGCAATAAACTCTAATAACCTTTACCTTAACCATCGCACGTTAACAACAATAACAACAAATAATAATTGGAATTTAAAGTGGAAAATATTTTACACAAAATAATGTATAATTTTAATTTAACATTAAAAGCAAAAAAAATTCCGGAAGTGAATCGAAAATTATGTATAAAAAAAAAATCGCAGAATAGAAATTACTATTCACTTTCTATATTCACTTCACTTCTTAAAGGGTCGACTTATTATTATTACTATCATTATTGGTTTTCTATTACATTTTTACGTTATGGTTAGTAAATTTGATAGTTGGTTGGAAAAAATTATAAAGCGAATTAGAAATGGAATTGAAACGACATAAACCGCAAGGCATATTCATTTACTATATAAAATGTTGTTAGATTGCGAATCGCGTACGTGAAGAAATTATGTTGCTAATTTATTGATATACATATATGATATCGTGGCTGTACAGCAAAAAAAAAAAAAAAAAAAAGAACGTCGATCTATGTTTGTCCGTATATGTATATATTCCTGTACCACTGACCTGTGGTGCCCTTTTAGTATATACCAAGGAAACCAACAACATGAGCATGTATACTATAGCATTTCGTAGGTGTATCGAAGTCGTATATAATAACAAAATATTGCATCCAGATGCAAAACTATAATACACTGTCTGTAGAAACGACTGGAGTGCAAAATGAAGTTCACCTTGCAACAAAACATCTTTTCGTTTCCTTGAAATCTTATTCATTCCATTCGATATACAAACTTACAATTATTATAAAAACAATGAAATAAACAATTACACACGCGTACATACGTAGATAGTTCATATAATTAAAACCTTGTTAAAAATATTCGATATCAATCTTATCTTCCCAAAGATGCGATTTCAATCGCACACTTTTACTATGTATGTAAATCGTCTATCGATATATTTTATAATCGCACTGTATACAAAGTACAAAATCGGAGAGATTATGAACTTTTTTCCACTTGTATTGTTGTTACATATGAGAGATTGATCTGAATATTTTTTATTTTTGTCTGTTTTAGAAATGAAAATCTAGATTAGATCACGAGAACTTTTTGTTTTATAAGATTTACGTTTAAGCATAACAAATTGTATTGTTTATTTAAGTATATGTATATACAAGTATGTATAGCTATATAGAAAGTGGTTTAAATACCTGTATAACTGTAAAAAAGTAGAACGTGTACGCGGGGTCGAAATCATAAAATTTTTCACAAAGGTCGATATAAAACACTCATGTATACTTGTCACTTTTTATCACATACCTGAAACGAAATAAAACGAAAACAATTAGTAAATCATATATTTTATCAAAGTTATCTCAGTGACAACATTTTTTTTTATCAATCATCGTGAACAATCCAAAGGTTAAACTATTTAAATATATAAAAGGCTAAATAACTACAAATGTAAGTTAAATTTTTGCAATCGTCCAATTCTAAATTTGACTTTGAACTCAATATCAAATATGTAATTCGAAAGCACATTTCATTCGGTTAATTCCAAATGTTGCAGTTGTTCTGTGCCAAATTGAAACGTATTTTATCTGGCAAATGCAGAAAAAATTTATTTATAAAAACTTAAGACTCACATAGTAAAACTCACGAAAATTTGTCTAGCACTGATGCAAGACAATTGTTCGTGTGTTTTACTATGCGAGTTATTCGCAAGGGCGCCCAAAATTTGGTATCGGAGTTTTGTTTATGAAATTTCATTTACTGTAATTTATAAAAAATCATAAATAAAATAATTCTCCCCAATAGTAAAACACAATATTGTTTAGCACGAGTGTAGGACAAATGTTTGCTGTAATTGGAACTAATTGAAACAATATTTTCAGAACTATAAATTAACTATAAAGTCGACGTAAATGAAATCCTTGTTCGACTATATTACACTTGTTTTATACGAAGAAGGAGAACTCTCTCATCCATCTCAAACGCATCCACAGCGTGCCACTGTCTGGTGCGGATTTTGGGCTGGAGACATCATTGGACCATACTTTTTTGAAAATGAGGCTGATCAAGCAGTAATTGTTATTGGTACTCGATATCGCGACATGATAACACACTTCTTTCTGCCTCAGTTGGATGATATTGACATAGACGACATGTGGTTTCAACAAGATGTTGCCACATGCCATACAGCCCGTGAAACAATTCAATTACTCTCACGTTTTGGTGATCAGAATTGGGCCCCAGATCTTGTGATTTAACACCATTAATAATAATTAACAGTGTTAAAGGCCATTACTGGCCCCTTACTGAATCAACAATCTGGCTCCAACGGTTTCGATCCTGAGCTTGGTCTTCATACTGTCTAAGACAATCAGAAGAGGCCAAGTCGTTCTCTACATCGTGGAGCCATCGTCGCCTGCAACGACCTCTGCGCCTACCATATGGTGGCTCTCCTTTCAGAGATCGCTGCACAATTCGTTCCGGATCAGCACGCAGAACGTGACCGAGCCAGCGCACTCGCTGGGATCTAACTTCATGTACAATATCGGGGATCTTCATCAGATCTCTGATCTCGAAATTGTACAGAGCTCGGTATGTACCATTTATTTCGCGTTTTGGGCCGTAAATCACACGCATGATTCTTCTCTCAAATGTAAGGAGCCATCTCTCGTACTCATCCGTCAGCGCCCAACTTTCACATCCAAACATAACAACGGGCCTGATCAACGCTTTGTAAAGCTTCAGCTTCACGGCACTTGATAAGTGTTTAGATTTTAGCAGTGGCCTTAGAGGATACAAAGAACGACTGCCAGCTGCCAGCCGCACTTTAATATCCTCACCCACACTGTTATCGTGAGTGATAAGAGAGCCCAAATATTTGAACCTCTTCACTCCCTCAAACGTGTGGTGGCCACTACTAAAATCTGGAGTGCCATTGTCTCTAAAACCAGAGATCAGGTATTTCATTTTGGACTCATTGATCTGGAGTCCAACTGAAGCTGAAAACTCTACAAGCGGATCAAGTATTTCTTTCACTCCGTTGCTATTCAGTCCAATCACGCATATGTTATCTGCATATGCAAGCACTTGATTGGACTGGCGATATAAGATGTTGCGCTGAGGTGTTTCAGTTTTACGAAAGATGTACTCCAACATGAGATTAAAGAGTATCGGGGACAGAGCATCTCCCTGCCGAACACCCGAGTTAACTGCAAAAATTTTCGATAGCCTGTTCTCAACCTTAACACAGCATTGAGACTGCGTCACTGTCATCCTACACAGTCGTACCAATTTTGTTGGCATTCCTAGGTATTCCAGGGCAGACCACAAACTCTATCGATTGATCGAGTCGTAGGCCTGCCGGAAATCCAGGAACACCTGATGTACGGAGATGGATGTCTCATAATATTTAGATAGAATCATCCGCAGCGAAAAGACCTGATCAGTGACTGATCGATTCGGACGAAATCCTCCTTGATAGTCACCAACCAAGCCCTCCGCCAGAGGAGTGATTCTATCCAATACAATGTATGACAGTAACTTGTATGATGTGCAAAGGAGAGCTATACCGCGATAGTTCTCACACTTCAAGCGGTCTCCCTTCATGAAGATGGGGCATATCGCGGCCACTTTCCATTCGTCAGGCATAACTTCGGTTCGCCATACTAATCGAATAAGGTCGAAAAGACAGTTCCACAAAGTATCCCCTCCGAATATCAAGAGCTCCGAATTAATGCAGTCCACTCCAGGTGAGCGGTTTCGTTTCAATCGCTGCATGGCCTTAGTGAATTCCTCATGGGATGGATCCTCAGTGCATATCTCCGCAGTCTGTCTTAGAGGTGGCTCAACAACAGTCTGTGACGCATGATGAACATCAAGCAGCTCTGTAAAGTGTCCACTCCATGCGTCAAGCACTGCATCGATGTTGACACAGACGTTTCCATCCCGGTCCCGAATGGCGGTTGACGAAGGCCTGAAAGTATGGGTATTTGGCCCCTGTGGTCGGGGGGCACTCACATGTCTCGTAAATCAAAATTGCACGAACATGTTTCCCAAGAATACCACCACAGTATCCTTTGCTTGTCGTAGGAGGCGACTAAACGGTTGGATCGCTGGGCTGACGACCCGCATCCGTAAAAAAAATAAAATGTTTATAAAATCAACAAAAAGAAAAATTTAACACCATTAGATTTCTTTTTATGCGGTTATTTGTAGTCAAAGGTCTATGTCAACATGCCCCAACCACCCGGGCATTACAGGAGGAAATTAAACGTTGTGCGTATGTGCCAGCAAAGCTGTGGAGGCCATTTGCCCAATGTGATATTACATAAATAATCCTATACTATGTATTTTATGATTCAATAAAAAAATCACAATCTGAAGACTAAAAACTGTGTTTTCTATTTAATTTAATTCTTTCGTTAATTTTGGGACACCCTTTATTTGTATATAAACAATCCACATATTTAACATGTGTGCGATTATTTTGTACAACTTTCGACGTGAATTAACTCAACAACAGTGTAGTGATGAACTTCATTTTTGGCGATGAAGCACCATCAAGGACCAGTGATTATCGATGGTTTACAGAATTTAATCGCGGCTGCAGTTTGCTAATCGACGAATTTCTTGAAGGTCGTCCAAAATCGTTTGTTTTGCGGAAAACATTGGAGATGTGCACGAACTGACACTGCAAAATGATATTATGACTTTACGTGAGACTGAGTCATTGTTGGGTATTTGCGGGATCAGCATACATTCAATATTGTATGAATATTTGGCTGTCAAAAATATTTGGTCGCAGACTCGTGTCAATTGATCGAAAGAAATGCTCAAAAAATTTGATCACGATGCTTTTAGACATGTCTATAACATCGTGACTGTCGCAATGTTGCAACCGTACCATTGGTGCAAAATTGAATGGTATACACAACTATTTGTTTGCCAGAAGTCTTCGGTGAAATAGGGAAAATCAACGGATCATTCTCCATCTCGGCAATACCAGCTTTCACACATCGGGCAAATAAATGAATTAATGGATCATCCGCCGTATAGTTCTGATTTAGCACCCAATGACTTTTTTTTATTCCCGAACATCAAAAATAAATTGCAAGGTTAACTTTTTTCGACACCTGAGGAACCGGTTGATGCGTTCAAAATGCATGCTTTAGGCAGAGGTAGGGATTGTAGCCGGGTTAAGATCTGACAGAAGGCAAAACTACTCCTGTGAGCCAAAGCATAGACGGGAATCCAAATACTTCATTTTTTCACCATGCACTGCAATTAAACATTTCACGCTCAACTGGTGCACAACATAGTATCCACATATTTGAAATTATACCTTTACAAAATCCAGCAAACTCAAGAACTGAAGCTTACCTATATATGGAGTAACAATCAGATAACAGAGTTGATTTTTTGAATAGAACAATCAATAGAGACTCACTGTTTGGTGCGATTTTTGGGTTCGAGAAATCACCGGACCTTAATTTTCCGAAAACAATGCTTGCGAAGCTATACTAACAGATTTTAGCATATAATATGGTTCCGACAAAACAGCGCCGTATGCCCCACAACCAACGAAACAATGCCATTATTTTAAAAAAAAATCAATCCTGTGATTTGACGCCATTGGATTACTTCCTTGGAGAGTTTTTGTACTTAAAAGTTTAATACGCCAACAATAACCAAACAATTCAGGACTTGAAAGATGAGATACAACGTGCATACTCAGAAGATTTCAAGCGAATTATACCGAAAAGTTATTGAATATTTAGTGAAACGTATATGCCATCGAAACCGTGGTGGTCATTGTGATTCACATATAATTGGAGTATTGGGCATTTTGGACAGAGCATTTTTTATAAATGATTTGCATTTATTTACATAAACCACGCTTAAGCCCTTCGTTGGTCACTCTTTAGAGTTGTAAAATCCTATCTCAGAGAGGATTTTGCTTTTAATCGTAATTCCATTTGGCCGAATATTACACCTCGAGATACTAGAGAGAGAACCTTGACGGTTAAATATAAAAAAAAACGTTTGAGGAGAGCTGCCTCCAACCAAATGTCGACGCAAAAATCTAAGGAAGTTTGGAATCTGATCAACCGTCTACCACTAAAAGTGTACCGCTAACCAGTAAGTCTAATTGTAACACAAATGAAAGTTCCCGTAGGTAAACTGGTGGCACAAAAGAAGTAACAAGAGTCTGTAACAATCCATAAATATACTTGCACGGATAAACCTACGTATTTGTCTATCAAATTTCGATAAATTAATTTATGACAACAAAAATCAAAGTACAAGTTCGGCCATACTTAGTAAGCTCGCAAATAAACTTTTTTTATCATTACAAATTTCATCTGTAGGAACTTGGTAGCATAGTGATGGTAGATTAAGTGGCAGTATTGCAAGTAACGGGCAAGCTGGAGGCTGTAATGGTCTCTATCTGTACTTTCCAGAAGTCATAGTTACGCAGTTACGCAATATAACATTATTCGGTATAGGAGAGCAGCAATATCAAATTTAGACTTAATCCTTTCCAGTTCGGAGTTCAGTATCCTGATAAAAAAAACTGGCAGGATTCTGCATATGTCTCGTTTTCTGATTATCGACATGCCACATTTCATCTTTAGGCTGAGACTTCAGCAGTAAATTAGAATTTCTAAACTGACCGACTGGAGCTTATACAAAGCATTGCTGGCATAACAAAGGGCTGCGAGTCTATTAAAATGGTTCATCGATGGAACGGGAAGCTGGAAAATTTTTATCATAAAAAATCATTTTACAAGCCTAAGTACATCGGAAATTAGTGCGAATATAAAAGTGCTTAGATAGAATACAACCTTCGAATTCAGCAGGTCTAAAAGAGCGACTTGTAGAAGCTTTTGTGAAGGAATCTAGACCCGTTTGTAGATATCACTTCTCTCCAGTACTTCTTTAAAAAGTGAATGGTAGTTTCACTGAGGGCCCGGAATAAACAATTAGCGTAGTGAATTTATGAAGTTACGTTCCCTAATCTTATTACGAGCCTAACCCCAACACAAGCACAATGTACACCAACTTCTTGAGTGAGTAACAGTTGTGAGTTTAATCTAAAAAGAATGATACTGTAAAACATTGTCACAGCCAAAACAATTAGTACGCTCTTATATCAGGTAACTACAAAGTATTTCATTTCAAATATAAGTTAGTAGATGAATGTCAATTAATTCTATTAACACTCCCACTAAAGATCTTTATGTTATCTCATCATTCATAAATCGCCTCAAAATCCTCCAACCTTGGATAATATCGGCAACCTAAAGATAGACGTGCTATCACCAGCCCAAATTTCATCGTTCTTTTCGAGTCTCAAAGCGCTTATCAACGCAAAGCCAGAAATATTTTAATATTCCGACTGTTGTTAATGGAAAAATCAATCCAAAAGGTTTAACATTTAGGGCACATCATCCCAGAACTTAACGGTCATCCAGATGATTTATGTAAATTCATTTCTTGCGTTGACAGACTTCACGCTGTGTACTGAAATCGAAGAACAGCCCCTCCTCGTTAACAACATCCTATATATTCAAGCTAGACAAATTCTTGGACTGATCTATATAAGTTTTACCAATTAGAGGATACATTCGATGACATTAAGAGGAAAATATCATCCCTCAAATTCCAACCACTGTTCGAAAGTATATTTGACATTTGAGGACGGAAAGTTTGGTGAGCAGATACCAACAAAAATTACGTTCATTATTGGCCTACCAGAATCAATTAGGAACTTGGTGAGAAAATTCGAAAAATTTAGTCTCTCCAAAAATGCATCAAAGCGGCAATATAAGAATTAAACGATTCGAACCAAAAACCGATCACTCGTGAAATAGACTTGTGTCAACTCCTTCAATTCAAAAACCTCCAGCCAAATTTTGTAAATACATATTGCAAAAGAAATGACCACACAATATCAGAGTGGAGTGTAGGAGCAAAAAGAATAATGATTCCCAAGCGGAACAAATACATCCTAGTAATACATTCATCAACACAATCCAAAGCACAATTTTCAACAATTCTACTCGCCTCTACAACATCGCACCTTCAATATAATATATTCTTGGAAAAATCAACCACCCTAACAATACTTTTTCAGCCGCAAAATTCACGCAATCAGTTGAATGGAAAAATTCCGTTGCAATTTCAACTCCTACAAAGTAGAATTCTCACGTAGGACCTGGAATCTATTTATCTCACATCATTCCTTGTAAAAGTGAGAACAAAGCTTTGGATCAACACATGAGAACTGATACCCTTATAGAAATAACCCGTACAACCAAATGTATTGACTCTCAGCGGTCTGATCACTAAGATTGAAAAATAATTCACTGGCAAAAGAAATCGCACGTTGACATTTGGAGAAATCGAGCATATTTTTGAGAAAACCACCTATGAGCCAATATAAACGGTGGCATGTGAAGTGAGGATTCAGGCTCAAATAAAAAAAAAATCGTTTAATTCGAGAAATCCCGCGCAGGTGAAAAACTGAATTGGACACAGTATACTTTCAAGGTTGAAGATAGAGCTAAATAGACCTTTTCGACTATCTTAGGAGTTGTAGGAGCCCGAATATACGACTCACCGACATTCGAAACTGGCCCAACAAACATATTAGTGAAATTCAAATACAAATCAACGTATTTGAAATAAGCGTCCATTAACCCCATCATACACATCCAATAGCCGAACCAACAGCTATAATTATTTATAGCGAAACACCGCGCCATCCAAGTAACATCATTCGAACTTGCAAGTGAAATGTTAACCACCGCAGGCGCATTGGACACACGAAGACAATACGTCACAAAACAAATTAAAATTCGGCCATTACAATTTTTGCCTCGTTCTGGTGGAAAGTGCAACGCACATCGTAATTAATTATATGAAAATAAATTATTATTGTGTGTGTGTGTGTTTATAATTAATTGAGAAGTCCAAACCGGACACGCAATCACCAAAGTGAATAACTTCTAAAGATTTAATAAATGAGACCTGTGGTTACTTAAATATGCATGGTTGGTATGATGACCAAACCTGATAAGGTCAACGAAAACTTTGTGGCAGACAAATGGCCTGCCGAAACACATGGGGCTGAGAAGAGCCTGACATTAGAAAGCAAGCACTAAATGATCTTTTCAAGTCACAGTGCTAATATCGTTCAAGATGAACAAATAAATTGGTTTGCAATCTTGAAAGCAATACTAATAAACCAGAACCCAGTCCATTGTCGTTATTTTTAAGATGGCGATTAATTCCAAATTTGTCGGGTAAAAATGAATTACTAATTCCAAACAATCTATTTTTAATCGTGTTTAGTATTCAACAAGTAAACTAATAGTTAATACTAATTAAAATTATAAATCGATCGTAATTAATAAATCCATAATTAATAATTTTATAACATAATTAACTTTAATACATGTAAGACCTCTAAATGATTCCATTCGGTCCAATTTGTAATCGAAACCAATATACCGCGATTTATCATTTTATGTATGTATGTACGTGCTAACTGGCTATAACTGTACATTTTATAAGATTAAGTTTTGACCAATACACTTGGAAGTTGTGGAATATATACTTACAAATACGTATAATGAGATCAATTTATTAAATTTTTTTGTAACATTTTGTTTGTGCTGAAGTCGAAACACAATTTATGTTAATAAATCATTGCGCGCGTAAAAATGATACAAGGCCGTACGATTCTTTAAGAAATATCAAAATACATAATATATGAATACAAAGATTTTGTTGTTTTCGATTTTAATTTTATTTAATTACTTAATATCATTTTGCGGTTTTTTTTAAATTAAATGTGGTGGTCATCTATGTCGACTGCAGATTAAACCAAAACACCATGGTAAAATGATAAATGCACTCATTAATAACAATTTTTGTTAAAAAATGAAAGGTAGCCTTGCGATAAAGTACAGCACTTTCTATATTTACACATAATGTGTTTATAGGTACAATAGGTGCAGGACAGACCGAGATTATCTATATACAAGGTTGACATAAAGTCAATGTTTACGATATTTTTTGGTCATCAATTAATCATTTGATAACTAAACACTAACAATAACAACCTTTTTTTTTTTTCCTGAATCATCAAAACACGACACGCTTGAATAAACACCGGTTTAACGCTTAGCAATAGACAATTCGTATATATTTTTTTTAGACTTTGATGTGACGCATATGCATTCCATTATCGGTTGTCATCATATTTCGACGTTTTTTATGGGATTGTGAATAGGTTTGGTTTTTGTTGTTTTATATATTTCAAACAATATTGATAAAGAACTCATCCAACATTGTTTACGTTACTATACGCGAATATATACCAATTAACATTCAAACCAATTGACCGATCACTCTCGGGAACAAACCGATAAATATATTTTTATTATTTGACAGCTTACTAACAATTAAATTACACCACGATTACCATATCTTTAACATATAAACTTGCTATATACAAATCGCGATCGCCGAAAAAATTTGCGATCATCATGCGATCGTGAAATTTACACTCTAACGGTTCCAATATTCCCGCTGAATGAATTCAAAGTGGTCATAAAGTTTATGAGAGGTTTGGTTGACAAATTGTACGGCTTAAGTCACATATTTATTTACTGAAGTTAGATAGTTTAACTCAAACCTTAAATTTCTAGTTCAAATCTGGTATTATGATTCTCGCTTTTATTTTGGTGAGGGTTGTGCGCTGCTTATGCTATTTACACTAGTTGTTAAGTAGGCTATATCGTTATTTTAGCGGTTTAACATTTTTATTTTTGACAATTGGGCCTAGAACAATAAATTAATCAAAAGTTTCAGCTAATTATACGGGGGCATCCACCTGGGTAATAGGTCATATGGCGACAATATCTGAACTAGTCGAAAGTGATGAAGAAATTTGTCTTAGATATTACCAGAAAATTTTGAGACGGTCATAATGATAGTGACCTAACTAACAAAGACAAATCTACCTAATGATAAGGGTCATTGTGCATTTTAAAATAATGATCTTTATAACGGTCTTGTACTCCAACAAATCCTTTTTCTTTCTTCTTACCACCCTGATCGAAATCAACAATAAAGAATGTTATTGCTTCCTCCTATTGAAATTCGAATCCTCCCTCAAAGCGGCATACCTATAAGTCAAATTGTTGGTGAGTAATTTTAACATTAGACTCATGGCAAGGCGAGAACGATATTAGTAAAATTTCATTGACGTATTTTTCGGTAAGGTGAAAACCATAATAGAGACATTAAGCTTGGTTCTCATTTATAACATTATCGCCAAATTGAATGTGAAAGAGAAAACCGATTAAAAATAAGGATACAATTATCTTTTATTCTCTGCACGTGTGAGCTTGCGAAGATGAAAAATATTTATTTGTTGATAAAGAGAATGTCATGTTGTCCAATAATAAACTGCGCAAGGTAATATGAACTGTAAGATTCTAACAAATATGATTTACTCTATAAAGTTAAAGTTATTCGTTATAAGTTTCATTATTCTATTCTAACTATTCTAGATTAACGTAATAAGTTTAAATTATTTGCTTTACAGGCTTTACTCAAAAATTATGAAAACCAGATTTGTGGCTTAAATCGTTTTTATAATATTGGCTTAAGTCTAATCATTTAGCTTGTGGCTGAAACTAAAATTAAGATGTGACTTATTTAACTTAAGCTGGAATGATATTATATCATACGACTATAGTGAGTATACTCACGCAAGTTGATAGTTAAGTTATGTAGGTTGTCTCTATTAAGTATGCTAAGTTAAGTAAACATATTAAGTTATGCAAGTTGTCTCTGTTTCAAAGTAGCCGTCAAGTCACCTAAACCCATAATTTTAGCTTGGTTCAAATAATTTTGGTTGTGGCTTAAATTAAAATTAAATAATGTGGCTTAAGTAAAATAATTTAAGTCAAAAATTATAAAAGTTTAATTAGTAAAAATGACTTAAGTCATAGTGATAAATGGATTTTCATAGAAATTATATAACTTAAGCTAGACCACGTGACTTAGTCACAAAAATATGACTAGATTATCTGAATTAAGCTAAAATTGTATGTTTCAAGTTAACCAAATATGACTTAAGATGAAACTGGCTTTAGCTGGGATTAAGAGATGGTGATAACTGTCACATGTGACACATTTAATATAAGTCACACAACTAATTTTCGCTGCCAAGTCAAATAATTTTGCAAAATCCATATAGGTATAATTATGGCTTTAGTCAGATAATTTGGGACAAAGTCCGTGACTTGTAGTAATACTAAATACTTTAGGTTGATAGTTCATATTAAATGCATATAAATAGCTTAAGGAAAATGTATATGGCCTAAGTCAAAGTATAAATTTGCCGTAAACATAAATTATGTTACTTAAACTAAATCATGTGACTTACTTAGTAGACTTCAGCTGGAATTATTTGGGTTACGGTAAAATTTAATAATATAATTTCAACTCCAAAAGACTCACATTACAAGATTTCCCTGTTAAGTTAATTATAAATAAGTTATATCTAGTTCACATATAGCTGAGTGGCTTAAGCAAAATATATTGAACTTAAACTAGAATGATATATTATTTGATTTAAGCTAAATCTTTTGATTTAAGTCAATACAAAATTTATGAGAACTTAGTTAGCAAATATGACTTATTAAGTCATAGTGAAAATTAGTCTTTGATGTAAATTGTATGACTTATGAAAAATATGTCTAAACTATCTGGGTTAAGTTAAATTTGCATTCAATTTAAACGGATACGACTTAATATGAAACTGGCTTTGGCTAGAAATAAATAATGATAACAACTCCCACAACAGTCAAATAGTTTAGAAAATGTGAAACGTAAGTCACATTTCTATATTAACTGATATACTTAATTATAATTTAAGCCACAACTAGTTTTCATTCAAATTATTTTGTCAAACCCATATATAATTATTACTTTAGTCAAATAATTTGAAACGAATTTGTAAGTTAAACCCGATAGTTCTATAGCTTAAGTGAATTAATTATATGTAAATTAATCAGAATTTTTTGATTTGACCCACAATTACGTGGATTAAGCTCCCCATCTTAATCCACGTAATTGTGGGTTAACGGCTTAAGTCAAAGTATAAATTTGCCTTAACATAAATTATATGGCTTAAGCTAAGTCATGTGACATACTCAAATAAATATGACTATTTTATTTAACTTAAGCTAGAATGATATATGGTCCTCACTTCCATTAGATAATTTCCACGTGAGACCAATATTGCAAGATTAACCTGTTTACTTAATTATAAATAAAAGTCACTTCGAACTCTAGCTTCGAATTCTTATTTATGGCTGAACTGATACTTGTGCGGTTTAAGCCAAACTTATGAAAGTTAAGTAAGATAAATATGGCATAAATAAGTCATAGTTAGAATTTGGATTAAACATAAATTGTACGACTTAAGCTACTCACACGAACATGATTAAATTATTCAGCTTAAGGTAGAATTATGTATATTAAGCTAAGCCAAGGTGGTTTAAGCTAAATTTTAGTAGCGAAAATTAGTGACTTTCGTCTCACATTTCTTTCTAAACTATTAAACTGAAGTGGAAGTTATAATCCATATTTAATTCAAACTAAAGGCAGTTTTATCCTAAGTCAGTTTCGTTTAACATCAAACATACAATTTGAGCGTCACCCAAATAATCTAGTCATATTTATTGTGAGTAAATCACATGGTTTAGGTTAAGTCATATAATTTAAGTTTAAAGCAAATGTATGCTTTGACTTAAACCATATTTCTCACCTTTATTCACGTAATTGTGGTTTAAAACAAAGGATTTAGCTTAAATTGCATATAATTAAATCACTTAAGCTGCAAACATTTTGCTTAAGCTATATGCGCTTAATTTTAGTTTTAAATAACCTAAATTAGTTGAATTAAGCTATCGAGTTTAATTTGAAAATTAGGAACTTCCTTCTAAATTGTTTAACTATTTGATTGATGTGAATGTTATCATCCATATTTAATACTAGCTAAAGCCAGTTTTATCTTAAGTCACTTTCGTTTAACGTCAAACATACAATTTAACCTTAACCCAGATAATCTAGCCATATTTTTTGTGGCTAAGTGGCATGGTTTAGTCATATAATTTCTATATCAAGGGAAAATTTTGACTATGGCTTAAGTCATATTTTCTAATTAAGCTCTTCTAATTTTTAACTTACAAAGGATTCTGCTTAAACCAATATATCATTCTAGCTTAAAATAAATACATTTTACTTAAGAGACAAGGCCCCAATTTTTAGGTTATACTCGATAGTTCTACAATTGATTTATGTGTAATTTAAGCAGAATCCTTTGGTTTTAGCCACAATTACGTGAATTAAGGTAGGGCAATATGGCTAAGTCATAATTAAATTTGGCCTTAATCATAAATTATACTAGAACTGAGACATCTATTTCTAGGTATTTGTTGCTTAATTAAAATTTATTTATCTTAAGTTGGAATGAAATATTCGATTTAAGCAGAAAAGCTAGAATTAGAAAATATAACTTGAATCAAAGTGAAAATTTACCTTTAATATAAATTATCTGACTTAAGCTAGACCATCTGAGTTACTCACAAAAGTATGATTATAGATTATTTGGGTTAAGCCTAAATTGTATGTTTAAAGTAAAACGAAAAACTTAAGTAAAGGCGGGCTTTAGCTGGAATTAAATAATGATGTTAATTGGTAACTGTCACATAAGTCAAATAGTTGAAGAAATGTAAGACGTAAGTCACTTTTCTAGATTAATCTATATCCTTAATTATAATTTAAGTCACCAATAATTTAGGTTAAGTGGTAAGTTATAATTTTAATTTAAGTATATGAGTGACTTAAATCGTGTTTAAATGAAGGTAGGTATAGCATAAAAAAATGTGATTTAAGCAGAATCCATTGAATTCAGCGAAAATTAAGAGGCATGTTTGAAATTTAACTTTTCCATAAATTATATGACTGAAGGTCATGAAGCTCATGATTGTTAAGCTAGAATTACATAATAATATAAAGATTAAGAAGGGTTAGAATATGGTTAACTCTAAAGTAAGAGTCGGATGATTACATTTAGATTATTTAAGTCAAAATTATTTCCAGTCTTATATAGTTTAGGTTGTAGGTTAAACTAAAATCTAAAATGATATGTATTTATAACTTAAGTCTAGTGGATTAATCTAAAATTATATTAGCTGTAAGCTAGAAATATATGATTTAAAGAAGAATTGAATGGGCTTAAGGTTTGAACTAAAATTTGTCATAAATATAAATGTTTTGACTTAAGCCACTTTTCACTTGTGCAGATTACATCAAATGGGTTAAGCTAACAAATTGCAAGTGTTAAGCTAAAAAAAAAGTAGCTTAAACAAGAATTATTTGGCGTTTAGCTAAATGCCGATTTAAAATATCACCGACTGAAAAAAAGTGATTGTAGAGATAGATTGAAAATAATGTTTAACACTTCAATCCCCATTGACATCGCATCAATAAATTTTACCGAGTGGGGAAATTACTCTATGTACCATAAGAGAGAGATTAGCCGCTGAAGCAGCCCGAAAAAATCAATAATTAATCAAGGAGGGATAATCAGACATCGACCGCAACCCCAAATGTATATAATCACGAAGAATTGTCTTGAAGTTAATATTCAATCGTTTTATATACGGAAAACAGATTCTGTGAGGTCTAACAAGATGTGTCCATCAACGAATTATATCTTATCTCCTATGATATATTTTAGGTGTAGAAAGTTTTCTGAGGTGATCCTAAAATTAGTATCGGAACTCTATAGGAAACCATATGGAACTTATACAAATACCGAGCTTACCAATTGATAGCAGAGGGTGGTGGTATGTGAAATTACGTTAAGTTCAAGATACCACATTATAAGCTAGTATTTTCCTGATTAGTTCTAACACATGATTCACAATTGGATAGTAAAGTTAAGATGGTATTCAGGGATCGACGGAACTAAATATTTACGGAGAAACGCAGGTCGTTCTAAGAGCAGTTGATTCCAACACAGGATAACCTTACCCAAGATTTTATTTTTCCCAAAGCCATAGTCACAACGGAAGTTTGCAATAATGCAAACTGTCAAAATGGTTAAGTTGAAAAAGAGCCCGTTGACCAGTTTTTATACTCCATACTCCTGGTAAAATTATATATAAGTCGTTTCGCAATCACAACAACGCTATATAGATAGTATATATCAACTTGTGTAATTAATAAAAACTATATGTATACATATGTACATACATTGTTGCTTCATTCAAAAGATTAATTTACCAGTTTTGTCACAACATATTTCGTTCGACGATCGATGAACATCTCAATCCCGTCATGTAAAAATTTCACTTCAATCTTTCAACTTTTTTTTTAGAAATTTATTATCTTGTCACATTAATTATCAAATCAAAATGCTAACAATAAAAAGTAAAATGATAATTTTTCTAAAAAAAAAATAAGTAAAAGTTGCTAATTAATTCGAATAATACTTTGTGTAAAGCTTTTTAGTCGTATTTGTAGTTAAACCGGCTACGTTTAACTCTATATAGGGCTATGACAATAAAAAAATTTCCAAAAATAGTATTTTTTTGTTGTTGTTAGAATAAACCTATATAGATTTTCAGTTGCAATGGTGGTACACCTCAAACCTACGATACAACACGCACAAAATATATAAGAAAACCGAAAAATCGAAAGTTGGTTTTGATGTCAAAACGAAATCGTATGAAAGCTTTTCTTCATTTCGGTTATATACGTATTAATCATAATGTTACATTTTGATCTATACGTGAAGTCTTGTTTTCATTTATAAAATATTTTTATACAATAAAATGTTGTTATGTTTGTGTTACATTGAATTATAATAGATAAATAGAGAATTTATCTCGAGTCATTTCCATCCATTAGTGTGGATTTTTTTATGATTTTTGTCATTAAAATTTATATGAATTGGACTTTGAACAACATGCACGATAAATATTGAATGAACCTGTATAGATAGGTTAAATAGAATGTCACAATATTTTAATTGGTATATATATGTAGCTAGATATCGAAATGAAAGCTCGTTTGGTTTGATATCCTATGATAAGTCAAGAAGTACTCATTCAACAAAAAAAACTCTAAAATACATTTGGAACTGATAACTAAAATTAGCAATCAGTGCTAGTATATAAATAAATTGGTCACAATAGCAGATAAAGAGTTACGGCAACTTATTCAACCGAAAGTGAAAGCTACAGTGGTAGTGGTCACATTGCATACAAAAATATGATTAATCAAATAATCGCAATTCATGAACATCAGATGACCAAAATTAATTATTCCATTTACATCACTCGGCCGTTACGCTAATCGAAACGGACACATAGTGGAATGCCGACATCAAAGGTAGTGCCGATTGTCAAAAAGTTTGTGTACGAATTTGCTTGTTTTAGTTTTTTACTTCAATTCAATACATTTTTTCAGTTTCAAAAAAAGATCTAGGACGAAGCCAAATCGTGTGAGCAATTGTGACCGATCGATTGTGACCTCACAATTTGAGTTTAACCTTTACACCGAGTTCTTATCGTTGCTATAGGAGTGACAACAAATTCAAAGAAGACAACAAATTCAAATACAATCGAATTCTGGGTATAATGATACAGTATATATAGAAAGAAATCGCAAACCAGTTATGAAAACACATCGAAGCACTCAAAACTATCACTATACAATTTTTTTTTGTCAACTATGTTCTTTGTAGCTACTCTCAACACTAATAATGTTGATTAATGTATCGAAACTTTGCATGAAACTTTCAGATTTGCATGAAACTTTCAGATTTGTATCGATACTTCAAAAACATTTCGAACCAAACTTTTACAACCAGTGATGATTTAACTTTAAATATTGATAATTATGTTCGGGGGTACCAGAACCAAACTCTCGAGAATACCTGTCATTTTTCAGGGACGGCAATGTTGGCGGCGAAGATGATAACGCGAAAGATGATGAAACCGATTTCAAATGTTTATAGAGTTGTCATGACTGCTCGAGCCTTCTGTTAAATATTGTATTGAATTCACTGAAATAAAATAGTGGGATGGAGAACTAAACCAAAGCTTTATCGCGGCGAGCTAACGAACGAAGCATGTAAATAAATTCAATTTGTTGCAATATTTGCTTGACTCAAAATGACGGCATTCGTCAACATTTGGAAAACATATACCGATATCTAAAAAATGTCCCACCAACGAGTTTAGAGTTTTGGTTCTTTTCAAATTTTTTAATTGTAACTGAGCAAAACTCATCTAGTATCTCAAATTTTCTGACATATTCCATCCTTAAATCGCTATCCTTAATCCTCACGTACACCAGAGTACATTAACAATACTACGAAGAACGTTGTTTGTCTTCTTGATACAGCCCTATACCTGGATTACCATACGTCCATATAGCTTTCGAAGTTTGCTGGTAGAGGAGTAATTTATTGTGATTTATATATTTCTGTACTCAATGTTAAGTTCTTCCTTTATCTTTTCCACCTGCTCTTACCACTTTATCAAAGCATCAAGCCTACGTATTAGGCTGTTTTAGCATATGGTACCTGCTCTCAATTAATTTTTATTGTTATCGTATTAGGTTCTTTAGAGTCTGTCGATGCCAATTTTCGTGAATTCTCCATTGATGTCCACAATAAAGAATTTGGCCAATTTGGTTCATCTGGATATGGTCCAGAATACGTTGTACCCAAAAGAATTTTAACTCTGTCCACGCGAATGACCCGAAGTATATGTGTTTGGGTTCTTTTGATCGTTGATGAAGAGTTCACCGGGAACCTTCATGTTTGGACCATCCACTAGCTCTGCTGGAGTGCAGTTGAGGCCTTCCTTGACTGAGGTTCAAACATACCCAATAATACGGTTGGAAGATCGGAATTATAATGGGATGTATCACATCGAGCTGCTAAAGAGGTTTAAGCTTCTGGAAAAGGAGTAAATCGGTCGACCTTCGTTAGAATGTAATGATAGCCATTCGATTGGGGCAGTGGATCAACTAGGTCCAAGTGAATGTGCGTTGAAACATTCTTTTGACATTTGATATAAGATTTCGCCCAGTTACTTGTATCAGTATTGCCGGGATATGATAGCCCATGCAGACAATCGAAAATTGTTCGTCGTATGTTCTTGGGAACAAAGGGTCGATTTTTACCTGTCGATGTCTTACACCAAATTTGCTGCTGGCTGTCTGGTAGGTAGATAGACTTGTTGCAGGTTGACTCGTAATTTCGGATTCCGAACTAAAATCACTTTATGCAATTCATCGTCATCTTGTTGCTGTTGGAATAATTCTTTCAGGTCGAAAGATTGTTGATTTGACGCGGATATCTAGTGAACACGTTTCATCAGATCGGGGCAAACAGTCGCTCACCACATTTTGTTTACCTTTGATGTGATGAATGGCTGTCGTAAATTGTAAACGTCCTGATGTTGTCGGTGAGACATTTTTTGTCATAAATATGGAGAGAAATTTCGTTCCTCGATGAAATTGCGAAAATGTTTTATTTATGCTAGATATATAGCAAGGAGTTCTCTATCAAATGTATAGTATTCGACTTCCACTGGAGAAAGCTTCTTTGAAAAGAACGCAAGTGGCTGCTAACATCCATTATTGCATTGTTGTAGGACAGCTGCAACTGCTATACTGGAAGCGTCGGTAGTAAAGTTCAACTCTGTGTCGTGCCAAAAGAGTGGAAAAGGCAAGAGCACGCTTGACCTCATTGGAAGACGCGGCTCATGCTGCGGGCCAAGAGAAGTTTCTTCTGTGTTTCCCTTTCTTATATTAGTACGACGACCAAATGACTGTGAATAGGCGATAACAGTTATTTGGAAAATTTGAAATACTGTCTGTTTAAATACTGTCTCGAGATGCTATCTATATTCCATCTCGGAGTGACTCGCAATGAGGATATCATCATATCGATTTGCGAAGGCCAAATAACATTCGGGTGTTATTATCGCTGTTTTATGCATGTTTATCATCTAAAGTCATGGAAATATGAGCTCGTACCAACATTTGTGATTCTCTGCATAGTTTATTTGTTGCCTCCTCTTCAATATTATTTCTAGTTGCAATAGTTTCTTCTCTTGTTGTGGGTAAGTCTCTTGTATACAATAGATACAAAATTGGTCCCAAAACGAGACCTTGAGGTACACCAGCTAGTATTGAATTCAATACTAAAGTGAGAATGAGATTCCTTAAACTATTAGCGGTTTCATTATTTTAAGAAGAAGCTTCTCAAATAGCTTGGAAATTTACCCATAAGATTATCTGTCGTTAGGCGGACTATCTGGTTTAGCTATCAATGCTGGTGTGGAACATACAATACTTCAACAGAAATGCTGCAATAATTTTTGAAATTGCTTTCTTAGGGAAGGATCAAAAGATTTGGCCTGTGACCAAATCATACCCTAGAGTTTCGAAAGTGGCGGCAGTTTTCCAGTGAGTGTCATGACCAAATTGTCATCGAAGAAACACCTTTAAGATCAACAGATTCGAAAATTTAACGTGTGAATGGCAAAACTTCTGGAAACTGGATAGGAGAATATATATGCTAATGCTGCAGACCAGCATCTATAACCACACTAGAAACACTTTTCATTATTATTCCAACAATCCCGATTTGAAATTAATCCACATAAAGAAGTTGCCTTTGACTTTCATGTCGTGTGGCCGTGTTTCTTTTTTCTATTGATGTTTTTCTAATTTTTTGTTTGTTTGATAATGGTGACCAATCAATATTGTGCAAAATTTAATTGACCATTGTTCGCTGGTTAAATCTTTGCGTGCTATATACTCACAAGATTGTTGAAGAGAACAAAGAAACTATATAAGTTACGGTGGACAGAAAAAACGCCACAAAGAAGAAGGAACATTCAGAAATATTAATTGGCTACGCACTCAATTACCGATGAAAAGTGATATGGTCACAATAAGGTGTGTACATATTCAAATACGTTTTTTGATAAATAATAAATACTGATGATTGCAATCATTGTGAGTTGTTTGCCCGTCGAGTTATTTTAATATATTTGTACTTTATACAAAGTATTGTACTTTCGCAGACAAGCCTCTCAATGGCGGAGAACTTATGATCGCCAAAGTAAATTAACTTTATCAATTTTGGACACATCATATGTTGCGTCAGTACACAAAGCTCAACTACTTGAATGAGATGAATAAATTATATACGGCATAAGGGATTGTCGTAATACTCGTAGTTGCTGACCAACTTTATAAAAAGTTCGTTTGATAAATGACTAAATCGTGGCTAAAATAAAAGTTGGCCCCTTAGCACTTGATCAGCCATCGTTGAAGCTATAGTATCAAGTTGTATCAATTTTTTATATAAATTAACCTATAATGCGACTTGTTTTATTCAACTAAATGGGGGTAATTTATCATTGAGTTTGGTTTTGAATGTATATAGATCAACAATCGCTAAATGGTGGCTAAAAGTATAAAAAACAATAGCTATTCGATGCTGAACCAGTAAATTCTAGACAGTTTTAAACTTGACTTGGAGGACTGAGGTGTAAGACATAATTATGAAAGCTAAACCAACTTAATGTGTCTTATGTTCTGCCATCTTGGTATCTAGAACATTATCAATAGTAAGAATCAAAAACACAATCAATGTTTATAGAAATTGACAGGTAAAGTTTTGAAATTTATAAAATTATTTACAAAATATGTTAGACATCAATGTAAATATCATTTTAATAGAGTTTGTGTACAAAAGATACTTGGAATATTAGCATTCTTAGCCCACTTGTACGATTTTTAACCCGGCACTTCCCTCGATCTAAACGATTTAGTTTAACTGATCTATATATCATTATTAAAATTATATTTATTAATTACTACACGAATGTCATTTTAAATTTATTACCTAAAAAGTTAGTAGTGGATGCGAAGCATTTTCGCATAACCTGACCGCAACTGAAATATGTAGGCGCGATTAAGCAAAAAGTTGATCTCCCGCTAATACGACGAATAGTCCACGAGTGACGTATAGTATTATAAATTGTACATCCTCTGCTATTTTACTTGTTTTTATTTTATTTTATTAAAACGGTTGGAACCTACAGAGGTTCCGCCCTCAATGCCACAATGGGCCCATGGTGAAAACATGGAGGATCTATCCTTAGCAAACTGTAAAAGTTTGAACCAACACTTGGGATTTAGCTTTGACAAAGGACGGACAGCTGCCAAGATAGTGTAGGCAGTCGTCCACTTCCTCCAGACAGTCATCACAAAGACCACCCTTTTTTCAATGATGAACCGTCTCGCCTTTCGTTCGTCACCTAGTAGTAGACGGCCACTTATGTCCCAGTTCAAGTAAAGCAAACTTCTTCATAGCGTCTTTACCACCATTGAAAGATAGAGGGATTGCTGGCTGATTTTTTATATACTAAAGTCAGATTAGAACGTATGAGAGCAAAGGAAATTAATTTCGGGCTGTAATCTTTAACCAGTTTAAACGTAGTCGGATTATTAAATGTATTAAGTACGGCTTTATTATCCGTGCAGATAATAATATCCTTCCCTAAATCACTAAACTTAATCACTATAGGTAAGTGCAATTAATTCGGCTTGAAAAACCGTGCAGTGTTCACCCCAGACAACTCGATAATCTGAGCCCATACTTTGGGCAATATAATACAAACTCCGCACTGACTTTTGAACGAGAGCCATCCGCAAAAACAGCTATCTCGGGCAACTGTCTATAGAAATCCTGCGTGACCCATAGTTCTCTCGAAGGGAAAACGACCGAGAATCAATTAGTCAAGTTAAATTCGGGCAATAGCCTGTCATTCACCATTTCAACCTCCGCACTAGGTGACTTAGACTTATTAAGAATCTATCTATGTACTCCGTACAAGTCCCGAGGGCATTCCATACAACAGTGCACCTCGAAACGCCGCAGAGCACGCAGTACCAAGTATGTAAGCCTGCAATTCGGGCAAGTATAGAATTGACTCCATAGCAAGAAAAGGAGTAGACAGCATAATCTCGTTTATAGCTCTACAGGCTGCCATGTGCAGTCCATCCAGCCTTGCTACAGAAGACGACAGTTTCACAATTGACCCCCATACAACTGATGCATATACGACAGTAAAACTAAATAAATAAATAAATATATTAGCACTGTCTCTACGTCTGGAAAACACAACCAGATCAGTTTTAAAGAGATTAACGTGCAACTCCTTTTCAAGACACCAAATATCCACTATATTAAGGTCGTTCTGCATCAAATAAGATAAGACGTTCAGTTATTTACTAGAAATTGTCAAAACGAGATCATCCGCGTAGCTTTGCACGAAAAACCTAACTCACGGCATTTTCACAAGTAATTCAAACCAATGCGCAGGTGGTATAATGTACTTGTGTGAATGAGAAGAATGGGTTGAATGAATGTTCGTGTGAATGTGGGTATTGCACCGTGGGCCCATTAGTGGCATTGAGTGCTGGAGTAAAATCCGCCCAATTTTAATTTTTTTAAATTTTTTTAATTCAAACCATGAGCCACAACAAGAATGAGAGTACTCCTCCTTGCGGGCATAGCCTTTGGCGTTTTTGGCGAACACTGATGAGCCATACAGCTCAGTCTCAATTATGCGAGTTTTGAGCATAAAATCGATGAATCTAATAATGGTTTGATTAATATTAAAATTGGTACACGCACTCGTGATCGTAGAAAACGAACTGCTATCAAAAGATCCCGCAATGCCCAGGAAGGTACCTGCTAGAAACTCTTGTTTTTAAGTGAACTTTCGATCCTATAATTACGAGTCAGCTCTGTAAGCATAATGCATGTTACTGAGAGGGGAGTTAAAGGAGTTAAATAGTTATCGCTAATAAATCTATCGATGATCCCCTCTCAAGCTTTAAAAAAAGTAGGGTTCCGGCTAAAATTTAGACCTATAAGTGGCTTGTCATGATTTGTTACAAATCGTATGTACACTATATTCGTAAGCTTAAAACATCCAATATTCGTTTTATGGCCAAACAATTTTTATCAAATTTTATACTTCTCCGGTTTTTTCCAGCTTCATTATCCTTACTTAACCGAAGAAGTTTTAATGTTCGAAAATCAGCACCATTTTAGGAGGTTTGGAGGATTTAAGCGAGCCTTTCAGGATATTTTTGAAATATAGGATTACCTTCCCTCGATATACTTCGCTAAGTGAGTGAAAGTGGATTGGAAGCATTGCTAAATTATTTGTATATACGTATGTGTATAGATACCGCGAGGACACGATCGGATACATTTTTTAAAATTGAGTGGGCAGCTTGAATTTATACAAATAGAAATACAGAATGAATCGATTATTATATTTACGAGCTTAAAGCTTGCACATAATTAACCAACATATTTACTTTATAACAAAATGTCATGAGTTTTAAAAATGTAACTCCCATCCTATAGTTTATTAGCTCATTAGTTTGTGGTGAGATAATATGTGATACAATTTCAATGCCATTTGG
Source organism: Tipula unca (assembly GCA_951394425.1). Lineage (NCBI taxonomy): Eukaryota > Metazoa > Arthropoda > Insecta > Diptera > Tipulidae > Tipula > Tipula unca. Next base: position 76,124,902 of record OX596380.1, read on the forward strand.
AAAACCAAAATAAAAATAAAAATAAACCGAAATCGTTTAATTAGCTTAAGCAAATCGCGATGTTGACCAGATAAATTTCGCGATTGCCAATTTGTTACTCAAATTGACGTAACTCGTTTTATCACCTCTCTCTAAATGTATATATGTATATCCAGCACCTATATAGTTAATGCTTTGTTTGTATGTACAAACAATTTGAACGGTTAACAAATAGTTTAGAAATATTTCATCGAATTGTCGGTCCAATGAATTTATTACGACTTCAGATAAATGACATTTAAAACAAAAACTATTCAATACATTTGAATAAGTAGTAACTTAATGAATTATCAGCATGCACTTGTTGTTGTTAAACTCGATTTAAATATTAGTTCATTAGTTATGACGTTTACATTACATAAAGGAAGGTAAACAACTTTATAGCAAGCAATTCAAATTAATTTAAGTTAGGTTGGTAATTTAATATTTTGACAACTGCAAACTATATTCTTAAGACTTTATTCGGTGTATTACGACACATGGCAAAACGTATGCATGCATTTAATTAATTAAGTAATTATAAACACATGATGATAGTTTTAATGTCAAGATTATCATTAATATCTCAAGTTGAATGCAATTTATACAATTTTGTTGTCTCGTACATACAAGTTTTATGTTTCTCGCATTTTTTTTTTTAAATTTATGCTAATTTGATTGGAAAAGTAATCAAAATGTAATAATAGAGTTTATACTTTCACTTAGCTATAGTTATAACGATTTTATGATGACGATTAGAAAATTACGATCAATAAATTATTGGATTTACATATAATTTCGTATGGCCTTGGCGATTATTACATGCAGTTTAAGATGGTGTTACTTCTCTTTTGAATTTTTTTAAATTTTAGTGAAATTAAATCTATATGTATGTGTCGTAATACATCAGCCTATAAAATTGAATATTGAAATTTCTGTGATAAAGTATATCAGGAGACATTTACAATGTTCTCTTTAAAAATCTTTAAAGTACATATTGAACAAAACTGTCAAGCTTCAGTTGAAAAAAACACAAAAGTGATTTAAGAACAACTGAAATGTTGCTGGAATAGGAAAATCGATAATTGGAGATTAGTGTTTCTTGAGTGCCATATTGTATGAAGCATTAAGTTTTTTACTGAACTAGCGTCTTAAGACAATTTGAAAGCGTGTCATATACATAATTCTAAGCTAAGCATTATACCTTTTAAACTCCAAGATAAACGTAGGAGATAATATCGCAGTTGTGGATGTTTTCCGTTGCTGAATTCTCAAAGATGCGAACAGAACTTAAAACGTTCAATTCGCTTCAACAAAGTACTATAGTACGAACTGCGATGTAAGGTAAGTGTACGGTGACAAATTAATTTTTTAGTTTCTGTACGGTGACAAAATAATTTTTACATGGGCACTTAAGGAGCCTATAATTGGTTATATTCTAAAAATATAGGCAGCACAACCAGAAATGAATCAAAGGATTTGAACTAGCTTGGTGCGTTATTCTAAAATTTAAAATTTACTTTAAAATCCTAAGACACTAAAATTCGAAATTCTTGTGAATAATAAATTTAACCTTTTTAAAATAATTGAAACGAAATTTTAAGTTTTTAAACCTTAAATATTCCGAAGTACTTTGTTTTGGAACGTCTGTATCATCTTGATGTTCGTTTTCTTGGTACAACCCCAAAGTTGTATACCATAGGTCCATACCGGTTTCAGTATTTGCCGGTATTGTATTCAGTATTTGCCGGTACTTTTTTGTGTATAGATAGTTCAGAATGTCTACCTCAGAGCTAATACATCTTCCTACACTTCATGTTCAGCTCTTCCTTTTCCTTTTTGACAAGTATCCAGATATTTTGTTAGTAGCTTTTTCTACATTGTTCCCCACTGCCAAAATCGCAGTACCATCAGCATAACTTGCTATATAGTTGCTTCTTCGATAGGTGGTATATCCCGAGTATACAGGAGGTACTACAAGACAGGGCCCAACACGCTACCTTGTGGTAATCCAGCTGAAAGTTTCTTTAGGTCCGAGTATTCGTCTTCATATTTTACACGGAAGTGTCTATCGGTTATGTATGATTTCAGAGTTTCATAATATTGTTTGGGAAGATCTCACTTGAGCTTGAACTCCAATCCTCTGTGCCAAACTCGGTCAAATGCTTGCGCTACATCCAGGAAAACGCTTGAACTTATTTTTTTAGTTTCTAGTGTACGTTTTATTATATCTGTGATTCTATGGCGTTGTTCTATAGTCGAGTGGTTTTCTCTGAATCCAAACTGGTGGTCAGGAATGAGATTTTTGTCCACTATTATGGGTTTCATTCTCTCCAGGAACAATTTTTCAAAAATCTTGGCTATGATTGGGAGTATGGATATCGGTCTGAAGGACTTTTTATCGTTACATTGTTTGTTAGGTTTTAAGATCGTGATTACCTCTGCCACCTTCCATTTCCTTGGAACGTATCTTAGTCTAAACACAGCGTTGGTTATATGGAGAAGTTTACGTATCGCTTTATTTGGTAATTCTTTAATGATTTGTCCAGTTATGAGGTCGTACCCAGGAGATTTCTTCATGTTTAAATTTTGAATTTCCTCTTTTTGCTCTTGTAGAGATACACTTTGTATTTCAAGCTCATCAGATCGTTTCAGTAGGTTAACATTTTCATCCGCAGTTTGCCTGGGTAATGGTTGAAACGTTTCTTCTAGGTGTCTCGCAAACAAGTCAGCTTTTTGTTTAGCGCTTCGAGCCCAGGTTCCATCCTCACTTCTAATTGGTGCCGTCGAGTTGGTTGGTCTCTTAAATACTTTCGGTGCAATCCATAAGTGGTATTCGGTATCTTTTTGGCTAGTAAGTGACGATAAATATGTACGTATTGATTCATTCTTAACTGTTCTGATCATGGATTTCAACTTGTTACATAGGATATTAAGGACTGAATTTTATTTTACTTGGTTTGATTTATGTGTCAAAACTTTCGAGCTTTACGTTATTTTGCCACAAGCTCTCTTAATTCAACTGGATAGTTTTTACAGTTTTTGTTATTTGCGTATTTGAAAGATGTACTTTGCCACGCAGCTTGTTGTATGTTTTCTATTAGCCTTTCTACTTCCTCCTCGACTTGTATACTGTTCCTTATTGGTGCTTGAATATTGATATTCTAATAATTCTCGAACATTTTTCCAATTGGACTACCAATACCAACATTAGATAGGCTCGCTGTGATTTCTTTTCCAGTTACTGTTTCACTGACCGTCATAATAACAGGACAGTGGTCCGACGTAAGCTCTTCATTATTTTCCAAACGATAGTTTAGTTATCTGATATAACTTTTGTCACATAAAAGTCTATAAGATCCGGTGTTTTGTTTAAATCTGTTGGCCAGTAAGTTGGTGAGCCACCACATTGAAAGTCACATTTTAATTTTTGTCCTGCTTCAAACGACTCTCTCCATTTCGGTGTGGTAACTCTGGAGCCCCTGCAGTATGTATTTTTCGCATTGAAGTCGCCACCAATGATAAAACAACCTTCCATGGTGTTAAAAAGTTCTTCATAATCGTCTCTTTTCAGCTGTTTATTGCTGATTTATTAATTTCTTTGTACTTTGTGCGAGCATTGATAGTTGTAGCTTGCATAGATTCACTTTCAATTTTTAATTCTTCGTTGTGTTTTAAATTCTTTTTAATAAGAATGGCAGATCAGCCTCTCTCCCTGCTCTTTCTCTCTCTGATGGATGGATAGCATGGTAAAATCTGTATCCACGTATTCTGGCATATTAGGAGTTAGTGGGTTTCAGAAAATAGACAAATGTCAATTTTTTGTTTAAATAGAAATATTTCCAGCTCGGGGATGTGTTGGATCAGCCCATTCGCTATTATACTGATCGTTTGTAAATTTATTTTTATTTTCTAGTCGCGTTGAGTAATGACAAGTTGACAAGTTTCTCAACTGTTCAAATATGAGTTTATTGATCTCAGCCGCTCATCAAGTTTTTTATTTAGAGCATCTATGCATTTCACGACCTCTATCAAAATTTGGCCGTCGTTGCTATCTTTTGCTTTTTCGTCTTGACCACCTGTGCATATGATTCTTTTCCTCGTGATTTATATAATTCCCGTTTTGTCTGTCGATTTGTCGGGGCTTCACTAGCAGGGTTTCTACGGTTTAGATCAGACTTTCTAGTGCGATTTCTTATATTTTGTAAATAATACATTTTGCAGCTCAGTTCCTATCTAATGTACACGTGCTTGTAAGGTTACCAGCACATTTAACGCATCCTGTCATACGCCCATAGTATCTCTGAGTATGATTGAAGCCCTGACATTTGTTACATTGGACTATCAGCAGTGACTTTTTCTTCACTGGTTCAATTCTGACTTTCATATTTTGAATTGCTCGAATATCATGAATTTTTTGAATATTTTCCTCCTTTTCAAACGTTAGCATGAATAGCGGTAGCCCGCGTTTTGTGACGACACGGTTGCTTTTATCATCTAGCTGTCTCTCTTTTTTTTTTTAAATTCTAGATAACGAATTTTAAATTTTAAAACAAACATTATCAAAAAATTACAAATTAGAAATTGTAATTTTAAAATCGGGAATTTCAAATTCTAACAATTTCAGCTCACAAATGAAATTTCTATAATGTTAGTTGTGAAAATTTGAAATTATCAAAATTTCAGACACAGAATGTTTAAATTTAAAAATTCAATTGTTATTAAATTCCAACCTCACAAATTTCAGAGATAAGATTCCAAAATTACAAAATTTTTGGAAATTTTAATTTTTAATTTTATCAAATTTTAAAAATTTCGGTTTCATGATATCAGAGATTCGCGATAGTGCCTAATTTTAAATTTTGCTTTCACGATGCTGAAATCTAAAACGAAGATAGTCAAAATTCTTGGTGCTTATAAAAATATGAAATTGAGATAAAATTGTAGAATTGGGCGTGCTCGTTTCACGAGTAAGAATCACAATTTGTTTTTAATTATTAATTTTAAAGACTAAACTTTTAAATAATAAAATGTTAATTGTAAATTCAACATAAATATTTTAAAGTACAAATACTATATTCTAAAAACGATTTTCTAAATCACCATTTTCAACAAACAGAATTTGAGTTCTAAAATTTTAAAGATATGGGAGTCTCGAATTACGAATTTTAAATTAAAAATTATCGAAATTTTAAAATTTTAAATTAAAAGACTTTTCCACCAAATTCTAAAAATGTCAGAGATTTTCGATGCTTAATAGTAGTTTACAAATTTTAATTTTATATACGAATTCCTAAATTTCAGAGAATTTCAAAATTACGAAACTCAATTTTTAAATTAAAATAAAATGTTATCAAATTCTAAAAGCTTCAGATTCGAAATTCGAGAGAATCAATGCCAAATTTCAAATTTTAATTTCATAATACCTAAAATTGTTTAGAAGTTGGTAAAAAAATTAAAGATTTAATATTATTGAAACAAAATTTAAAATTTTTAAATATAATTTTAAACAAAATTCCAGTTCTAAAATTTTAGATATTCATTAATTATAGAATAACGAAAGACAATTAAAAAATATTGAAGAAAATTGACAGATTGTAACATGATTGAAGTTAAAATTATGAATAGCACCTGCGATCACCCGTCCTACTAAATGTTTTACAAATCATAATTTTAAAATACGCTAAACCCTATAAATTTTAAAACTTATTCGCACTTTTAGAACTCTACAGAATTCAATTTTTAAAAAATGAAAATTCGAAAATTTGAGAATTTAAATTTTAAAAATAAAATGCAGCGTATCAGAGATTCTCGATGCTTAGTTCTAAATTTTAGTTACACGTCTCTAAAACCTAATTACTACAGATTTATATACCCAGTTCTAAATCAAATTTTAAATTATAAAATTTCTTAACTACAGAATTAAAGTTCCATGAATATCTGAAATTCTAAATTTTTAAATTCTCATTTTACGAACAGAGTTCGCGTTCTGGTAATCTGATTTTATAAAATAATTTTTTGTAATTTCAAAATTTCTTTTTATTTCGAAATTATAAAATGTAATTTCAAAATTTAAAATTTTAAATCTATATTTTAGTTGTAAAAAACTCAAAAATTTTAAAATTATCAAAAAACCACATTAAGTTTTTAAATATAATTTTAAAAAAAATCGAGTTTTGTATTAAATTTGAGATGTTCAGGAAGGAATTCCCAATTTACGAGATTCAATTTAAAAATTAATGAAGTTCGAACAATTTTAAATTTTAAAATGTAAATTCGACATTCTGACCAAACTATAGAAATGTCTGAATCTAAGTGCGTATATTTTCAATTATTGATTGTGTACCAACAACACGAAGTGACAGTTAAAGATAATTCCATTGTACTGTAAAATTAAGTGTTTTTTTTTCATAAAAATTCGACGCTCAAATATTGGTCGCAATACGCGAAGAAACCAAGCGATTAGACGATATAGAGAAAATATTAATGCTGACCAACAATTATCAGAATTAAAGACACAAATGCAGCGCAACTTACAACGTGAAATTCAACAAGAAAATATAACCGAAATTCGAAGAGTTACTACTCGAAGAGTAAATAGAAATGTTCGAGTTGCGGCAAAAGCATTGAACGCTCAATACGAGCGGAACAGAAGAGCATTAGTAATTACTCCATTTCATCGTATTGCCTTTAATTATGAAGCAGACATCGATTATTACGCCCATCCTAAAATTTTTATCGGTTACATGGATAAAGAATGCAATTATTGCATGTATTTAAATTTGGGATGTGTTACTCTTCAGGTAAGTTTTTTTTGGACATTAACCACACCTTTCCCCCTTTTTATTACGTCAAAAATTCATCAAATATTATCATAAAATATTTCAGGTAAAGTTGTTTTACCAATTTTAAATCCACCACCTGAACCTTTAAAATCCTTGATGACAGGAGAATCAATTCAAACCTATTTTTGTCAAAAATAAGGAAATTTAATCAATGCTTCCAAATGACATCTTTTGGCGCAAAACAAATTACCAATATTGATTCTCTTGGTCGTAATTTTACATCAACTTTTAAAATTCAAGGCCAAGTTTATCACCACATTGGATCAATGTATCCAATGCCAAATGAAAATTCGAAATTTTCGCGAATATATTTTATTGGATCAAATGAACAGCATTAAGACAATTTAAAAATTTTTAATGCAAAAAAAAATTAATTAATACAATTGTTCCAAAAAATTACACCACAATTGGAAATTGATAATTAAATGATCGTCATTAAAGTATATAAAACACCAACAGGTGTCCACGTCCTTAGATATAATGCACCAACAGTTGATGAAGTTGATATTGTAATGGTTGGGGAAGCTTTTGAATCACATGACATAGTTATTAAGCGTAGAGATAACGTCATTCAGAAAATTGAAGACAGCCATCGCTCTTACATCGCATTGCAATACCCTTTAATTTTTTGGGAAGGTGATGATGGATATCACATCAACATAAAACAAACAAATCCACCCACCGGCGCAGAACTGACCAAAAAAGCTAGTGCTATGAATTATTACGCTATTATTATCACATTCTAAAATGTAGATTTTTATACCATCACTATGTTGTCGATATGTATGGCAAAATTGAGAGTGAACATGGGTAATACTGTTATTCTTCTTTCATCATACATTGGCAGTTCGCGTCATATGCAACAGTATACTCAAGACGCTATGACTATCGTTCGTCATTACGGGACACCCGATTTATTTATAACATTCACATGTAATCCAAAATGGAACGGTATAGTAAAATTATTAAAGCATGGTCAACAATCGCATGGTCGACATGACATTATAGCACGAGTTTTTAAACAAAAGCGAAAATCCTTAATGGATCTCATTACAAACGAATTGTTGGATGTATTCGATCGAATGGCAAAAACGAGGACTTCCTCATGCTCATATATTAATTTGGCTGACAAATAAAATAAGATCAATCGATATCGACAACGTAATAAGCGCTGAAATTCTTGATGAAGAAGGCACGGATTGACCAGAAGAAGGCACCAGAATTGCTTGAAATTGTTAAATTAAATATTGTTCATGGTCCATGTGGAGCACTTAATATGAATTCTCCATGTATGATTAATGGTAAATGTTCCAAAAGTTTTCCTAAAGATTCCTGGAATTGATGGCTATCCATTATATCGTAGAAGAACCACTGAAAATTCTGGAATTTGAAGTTGACAATAGATGGATTGTGCCTTATTCCCCGTTTTTATCAAAAACATTTAAGGCACACATTAATGTTGACCTATGCTCATCCGAAAAACCCATAAAATATATTTCCAAATATATCAACAAAGGAACTGACATGGCAGTTTTCAATATTGAGCGACAAGACAATTTAAATGACGAAATTTCAAGATTTCAAACTGGAAGATATATAAGCACCAGCGAGGCTATTTGGCGTATTATTTCATTTTCAATGCATGAAAGAGATCCAGCAGTAATTCATTTAGCGGTACATCTTCAAAATGGACAACGTGTCTATTTTACAGACCAAAATATTGCATAACGAGCTGCTTCTCCACCAAAAACTACTTTAACAGAATTTTTCAATACATGTCAACAACAAAATTCATTTACACATAATTTGCTGTATTCAGAAATGCCTTCCGACTATACGTGGAATAAAAAAAATGGGAACTTCGAAAATGTGATACACCTGTCGATGGACATCCTGGCATTTTTAAGTCAAATGTTTTAGGTAGAATTTACACCATTCATCCAAATCAAAAAGAATGTTTCTATTTACGTTTATTATTAATTAATGTTCGAGGACATACATCATTTACCAATTTAAAAACAGTTAATGGACACCAACATGAAACATTTCACGCGGTATGTTTGGCTTTGAATCTATTAAGAAGCAGATTTACATTGGGATTTCACATTATACGATGCAGTCATTACCTCATCTTCAAAAAAAATTCAAAAATGCAATGACTGAGGATATCCTTCACACATATGGCAGTATTCACAACGGTAACACAATTGATTTCTTACCAATCTTGCTCAATGGCTGTTTAATTCGACTTGAGGATATCTGCATCACTGACATGATCAATCATACAACACGGTTGATTTATTTGAATTTATTCAAATTAATAAGCCAAAATTGATAGATGAACAAAAAATTATTTACGACAGAATTTTACATGCAGTTCAAGCCCAAACTGGGGGCTTCTTTTTTTGAAAAACTAGAAAAACTTTCATGATTTCACTGTTATTAGCAGAAATTCGTTCCCAAGGTATAACATTGCATTAGCCGTTGCTTCGTCGTCAGGAATTGCTGCAACTTTATTAGATGGAGGGAGAACAGCACATTCAGCATTTAAACTGCCATATAAATATTCAAACTAATCTAAACGCAACATGTAATATAAAAAAAAATTCAAACATGGCCAAAGTACTGCAAAAATGTCGCATTATAATTTGGGACGATTGCACAATGGCTCATAATTTTACTATCTGGTGATTTCAGACAAACACTACCCGTTATGCCACGATCAACATATGCTGATGAAATAAACGCATGCCTTAAATCTTCATTTTTATGTGAAAGAGTAATACCTGCAATGAAATTAACCACAAATATGCGTGTACTTATCCAAAACGATCCTTCTGCTGAATTTTTTTCTAAACAATTGCTTGACATTGGAAATGGAATAATTGCTGCTGATCAAATAACCAAAGAAATCGAATTTCCAATGTTCGGCGGGACGCGCTGTTGAATGTATTCAGTCGAGTAGTGAAAATGCCAATTGCCACATACACATATCCTCATTTGGTTGGTTGAGAAGATAAGACCGAATGAGATCGACGATGTGATATCAGCGGAAATCCCCGCTAATGAAGAAAATACACTGTTACATGAGGTTGTTACAAAAAATATGATTCATGGTTCCTGTGGAATAGTAAATCCCAATTCTCCGTTTATGGCTGGCGGAAAAATTAGGGCCGGCAAGGGGGGCCGGGCTCATCTATTTAATATATTTTTTATATTAAATAAAATAAAATCAAGAAGCAGCAAAATGTTGCTTCAACCTACGTTCAAAGCTATCTCTACTTAAGGTGAAATCGAATAGATGGTCGATTTTAATAAAACTTTTGGCCATCCTGTTGATAGGCTCATTGTCACCATAGTTTGTCATATGTGCATCGAAATGTTTCAATTGATGATTCCGTAGATTTCTGCTAGGCACCTTTAATTTGATTAATTCCAATATATATGGTGCGTCGATGTGATGAAGTAAAATGTTCCCAATAAATGTATTATTATTAGCAATTCACGCAGTTACGTATGGTGGTAGTTGTTTCACATTAATGTAATAAAGTCATGATTCATGGTTATAAGGCCAATCATCTTTACATGTATGTTCTCAAGATTTTGAATATAAACGTCGTAAACGGGGCACCATACATTAACTGCATACTCCACTTGAGGTCTGACATCGGCATAATATAAGATCTTGCTTCCCTCATACATTGCTCAATGTTATTAGAAAAACTCATATTTTCAACGAAAGTCTCTAAATTCAGAAACTTTTTTTTAAAATGGTACCATCGATTTGGTACTGTTGAATAACAGGATTCTTTTTCCGATGGAAAGTCACTAGGTTATCCACATCTTCCTATGGAGTTTGTAAGTATCGTTGAAATTCTCCAGTTTTGTATATTTTGGTGGCATCGGCAAATATTAGGACCTTGGAATAATGAATTACTGAGGAACCTTGAGGAACACCTGAGGTGGCATAAATTGGTAAGGCTCTTTTGTTTCCCATTTCAATATATTGAACCTCTTTGGCATAAAACCGTGTTGATATATTAATATGTATCGAGGTACCACGGTCCGGAATGAGTTGCAGACTACCAGGTCAAATAACTTTGGGATTGATACGTTATACCTCTATAACATGAAATATCATCCCGCGTTCCAGTTATGAATATCGGCGTCACTCTCGTTGTTTTCCACTACTTGGGAAATTCTCCTAATTTCAATGATTGATTGAAAAGTAGGCACAGAGGAATTGCAAAAATTGTCTTTTAATAATGAATCTGGTATATACCATCCGGGCCGCATCCATATCCAAAAGAGCCTGATATATATCATTCAGTAATATTTGTGGTATTTGTATGGACACATTGTTGTTGTTCTCGCGCTTATTTGAATGTAATTATCGATGTCTTCCAGCTTATACTGATTGAAAGAATTTAGCAAACATATTATGACTTGCGGATCACAAGACTTTTGTTCTTCAATTGTCATATTTTCTGGGTAACCGTTAATTTCACGTTTCAATTTAACGTAGCTCCAAAAGTATTTTGGATTATGCTTTATTTTTTCTTGAATACAAGAGATGTAATCTTTGTACTTTGTCATGCAGTAGCTTTCGAAACATTGGTTACAGATAGACTCAGAATAACATTTCAGTTTTTCTTTGTAAGCCTTGTCCTTTTGATTTTTTAAGTTAATTAGTTCCCATCGTACCAAGGGGGATACCGGTTAGGTTTAGATACGCCAGTAGGGACAAATTGTTGTATACACCTTTCAAACTAATTATATAAAATTTGTCTACGTTAACATTCAATTTATTGAAGTTCAATTCATCTTTCCAGTTGAAGCATTCCAAATATAGAGAGTCAAGTTTGTTGTGTTTGCTTTTCTGCAGTTGTAGTAGGTTGTTTGGTTCTGGCGACTTTTTAGGCTGATCTCGCTCTTCGTAATTATTTCGATAGATTTATGGTGGATATCGTTGATACAGAATGGTGATAATGATTTGATGATTTTAAATATTGCGAGTTGGTAAAAATCAGATCTAAAATTCTATCTCGACCATTTACAATATCGTACATTTGACTCATATTTGTATTAAACATGATATCGATGAAAAGACACTCACAATCCGATGTCACATTAAAGGGAAGAATTTTACCTACTTCTACATCAAATGTCCAACTAATTAATTTTAACCCGTTATTTAAATGGAGTCAGTTGGGTTGGCCAAGTTGTTATTTTCTTCGATGGTATACCAGCATACAGTATACGATGATAATGGTGAATCTGGCGGAATATATGCAACGTACAAGTACATTGTCTTTTTGTTGATCGTTGCTTTAACACATACCTGCTCAATGGATAAGTTGGATAGATTATTCAGAATTGTGAATCTCTTTGTTAAGGGACTTCTCATATATTATATATAAACAGGAAACAACGTTTTTAACACATAGTTATGCGGAATTATTCTGCTTTTGATGACATTCCATTTGCATTTTGGAAGTAAATAGTTAGATTCTTATTGTTATCAAGTGGTTCGTTGCTGACGTTAGTGGAACATGGTTTTGCAAAAGTTCGCTGATTATTCTGTTTCGTATAGCTTGTATTAAGATTATTAGATTTTGTTGTGTATTTGTTAGCATCAAAATAGCACATGTTGATATATTTGATTTTGCTCTCTCAGGATAAACAACAGTCACTTAGCAGCGCTACTAGCCCTAGTAGTCTCGCATGTACCATCATATACTCATCAATGTAAACAGTTCTTTCAAAAATTGTTTGGTCCAGCATTACTTCGGTAGCATTAGAACAAAAGACGTCTCTTTTGGTTGTTTTGTAATAGCTTTTATCTGAATCAAATTCTATCAAAGCGAATTTTTCTCATATAGAGTTTTGATAGTATTGTAGCTATCGGGTTCCCCCTTCAGAATAGTAAAAAGGAAATGCTGGAGGAACTATGCGTATGAAGATTTACCATTGCTCAATGCACACGCTAAAGGTATATACAAAATCCAGCATGATGCTAAAGCTTGTTAATAAGATCACTGCATAATGAAGGTAAAACTAATTTATAGTTTTATCTCAGCCTGTGCAAATCTCACCGAAAGCTTGACAATAACTCATTAAAAAGAAATTTGCAATTCGTCTTAAGAAATCTGTGAAAAAAATTTATTATGTCGTTAAAACAAAAACAATCGAATACTATGGTATAGTGAAACGAAGAAAACGTTACGATACGCAAATCTACGATGATTTGATTCTGATTCATTGGTAATCGATGAATCTCGCCGATAATAAGAAAGTTTATTTATTATAACAATAAGGTTCACTTCTTATATACTCGTATATGTATATACGTTTATATATATGTGCTTTATACATGTTGCCAAAAAAAAATAACGAATTTCACAATAAATACGCATTCTAAAGAAATCTATAAATTTATAACACAAACAAAATTCATATCAACCGTAAGTCACGTCTATAATTGGAAAGTTTTTATTTTTAAATTTTTTTAGTATTTCAATTTCAAATCCAAATAGATGATTTGTTACGTTTGGCATTGAAATTATTCGATGCAGTAGCTATAAGCAAATAGCCATAAAGTTACATAAGTCGTGATCTTTGTTTTGATAAGCGCGCAAAGTTTAAATTTTGGTTTAAAAAACCGATCTCAAACTTGATCTAATTTTAAATGTCGATTTGAATTTTTTGACAATATGCAATATTCATGTTATAGCGTATAGACAAAACTAGCTAATAGCTGACTGATTTCGCCATGCATGTATATAATAAAATTGTCACAATAATACTAATTACATATTATGTAAGTGACAGTAAAATTGACATATTGAAGTGCATAATTTAAAACGGGCATCATACAATTTTGCTTTATGTCATTTCATAACATACAATCATACCTATATACGTATACGTGAGTGGAATAACATTTCTCATTTAATTCTTACGTTGTGACAGTATTGACATTTTTATACGATCACTTTTTACCTATATATTCAACAAATGTGTCATATGATTTAAATTTACACAGCACATACGTAAGTGCCCAGCTCGAAGCAAAATGTTACCGGAATTATTTATTGATTGGGCAAAAATTGCATATAGATATCTTTTATATGCGGTATATCAAAATATTGTGATGATGAAATGTCAAACCTCAAACTAAGATATACCGCAAAGCATAATATTCTATGTTTTATAAATAAGTAAAACCATAGTTTGTGGCCTCCACTATATATATTATATCACATATTTGACTTTATAGAGTTATAACCACAGAATACAATCATAATATAAAAGAAATGCCTCATTTAATCTTGCAAGCTATATGCAACCGCTAAATACTTGATAAAATAATGGTGTCAAATCGATAACCATTTAATATACAAGGGCAACAAATTCACGCTGGGAAAACACTTCACGTGTCTGAAAGAAAAATCAGCAAATTTGTTGATTTATATATATGAACCAATGTCACCAAATATGTACATAAAAATTTGGGCCACAAAAATCAACAATTCATTCGCAGATACTGTTCTTGAATCTGTGATTTGAGTTTAAACCACCAAGCTTGCAAAACCCATCTAACTAACTTCCTCTACTTAATTCTTTATTTCGTATTTATATCTCAAAGTTGACCATGGAACCATTCTAGACACTTTTATTACAATAAGTGTGGTATTTTATCTATTTAAATACAGATGTCACCGCAATAGCAACAGTGTTCTAAGGTTTAACTATTTATAAAGTTAATCTATTGCTCAATAGATGGACGCCTAACAAAATATCTTATTACTACTATTTGAGTAGAGAAACTGCTGATTCTCAATATTTTGCTAAATATGTGTCTAAACACTTATTCAGGAATGTTGGAGAACATTCTCGTAGTTTATATTTCACGTCATTAAATGCAAGGGGTTAGTTAGTTGATTTATGAAAGTCAAATATACGCTGCTGGGGAGAGGTAGCGAGGATGCAATCGGCAGTTCAATAGATTGAACATAAATCACAGCCAGATTTACAAGAGTTGAAGCAAACAGTTTTTGAAGAAAATGAAAAATTGCAAATTTTTGAGCAGAAATCTTTTGAAGATAATGGAAAAGTGCAAAATTTGAGGAGAGGTGGAGAGAATGCAATTAGTGGCTCAACAAATTGAACAGAAATGGAAAAGGCAATGAAAAAGTGCAAAATTTGGAGCAAATTTAAGTTTTTTAGTATTCGACGGATCATATTGTTTCTGCGAATTTTGGGTTCTAATTAGAAACGACGATGAAGCAAAATAGTTGAAAATCGAGGAATCGCTTTAAAAGCTGCTCATAAAGATGAATAGCCAAGCATCAACTGTGGAAGTAAAATATAGGATATGTTGGACATGTGGGAAAACGGATCACATCTCAAGACAGAGAGTTAGTGAAACATGGGAGCAGTTGAACTACGAAGAGCCAGCTATTAATCCATCCCTGTTACGAGATTAGGCCGAGGCGGTGACAGTTTCACAGTTAAGAATACATACATTAATTGAGGCTGTTTGGGTAGTGTATTTATTGTCCCCTGAAAGCTGAACAGTAGCCCTATTTTGTACGTATTTTAATTGGCCATCTGCTCTACTAACATGAACGATGGGTCGGCCTATAAGTTCTACATTCCAACAGAGGGTCAACCACTGTACAAACGGCCACAGGAGGTAGCGCAGTCTTAACTGCCAAAAAGATTGCAACGATAAGGATCGCAATACATAGTTCTAACACGATGTACTGGTCATAAACCTAATGAATGAGGTCAGTTTGGCTATGGACTTCATGAGCTCAGATGGCGTCGTGATATTGGAGTATTGAATTGAAATAGTTTCAAGTAATTCGCATGGAGCCAAACCAACAAGCAGTCATCGAACTCGGAAACAGTTATTCGGGGGAAAATGCAAATGTCAGGTGTAAGGACGAGGGCTCAAAGTGGCGTCGAGTAAATTCGAAAGTGGTGCACTTAGAGCGAGTCGCATTCTTTAGAGAAAGTGAATTGGTTCCTGTTCAGGACCAATCAGAATTAGGTAGTGTTACACTTATGGTGACATCTCTATTTGAGTAGAGAAACTACCGTATATGTAAAATGGACTAAAAATGTGCCTAGACATGAATAGTATGATATTTAACCTTTGATTTTATCCTTTTAAACGTTTATTGGTTTGAACTGGAATTCTTGCCAATCTACGTGGATTAGAAATTGCTTCACACTGAAGAGCGATTAGAATTGTCGTTTTACGTGAATTATGACATTTGCTGGCATGGTTAAAAAAACTTGTTGGATTAAAAGATCTTTAATTCTTCTGCTTGTCAGCGTTTAGTATCTCAATTTTCTGCTACTTCACGCTGCGCCGCTCAAGTACAAATGAATCTAGTTTATATGGTTCCCAAAGTTTAAACCTCAGATTACTCATCCCCTTCAAAGAATTAAATTGTCAACGAGGCTCTTTCGACAAATCGGAAAGTAGATCGCTCCAATTATCGGCCAATTGTATTTAATAATAGAAATCAGTAGTATACACTGCGGGTTCCGGAGAAGCTGCCCATTTTGTAAATTGGAACATTTTCAAGTGAAATGAATCTCAAATTGTAGGTTTAGATTTGTAACAGAAGTGTCAAGCAGGAATGTTTACTTATTCTTCTACCAACCACCATATTTTAAAGGGCGATGTTTCGCATCGAACCTTTCCATTTCTTCTTCACCTGTTTTTTTTGTATCTTGATCGACGATCTCCCCTTTAATACTTTATATTCTGGTTACAGCTTCGAAAACAAAGTCTATTCAATGTAATGCGAAACTGTGTCTTCGTTGTGCACTTGGCTTCAAAATATCTAAAAACAAGCTAATTTTTTGTTCGTTGGTATTGTCGAATGGTTGGTCATGAAACCACAACAAACTTTGTCGCTTCACTCGAAAATAGACTAAATATGGGAGCATTTGGTATAGGTTTATAAATATTATCAAGGAAAGTCTTAAATCGAGATAAAATAGCTTATACCCCAGCCGTTAGGTTTCTGGGACTAATGTTCAGCAGAATAAGGCAATATATTATTTCATAACTCAGAACTCAATGCATTTGAAATTTTAGATTAGACGAGATAGATTTTAACATCTTACGCTATCTGAGGTTCTTATTAAATATAAAGACTGTCACAAGTACTTCGTTTACTCGTAGTACCTATTTATAGCAACTATAGCTCAGATCCATCAAACTATGGAATTTTATTTCTTCATTAAAGAAACGCGTTAGCCGACTATGTATATACAACACTCAATGAGATTGATTGGAGAATTTTAATGAAAACTTGGAACACTGGTGCCAGCAATGAACATAGCACAATTTTATCATAAATGGTAGAAAGCGCTCATATACTGTTTCTTTACTTCGATTTGAGCTGCGATATCCTTTATTCTTAGCAGAACTTATAGTATAGATTAGCACATATTATCATTGTCATTCATGCTCGTCAAGGTTAAGATACTCCAGCCGACCCACGCTTGACTAATTTTCTTCACCTTGACCATCACATGCACAGCGAGTAGCGATAACAATATGTCACTCGCTATAGCGACATCATACGATTAATTGTTTTATTTAATCAGCCAGGTATTTCAATAAGTTTATGCCTTAGTTTATGTTTTAGGTATAGTGTCAAACCTTGCAAAATTTTAAATCATAAATCTTATGATTTCCTTCAGGCGTATATACAACCAACGCGCGATAATTTTATTATCCCGTCATACCGGAATAATTTATGTGTACGCACATTACTTTAATATAGATGTAAAATTGGCGATATGACAAAAATTTAATTTGCATATTACACACCAACCCCCCAGTTTCATGAAAGTTGTTATAAATTTTTAAAATCTGGAACTGTGAAAATTTAATTTTTTTTTTGCTTTTTTATTAAATTTCAATTTGATTTAAATCTAAGATAAAAATTTTATAATTACGTAAATAAAATGTTTTGCGACCAAAATTAAAATTATTACTCAACCATTACAAAATATGTTGTTTATATATAAATTAAACAACTAATTTGTGCACGGGGCCGGTAATAAGGTTAGTGGAAGTGTTTTATCAAGAAAAAAAAAGAAAAATGTTTAAGTAGAGCAAGCGCGATAGGCGAGATTGGCGCTTATAGTTAGTTTTAAAAGAAGGTCAAATATCGTATAATAATGTATCATAATGACCCAAACAAACCGTAAAAAAACTTCAATTATCTGCGGTTAAATTATAAAAAAAAAAAAAGTCAAAAAATTATTTAAAAGAAAGACGCAAAGAAAGACGACGGAATCAAGAAAGGTTGTTAATCTTTTCGTTTAATGTCTGTATACTCAGCCGCGCACACATAATATTTATGTAGTGTGAGTACATTTATGCATGCGTACGAGTATATATACAAATTTTAATGGTCATAATTCTTGGATTTTAATGAAACCAAAATTTACATAAATTTCCGGAGTAAATTTGTAAACCCTATAGCACACGGTATACGATGCATGAACATAAATTTTAACAAATGCGGTTAATCACGATATTGCATTTCTTTATCGCGGCATGGCAAAAGTAAAATCGGTCATTTTTATCGGTATTATTATGATAATAATGATGATGGAAAATTTAAATGGATTTAAGATGACCACAACAAACAATATTTAATTATGGCCGCGCGGAAGAACAAGAAAATGAAAATCGGGACATTCACTTTTATACATAATACTCGTATGTATACATATATGTACGTGTATATTCGTTTATTTATGCATTACAATTTCTTTTAACATTATTTAAATGAACTGGGCGTGTACGCAGCGTTCGATTAAGTAATGAAAAAAAAATTTTTGGATACGGTTTGGTCAATAATTATAGAGTTCTTTGATTGAGAAGATCATGGACGTGCACAACCTGAGAAGTACTTCTGTCAAAATAATTGGATAAAAGTGGTAATGGAATAGTGGAGCTGAAGTCTTGTATAAATCTATAAATTTCTGGGGCCGGAGCCGGACTCGAATATTTAATCCACCGCCTCTTGGATTGTGATAATCACAAAGGTTAGTCGAAATCATTGCCTAAAAGGTTGGTAACTAGAAAAAATAATTCGATTTAATTAAAAATTTTACGACAGAGTTCAAGTTTTGAATCCGAATTTTATGTATCTTACAATTTGAATCAACTCAACAATTTTGCTTCATCGAGTTCGATCGCGTGATTATACTTCATATTGTAATCATAATAAAATAATTGTAATAATAAAAAAAAATTGTGATAGGGTTGAACAACATAAAAACATTTTGTAGTTTTTACCGTGCAAAATACTGTCATTTATAATTGTCAATTGGTCCTAATCGCCCAATTACTCCTATATCCATTTATAGCAATGGACCTGATCAACCTTTTGTACAGGACGTTTTTTTAGAGGATACAAAGGCCGACTACGGCAATAGAGCAAACCGGACTTTGATATCCTCACCTGCATTGTTATCATGAGTGAGTGAGAAGAGAAACCTATAGATTTTTATTTACAGTAAATCGATGTGGATTAAATTCATAAAATTCTAAACCTTAGTCCGAAAATAAAACAAAATACAATTTTCTGATTTTTGTTCTTTTGAAATATTAAATTCGAATTTATCAAAAATCTTGGCATTGAATAATTAAATATATGAATATAATTACATATGAATAATTATATATAGGTGACACTTCCAAATTAGCAGCGACATATGAGCATGGCGTCAACAATCTTTACTAAATTATATTAAAGTGTCTTTGCTTTTTTAATTATTGCTAGGTTCCTGTGATACGAAAAACCATATAAAAAAATGTAGTGTATACTCAAACCTTTAATTTCAATTTATCTAAGATACCTCTGCTGGCAGCGCTATAACAATTTATTTTTTTTAGTGTCATTTCTATATGTAATTATTCAATGATCTTGATTTCAAAAAGTTGATGAACTTAGATTTTTTAGGAACTTAGAAATTTCAAAATTTATCGAATTTTTTACTCTCGAAATTTCAATTCAAAACAATAAAGTTATTAAAATTTGAAATATTTTGCACATACATATGTATTTTGAAAATTCAAATTTCATCAAATTTTGTTAAAATTTAGGTTTAATTAAAATTTAGGGCGATTTAATCCTATTTGCTATAGTTTACAATTAAAATCCTTACTAGATAGCTGATTAATTAAACTAATTATCGATCTCTGATATATTTAAAAATTACGATTATTGAGCTATACATGTCCCATATTTTTGAAATACTCATTTGACTACAAATTCCAATTTTCTTAATTTCCAAACCAGATTTGGTTACAATTCTACATACAAATTACCTTCTTATGGCACAATAACTGAGGACTATAGCAACGAAGTGAAAAAAATACTTGATCTGCTTGTAGAGTTTTCAACGTCAGTTGGACTTCAGGTCAATGAGTCCAAAACGAAATACCTGATCTCTGGTTTTAGGGACGATGGCACACCAGATTTTAGTAGTGGCCACCACACGTTTGAGGGAGTGAGGAGGTTCAAATATATGGGTTCTCTTATCACTCACGATAACAGTGTGGGTCAGGCAGGATATTAAAGTGCGGCTGGCAGCTGGCAGTGACGAAGTGGGGAAGGCCCTGTATCAGCGATTGAGAAAAACGGATTAATATTATTCACTACACAAATTTGACAATATGGTCTAGAGTTTCTGATTTTAAATCAATGTCTGAATTTTTGATTTTATCCCCCATTGGAATTGTGTGCTGCTTTATTTTTGTCGTTGGATTTGCTCAGATTCTGAGATCACATTATACCGTGTACAGTCTTCTCCTTCAAAATATGCTACATTTTTGGCTAACAAAGAATTTAAGATACAAGATCGGACTCCTCTGAATGTGTGTGCTCACAATATTCCTACCAGGGAAAATAAGGCAGATTTGATTTCAAGAAGATTGATGCAGAGGATACCGAAGTAGCTCATACTAAATTTTTGGTTGAGGTTATGTCATTCACCAATGACATTATAGACCGATACTCTGATTACAGTCGTCTTTTGAGAATTACAACACTATGTCTGAGATTTTATAAAGAATTGCAGAGTTCCTCAATGTCAACGAACGAAATGTAATCCTAGTTCGGTTGTAGAATTCGATAATAGCCTAAAGGGTTTAGTCAAACACATGCAATTACAAGCATATCCTTGCGAATTGAACAAGTTTAAGTAAGAAGGGTTTCTCAAAAAGTAAGACTCGCTTCGGTAAATAAGCCCGTTTATTGGTGCTTATGGTAAAATGCGTGTAGGTGGCCGGCTGAGTAATTCCGCCTTACTCCACAAGGCTTAATTTCAGTCAACTATTTGTCAAAAAAAACATTTGCGGAATTTACACGCTTATCCGAATGCTTTATTAAGTTATGTTCGTCGGAAGTTCTGGTTTGGTGCTGGTCGTAATTTGTGCTGACGTACCGTTTTCGAATGTGTATGATGCTTTAGAACAAAGCCAGCTTTAATCGAACAAATCATGGGCCAGTTGCCAAGTCAACACGTGCAACCTTCTCGATCGTTTTTAAATGTTGGTATTGACTTTTGTGGTCCATTTATCATTAGGTATAAGGTTCCTCCCACCGTATTTCGGTGGGTTATGGGAGGTGGCCATAAAGAGCGCTAAACATCTTTTAAAACTTCCAATTGAAATATTTTAAAACAAATGAAAATGTTTATATCGAATAATTTAATTACCAAGATTCGACAGGTGTCCATAGGTTCTCGTTCACATTTTCGAATAGACTAGGCCAACTAAAGTCAAAGATTCGCGATTTTGAACGATTTTTAAAATATTGCTCCACCTCTTATCCTACAGATGTCCTCAAGTACTCGCCTCTATTTTCAAATAGTTTTAAACATTTAGAATCGTTAAGAACTAAATTCTGTCCAAAACATTAAAAAACAATAAACTCAATCAAAATTGGGTCCTTTTGACCACAACTATAGCAGTTAGGCTAAACTGTTCGTAAATGTAAGCTAGTAGTCGTGGACAACTCTAGAAACGACGGTACAAAATTTTAAAAATCAGTCTAAATTACGTAACTTTTAAATGCCGCAAAGCATATGGTAAAGTCATTTAGAATTTAGTTCGGAATTAAAGCTTCCGAACAATTTTTCAATTAGATAACAACGTTCATTTGGCCCCAGGATTTAAAAAACGATGAATCTTGGGCTGTTAAAAAAGTAATCTTTAAAATTTCTATAAAGTTTTTCTCGTTGTGAATTTTAAAAAAATTGTAATATATGTTCAAATCCAGAAATTTATCAAATGCTAACTTTTTTCTTTTCCACTAAAGGGAAGACTAAATTGTAAGTTTCACTTCAATTTTTGCAAATATAGCGAATTTCAACAAAAAGTCTCAAATATATACATAAATAAATGACTAGAGGACTACCTATCCCTGCCTACGGCAATGTTTATACCTAAACTCTCGCAGGGCCGAAGAAAATAATGTCAGCTTTATTATGTGGTGTTGCTCAAACTATTAATTGTAAATCAATATTACAGAGATTTCTTTCTCTTGATAAAGTATATATTGAAAGTATTCGTCAAGTAAATGAAGTTAATCAGAATCGTTAAACCAGAATTTAACAAAAAAAAAAATATTTCAAACAATAATAAACAATTAACATTAGAATCAAAAACATCAACACGATAGACCATATTGCTTGCTCTGTCCTCTGGAGCCATAACTAATGAAACTCATATACTGGTCTTTGAACTGGATTTAAATGGATTTAAGTTTGGTAATAACTTTATAGGAGTGCGCGTATATACATTCAAGCATCTTCACTCTTAAATCGGTTAAGAAAATTTTTATTCAATTTGGTCGCACTATCATTTTTGGTCTTAAAATTAATCGCTCTCGTAATAGCTGCCGTGTAACACCGATTTGTCCCGCAGATTCAAGACGGCAAGAATTATAAAAAAATGATGTGGATCAGTTTGAAGGGCCCCTTAAAGTATGTTACTACTACAACATATTTTATAACAATGAGTAGGCCACGATTTTTTTTCAGTAAAAAACATTGTTTTTTTTAAATTATTTGGTCGTTAAATGCTGTAATTTGTATAATATAATGTACATTAATTACATTTTTGTTGTTGTAGAGTCCACGTATAATACTGTATATTATGTTCCGTCAATACCAATATATCTCAGGCCAAGTCATTTCATGACTATCACTCGTTTTTCTCAGTTTTCTGAATGTTTACGAGTAATTACGAGTATTCAGAAAACTGAGAAAAACAAGTTATTCAGTCCAGTCAAGCATATGTCATCTGCACATGCAAGCACCTGATTTTACTGGCGATATAAGATGTTGCGCTGAGGTGTTTCAGTTTTACGAAAGATGTACTCCAACATGAGATTATAGAGTATCGGGGACAGAGCATAACCCTGTCGAACACCCGAGTTAACTGCAAAATTTGTCGATAGCCTGTTCTCAACTTTAACACAGCATTGAGACTGCGTCACTGTCATCCTACACAGTCCTACCAATTTTGTTGGCATTCCTAGGTATTCCAGGGCAGACCACAAACTTTCTCGATTGATCGAGTTATAGGCCTGCCGGAAATCCAGGAACACCTGATGTACGGGAATGGATGTCTCATAATATTTAGATAGAATCACTCGCAACGAAAAGACCTGATCAGTGACTGATCGATTCGGACGAAATCCTCCTTGATAGTCACCAACCAAGCCCTCCGCTACAGGAGTAATTCTATCCAATATAATGTATGACAGTAACTTATTTGCTGTGCAAAGGCTAGCTATCACGCGATAATTCTCACACTTCAAGCGGTCTCCTTCCTTGAAGATGGGGCATATCGCGGCCACTTTCCATTCGTCAGGCATAAATGAAAGTTTTCAAGGTAAATCTGCCAGGTAATTCTGCAAATCTGTTTGTAATCTTTAAACGAACGTGGCTTGAATGAAAACATCTAATTTAATTTTAATTTTACCCATATTTTTCAAACAATATGACAAGTTTGTATTCACATATTAAAATAGACCCGCACGATAACACATCGAAATATTTTTATGAAATATTTAAATTATAAAATTCTGGATACTTTTAAGACAAGAGAGTTTACGGTCATAGCTAATCCACCGATTTCATGTTGTAATTTAGGTGTATTCAAATTCAATTCATACAAAGGAATAGGCACCATTCAAGAATTGGCCATTAATTAAGGGCTCTTTTTAACTTCTCAAGATACATTTAAATAGTTGACTATAGTTGGATTGTGTGCGGAAAGTTGGATGAACCATAGATTTTACAAATACCTCACCATACAAATAAAACCGGCGCCAACATACGTATATGCGCACACCAAAAATTGATTTATTACGAATCTCTGGTATATATACAGAATAGTCGACGAACCAAACATATGTTTATGTGTACCTGATTGAATCACATAATTTATATTGTAATACATACTGGCCCCTGTGGTCGGGGGGCACTCACATGTCTCGTAAATCTAAATTGCACGAACATGTTTCCTAAGAATACCACCACAGTATCCTTTGCTTGTCGTAGGAGGCGACTAAACGGTTGGATCGCTGGGCTGACGACCCGCATCCGTAAAAAAATCAACTGTTTATAAAATCAACAAAAAGTTTAGGTATAGTGAAAGTCAGACCCAAGAATGATTGGTTTGATGACGAGTGTCGTCTTGCAGTTGAGCAACAAAATATAGCCCATAATGAAGTGCAACAACGTCTCACAATCGCAAGGAAAAACAAGGCAGCTCTTGCAAGAAGGGCAGCTAAGCGGATTTGTAGACGGAAGAAGCGAGAATGGTGGAAGGCCGAGGTTCTGAAAGTACAACAACTCAGCAATGAGCGTAGTTCACGTAATTTCTTTAAAAGAATTACTGGACTGCACCATACTTTCAGGCCTTCGTCAACCGCCATTCGGGACCGGGATGGAAACCTCTGTGTCAACATCGACGCAGTACTTGACGCATGGAGTGGACATTTTACTGAGCTGCTTGATGTTCATCATGCATCACAGACTGTTGTTGAGCCACCTCTAGAACAGTCTGTGGAGATTTGCACTGAGGAGCCATCCCATGAGGAATTCACTAAGGCCATGCAGAGAATGAAACGAAACCGCTCACCTGGAGTGGACTGCATTAATTCGGAGCTCTTGATATTCGGAGGGGATACTTTGTGGAACTGTCTTTTCGACCTTATTCGATTAGTATGGCGAACCGAAGTTATGCCTGATGAATGGAAAGTGGCCGCGATATGCCCCATCTTCAAGAAGGGAGACCGCTTGAAGTGTGAGAATTATCGCGGTATAGCTCTCCTTTGCACAGCATACAAGTTACTGTCATACATTTTATTGGATAGAATCACTCCTCTGGCGGAAGGCTTGGTTGGTGACTATCAGGGAGGATTTCGTCCGAATCGATCAGTCACTGATCAGGTCTTTTCGCTGCGGATGATTCTATCTAAATATTATGAGACATCCATCTCCGTACATCAGGTTTTCCTGGATTTCCGGCAGGCCTACGACTCGATCAATCGAGAGAGTTTGTGGTCTGCCCTGGAATACCTAGGAATGCCAACAAAATTGGTACGACTGTGTAGGATGACAGTGACGCAGTCTCAATGCTGTGTTAAAGTTGAGAACAGGCTATCGACAATTTTTGCAGTTAACTCGGGTGTTCGGCAGGGAGATGCTCTGTCCCCGATACTCTTTAATCTCATGTTGGAGTACATCTTTCGTAAAACTGAAACACCTCAGCGTAACATCTTATATCGCCAGTCCAATCAAGTGCTTGCATATGCAGATGACATATGCGTGATTGGACTGAATAACAACGGAGTGAAAGAAATACTTGATCCGCTTGTAGAGTTTTCAGCTTCTGTTGGACTCCAGATCAATGAGTCCAAAACGAAATACCTGATCTCTGGTTTTAGAGACAATGGCACACCAGATTTTAGTAGTGGCCACCACACGTTTGAGGGAGTGAGGAGGTTCAAATATTTGGGCTCTCTTATCACTCACGATAACAGTGTGGGTGAGGATATTAAAGTGCGGCTGGCAGCTGGCAGTCGTTCTTTGTATCCTCTAAGGCCACTGCTAAAATCTAAACACTTATCAAGTGCCGTGAAGCTGAAGCTTTACAAAGCGTTGATCAGGCCCGTTGTTATGTTTGGATGTGAAAGTTGGGCGCTGACGGATGAGTACGAGAGATGGCTCCTTACATTTGAGAGAAGAATCATGCGTGTGATTTACGGCCCTAAACGCGAAATAGATGGTACATACCGAGCTCTGTACAATTTCGAGATCAGAGATCTGATGAAGATCCCCGATATTGTACATGAAGTTAGATCTCAGCGAGTACGCTGGCTCGGTCACGTTCTGCGTGCTGATCCGGAACGAATTGTGCAGCGATCTCTGAAAGGAGAGCCACCATATGGTAGGCGCAGAGGTCGTTGCAGGCGACGATGGCTCCACGATGTAGAGAACGACTTGGCCTCTTCAGATTGTCTAAGACAGTATGAAGACCAAGCTCAGGATCGAAACCGTTGGAGCCAGATTGTTGATTCAGTAAGGGGCCAGTAATGGCCTTTAACACTGTTATTATTATAATACATACTTATATCAAACGAATGTTTGCCCTATATAAACGCACGTAAATAAAAATTAATAGTTTCGAGTCATGGATTTTGTTTAAAACCCAAAAATAGTTTGTTTTTTTAGTGTTTATGATACCATCCATAAACAGTTAGATTGGCAACCAACCGCACCAATAAATATATAGATACAGAAAGAACCAAAAAAATTAAGGTTATTAGCATTTGATTTGGACATAAATGTGGTCATCTAATTTTATATGAACTGCTTGATGAATCCAATTATGGGTACATATAGTTATAATTTTGATGACATTGTTGATTAATACCGGACCAGTTTTAAATATTCAGAATTTGGTTAATACGACTTAACCTTTACATTTGTTAAAAGAATTTACCGAAATATTTAACCTTTTAAAATAATAGTTTTGTGTGAGATTTAAATCAAATAACTGAAGTAAGTAGTTTTAGTATGTGCACTCGTGCTAATACGTAGTACAACAATATTTATTTAGAAGGGAAATATAAATATGTAATTATATTGTTTCTAATTTCTAAATAATTATCTAAATTTTTATTTTATTTTATATATCGTGATGTAACTTCCTCTATATACATAATTCACTGTGAATATACGAACATATCGAATTGCGATTTTAATTTGTTTACGTAATCATATATTTTGTCAAG
This sequence comes from Tipula unca, assembly GCA_951394425.1. Classification (NCBI taxonomy): domain Eukaryota; kingdom Metazoa; phylum Arthropoda; class Insecta; order Diptera; family Tipulidae; genus Tipula; species Tipula unca. Next base: position 76,152,128 of record OX596380.1, read on the forward strand.
TAAATGCGATTAATTACACTTACATTTTTACGTTATTAGCGCGCAGATTATCAATTTGAAGTGTTTTATCTCGATTTAATAATAAATAGGTCGACCACCGCGATATACCGAATTAATTATTATTTTAATCAAAAGCGGAAATTGATTACAGCTGTACATATATGAACTAGCCATTCCTCTTTAATGTAATACTTATACTTACATATTTATGTACGAGAAAGTTTTGTACTATGTATATGGAATTGCAATATATAAGATACTTTTTTATCTTATGCACGACTTTATATTTCTTGTGTGTTATGTATGCATTTAATTTGCGACAAATTAAATAACAATTCCAAGTATACCACACAAAGCATTTCTAAATACCTTTTCGCGCATTACATGTGTCTTAAAACAATTACATCATCGACGTTTGGTATAATACAAGACCGGATAAAATAAGCAATTCGTACGTATTTTGGTATTCGAATCCGAGATAACTCGGAATTTAATACCAATATGCACATGAGTCAAAATTTTTTTACACTCAAATTATGATTCCCAAAAGTATACGCAAAAAATTGTGTTTAAAACGAAAAGTTGTCAACTGCTGATTAGTTTAATAGATTTTTAACACTTAAACTGGTGTCCGAAACCTGTGATAAAAAATCGTGAATTAAATTTTTGACATTTATATGAAAATACCGAACACACCCAAATTATTCGAGTGTATTACTTATCTATGATAATTTTTGACAGCTATCGAATAATTTGTGTGCGCATGTCCCAGCCAATTTTTCTCATGGAATGGTAACTTTAGCCTTCCTAACCCTCATACATTTATAAACTTAGATAGGTATTGTTTATTTCAATTTTGTTATTAGTTAAATTTTAATTAACGTAAATAATGATTTTATAAAAATTAATATTGTTGTAGTTTAGTATTGTTTAGTTTAATGTGTCATCTCAGGCTGCTACCAAAATTGTAAACTTTGTTACACAACACACATTTATAAGGTCGGTCATCTAGATGAAAATGTTCTTGCATTTTACGGCCACTGGAATCAGTAAATGATTTATCACCGTACCGACATTTATAGGGTCTCTCGCCGGTAGGCAGGCGCTGGTGAATAATCAAACCAGAATTTCGTGAAAATGTTTTACCACAAATATCACAACTATATGTGGAATTTCTCCAGTGTGAGTACGTTTATGCATATTTAATTGATAAAGTGTTCTAAAACATTTTCCACACTCATTGCACAAAGTTAGTTTCTCTCCCGTATGTGATCTAATGTGTCGATTCAGTCAATATTGTTCATGGACCGTTTTTCACACAAGTAACATTTTTTAGACCGTTCCTCCATTGGCATATGTATTTTAACGTGTTCACGTAGTCGATTTTTAGTTTTAAAACAATTTTGACATGTTTCACATTTAAACGGACGCACCTCGGAATATTTAGCCATTTGTCTTTTCAAACATATACATTCGTAGGGTAATATGCCTTCGTGCATTTGTATATGCGCCTTTAAATTAATAACTCGTATGGCGATCATATATGACATGACGCTTGAACACTTCGTAGGTTTTCATTCTGAAGTTGCTTCAGTCCACTCTTCTTCCTCATTACTCTCAGATACAGACTTTGATTCATCACTTTCAGAATCATCTTTTGTTACTTCGATATCGTCGTCATTTTCCAATTCTTTTTCATTACCATTCTAAACTGTCAGTAATATTGAACTCTGCTTCGAATATATCTGGTTCAACTTTAATCTCTACATTTTCAACTGTGGATCTATTCAATAGTTAATTTGATATATTGCTTACGATATAATTTATATCAGGTTCAAGTTCATCCTTGGCATTACATACGACCCATAACAAAAATGCCATCGGTTCAAGCTCTGGAGACCACCCACTACGCTTTTTATCTAAAAACAATCCAATTTGTTGAAATGTTGTGGCTGATACGCGTAATTGTTTACGAGTCTCAGTGTCATCATATGCCAAAATTCGTTTTATTATTGGGTTTTGGCTTTGTGGTGTATATGGCATCTTGCGTCGACTCAACAACATCCTGGTATTTAACCGTTGTTGTATCTGAACATAATAATAATTAAGAACCATTAAAAGGATTATTTTAATATTAATTTTTGTAAATTATCTGTACAATTTAGTAGTTCATCTAAAGATCTATTGACACCAACTATAAGACACCAGGTATATAGGACACCAATTGTTCTGGGGGAAACAAGAAATATTCCATCCCATGTAGTCGAACAGAATTCACAAATAAATAATTTACCGGTACAGAATAAAACAGTTGTCACAACCGATCAATAGTTGTAAGTTGGTCTTAGAAGAAAGCTGGGAAGTCCGATTATATGGACCCAAAGTCTTTCCGACCTATTAGTCTATCCTTTAATTTTCTTAAAGCGGGAAAAAGGATCGTCGGCACTATTAGAGACCATCACTTAATTACCATCAATGCCGCAATGAGCCGGAACCCACATAACTCTGACACGATTATTAGAGCAAAGGACGTTAATCCTTTTTTAATTGCTACGATTACCTGTACCAATTTTGGTATTAATCGCATCATTATCATGTGAATTGAACGCATGCTCAAGCCTCACATTGTGAAGGCTGAGCTGGATGGCTTCACTTTTAGGGAAACCGATTACCATATGTGACCAAGTCAAGCACCTTGGTGTTATCCTGCATAGCAAACTCTCCTAGAAATATCATCTTGATTGCAAACCTCAGAATGCTACTGCCTTATTTGGGTAATATAGAAGAGCCTTTGGGAAATTTTGGGGTCTACACCACCACACAAAATATTGCTTGTAGAGTTGTTACTAGTGCTATATGTTCTCGACTCCGCTACTTACTATGGAATACATTCTTTACATGCCTCAGCTGCGCACCGTTATTCTTAGCACTGCTTTCCTTGGAGCTTGGAATATTTTCGGTTTTATCGTGAGGCATAGACAAATTATAAAAAATCCTACTTCATTTTTACCAGAAATTGATATGATTAATAAATTACATCCCGAATTTAACTTTTCCAATTTATTCTCGGTGGTCTATCCATCAAGGGATCTGTGAATTTCGGTGGAATTTCTCAAAAATTAGACAAGACCTTAGTATTCTATTCGGATGATTAATCTAATCCAAATCCTCTAATCTCAGTGCTGAATTTGGAATCTACTGTCCTTGGTTCGATCTGAGATCTGTTGGCAGTTTGGGTTTGTTTTGCACTGTTTTTCAGGTGGAAGTAATAACGCTGACAAATAGTGCTATGGATGCTTTAAATTTCGCTGTGTAATGATCAAAACATCTTTCTGTGGACCATTTCTAAACTTGTCAACGTTTGCAAACACTTCATTAACCTTCTTGGTTCCATCAATACCGTTACGGTCATGTGGGTACCAGATCGTGTGGATTTTAAGGATCACCTGCATCGTATGGGTTTATCTCAGGGTGTAATCTGTAAGGACTGCCTTGAGGAATATGATGACTGCCTTCACTTTGTGTGTAGCTGTCCGGCTTTCAATTTTATTCGTTTTCAGATCTTCTACTCTAGGTCTATTAATGTAGGTCAGTTGACCTCCATGCCGTGGTCTAAACTACGAGAGAATCCACGTGTAGTAAGTTATCTCAGAATTATATCCCAGAAAAATTAAAAATGTTCATCAGGTAATACAACTGATAGTATCCATTATCTCTCATGATAGAACTATGTCTAATACATATAAAACTTAAATCAGTAAATACAAGTTGTAAAATCATTACAAATTACGTTTAAAGAAAAAATTTTTAAATTAAATTGACATAATAAACTGAAAAATAGATTCAACATAAATAAATAGTATGTTTATTTACAAAATTGTTGAGCTTTTCAAAATAACACACAATTTTTCATTATTTTTAATTATTTCACCCAGTCCCATCGTCTTCAGAGTCAATTAGGTAAAAGTGTCGAATGTTGGCTCGCTCACGACTATTGAAGGTTTTTGAAACGAACAAGATAAATTGGTGTTAGTATGCCAAACTTAATAAATACCCGAGCTAGTCCGACATTGGCTCAAGTATTTCGAAGTAGGGGTTTTTGTTGGCCAAGTTTAAAAAACACTTGACTTCGTACGTCACTTTACCACAATCTTATTTCTGATACTTATTTATGTATCGTTTTTTCGTGATATTGAGATGGTTTGGTACAAAATTGAAGTTATAAGTGATTTCCTGGAATGATAGTTTTATGAAAATGTCGCGACATTCGGAGATATTTTTCCTGGGATGAGACAAAATTATGGGATGATAGTTAATCCTGGGCTGATAGTTGATATAAAAGTATCGCTATAGTTATGGTATTGCCCCGTTGAGTTTTTCTGGGATTAAACCTGGGCTAACTTTATATACATAGAGAATCGTGGGTTTGGACCATGGGCCTTTGTTACATTGAGTGCAGAACCCTCATGGGTTCCAACCAATATGGTCAAACAATTTGAATGAAGTATACCTATACGTTAAATTTTTTCATGTTATTCAAGGTGTTTCGCTAGGGTAAGGAATTAGGCGGCCAAAACATTAGGCGGCCATCTATTGAGTAATAGATAAACCATCTAAATTGCAAACAAATCAATCTGATTATAGTCATGTCGAATGAGCAAATAGTAACTAAGATTAGTTCGATATAGTATCGCAAATAGTGCAAGATTGGTGCATATTGTATTGCTAGATGTTGACCTTCAATGTATGTCAAATTTTATAAAATACTTTTAAAGTTCCGCTTCATTCTTGTTTTGAACTTTGGTTCGTTCCATATATAAAAAAACAAATCATATTTTTATTAAACCGGTGCGTATAACAGGTTGTTAATATTGTGCTCTTTAGTAAATTAGTTCCACTCGAAATATATATAAACTAGACAAAATCTAGATCAAACTATTATTTTGTAAAAGTCATGTACATTTGTAGTTCTCTAACAACACTCCAATGATATAAAAATGGCTTAATTCTCACACTGAGGCGTAATTGGGTTTTTCTTTATAAGTAAGTTTTTTTTGTTGTTGTTTTTTTTACCAAATAGCAATTAAAATACCGTATATACGTTTTACCATGTATATTCAAAATTTTTCTTCTTTAATCACTTCTCTATATACAAACTATACGTCACTCAGTGTAAAGCATAATTGAAAGATGAATAATAGTATAATATAGTGTATATCGTGCTCCGATGTGAATTATACAAACGTCTTGTCTTGTTAGCAATAATAAATATTTTCAAGATCAGATGTGTTTATTATACAACCAAAAATATTTATAATCTTAGCTGATAAAATATCTGCTATAAGACCTACTTTTAAGTTTTATTACATTCATTCATTTTATCGTTTACAAACAAGACAAGTTATAATTTTTATTTAAACATTAGATTAGTAAAAAAAAAAATGTATTTTCAAGAAAGACAACTCTAACCAGTCTAAGTTTAAATATTATACATTTATTACATTTCTAATCAAAACGCAATTTTTTGCGCCTATTAAAATGGAATTTTTATTTTTGCTAGATTTAGATTGTTGTAAGTATGTGGAATTATTATTTTATTTTTATATATATGATCGGTAGCATTTTTGTTCGTTCCTGTTTCAATTTTTATTCTAGTTCATGTTTGATAGTCGTTATCTTAATGCATATATTAAATATGTTAATTGATCTTACGAGGAACACGTGCCTGGCTCGTCGAACAACATTTTGATATCCAAACGTTCATTCTTATGAATGTTTGGAAATTCAGTAGCGTTTTTTAATTCGGTACCTCTTTAAATCCCTTAATTTTAAATATACCAAATCCGAATTTGTGAAATGTATATTAAATTCCTTAATTACCAAATATAAATGATTTTATAGTAGTGTCTGTACGACTTGATTCTTAAAAAAACTAATAATTCATCAAAATCTATAATTCATTGTTTTAAAAAAACTGCAAACTTCAATAGGAGAACATGCAGAAGTGGTACCTAGCGATAATTAAATTGCTAGCTAATTCAAGATAACAAAAACATTAAATCGAGTTAAAGGTCATCGCACCCATTTAAGGCTAATTTTGTTTTATCAGTGTATTATTCGATTATTCGGCGGCTGTGATCGGAAGGCTCTGACATGTCTCGTAAACCTAAATTGCACAAACATGTTTTCCATGAATACCAATACAGTATCCGTTGGTTGTCGTAGGAAGCGACTAAACGATTGGATCACTATGGGCTGACGACTCGTTTCCGTAAAAAAAGCTCTGTTTGTAATGTCAACAAAACGAAAAATGAATACCGCCAAGGAAGTTGGAAGGCTTAATCACGAGCATGAAGGAGTATCAGCTGGAACTCGTTGCTAGAGGGTCACTATTCCCGGATTCATTTGATTCCAGAGAAACGGGAATTTTGAAATGTTATTCCCGGGATTCCGGGAATTCTCGGGATATATAATGCCCACTGTAATTTCTACAGTCAGTAACAGTCAATACTATTTAATAAGCAACGGTCGATTTTAGCACAAAAATTTCGCTCTCTATAAATGTTTGCTGAATAGTGAGTAATCTAAAAGTTTATTTATATTTAATGTTGTGTCACCGGTAGCCTCGTAAATTTGAATTTCTTTTTGTAGAGTACTCTTTTGCGGAAAACGTGACAAGAGGCAGGTTTAGACATCATCAAAGCTGTAATCGTTGCCGCCAGCATTTCCTCTAAATTTGATATTTCTGTACTTTACCGATTTCCTTGCTCGTCACCTTCGTTTCGGTTTCATGATCAAAATTCAGAGTATGTAGAAATTTCAGCAACGAGATAAGCTCGATATACCGACGCTCCTTGTTTCGCGCTAATAAAACATCAAAAATCTCATTTGAAATTTCGTTTTTATTCGACGGGTTTCAAAACAATTTGCAAACGACATACGACTTCTTTGATATTAAATTTGATTAATAGATCAAATGTTGCAAAATTGTGCTTCGCACTGGTGAAAATTTAAAAAACTTTTCGAACCATTTGAATTACCGCACTCAAATCACTTCGAATGTGCATTTTGGGTTGTTGTGGTTGTTCAATAATGAGATCATTATGATTCGTCTCATCATTATCGGTTCATCGGTGTCAGAGTAATCTACATTTAGGTATTCTTATTCGTGACTACTATCACTAATATCCTCAGGTTAATAATCTAATATCGTTGTTTTCTTACAATCGTTCATTCATCTAAAGTTAGACTGAACTTTCCACTCATTTTTTAGTGAGACTTTATGGTTTCAAGTAGATTCTGTTTTTGCCAAATCATAAAACTAATATATAAGATTCATCACCAGATGCGGTTGCCCTTCGGCAAAGTTTAGTCCGAACCACTTAATGATTGACGAATAAATTCACTTTTACCAAACTTTGCTACACTACCGCCCTGATTTGGGGATTCCAAAATCCTATACTACAGCCTCTAATATTGCAGTCGTCTTTATACGTTCGTTTGGATCGATGTTGTGCACACTTTCTATAAATGTCGTCTTAATCTGCTTGTATAGAAGATCCTTTATAACTTAAAACTTTATTTGGGCATATAGCAGCATTTAGCGTTTCCTCCATTTCCACCTTTTTGGAAATTTTCTCAGGCTCAGTGTTTTCAACAAATTTGGGCGAACTTCAACTCGAAATAATTCAAATGCATAAAAAATTATTCGTTTTTGGTTTTCGCATTACATCTGCCATAGTTTTGCTTGACTTTTTATATTTTGATAGTTGTTTAAATGAAACTAATCTTTAAAACAGCTCCCGGGAAATACAGAAAAAAATCCCGAGAAACATGAAATAGAAAACCAACCAAATTCCCGGGAATACTATTGCGCTAGAATTCCCGGGAGTGACTCTCTACTCGTTGCTCTTCACAAAATTCGCTGGCCTAAAAGTGGAGACCATGTGTCCCAGGGCTATACATTCCTCTACAACTGAGATGATCTCGGAAGAAGTGTGTCTTGAATTTCCAAGCAGTCAATAACCTATTGTGTAAGTTTCGATAATTTGTGTACACGCGCCCACAGAAGTCAGCCAGCCCCAGTACCACGTGTGAATTTCTTAGAGAGAACTTATCGGTCAGCAACCAAATACGTAGGCGGCGATCATCATTTGGACGCTGCAAAGATACGATGGAAGATTTCGTACAAGTCGGGGAACACCACGAAAGGCATGGGGCGTTTCGACTGTGAAGGTCTTATAAATGAAGATCAAAAGCGACAACATTGAGGAAGCTAATTACGAGTCTGACTGTGTGAACTCTGTCTGGCCGGTACTGAAAACTTCGGTTGTCGGTGCTGCTCAACAGACTTTAGGTATAATGAAAGTCGAACCAAAGAACGATTGGTTTGATGACGAGTATCGTCTTGGAGTCGATCAACAAAATACAGATCACAGTGAAGTGCAACGTCTCACGAGGTTCTGAAATTAAAATGGGGAGACGAATGTTGATCTCACTCTCATGACGGGCGATCTGATGAGAAAAATTTTAAGTTGGTCCGTCCATGAAAGTTGGACATCAAGTGACCACAGAGCTATTGTCTCGATCTTGGGTTCGGAGAATACGCACATAATGATTCCCTAGCATTAAAGAAAGTTCCTCGGTATGCCTTAAGGCATGCCAATTGGGAGTGTTTCTACAGCCAACTTAGTAGCATCTTGCAAAACCTAGCAAAACATCTAAAGATATCGATCGATAGCGATATCGATCGAGTTGAACAAATCATATCAAGTTCAATTATCAAACTGTGTAGCGCTACTATATACCACGTAAACGTGCTCGTAAATCAAAATTGTCTTGGTGGTCTCCGGATTTAACCGAATCTAGGTTCGCAAGTTGCGCAGGTTATATCAAAGAGGGAAAGCAAAACGCTTAACTATGTGGTACACCGAAAGGCGTATTTAAAAGTAATAACAGACAAAAGCCAAATGAGCCTAAAAGAGTTCATCACGGAACATGAGGTACTAGGAACAATGGTGAGCGGTGGTGGACAAATAACAATTTGTTCGGAGTACACCACAAAATGATTGCTTAATCCTTTACTACCAGACGACTCTGAGGATGATAACTCTGAGAGGCAAAGAGAAATCCGCGCGATCGTAACTCAGTACCAACTACACCAAACGTGAGCCACTTCAGTGATGAAGAGGCCACTTTGGCCTATAAAGCTGGTAAAGCATCAGGCCTAGACAAAATCGAGGTCGAGGTGATACAACGTGCTTGGCTTATTATAGGGCGCTGTATTACGAACTTTATAAATACTTATCTTAGCAAAGGAGTACTTCCCAAAGCTTGGAAAAATGATAAACTTTTTATCATTAGAAAAACCGGAGGTAGGTGTCAAACCGATCCCACATCTTATTGACCTATCATGCTGTTGCCTGTCCAAGGTAAATTATTTGAAAAATTAATTGCCAATTGTATCCTTAACAACTATCTCTCTGGAAGAGAGGCCATTGTTATTTCAAGTAATGGCACACTTGAAAAATTGTCATTAAAGGATGTCTGCAAGGTTCCATCCTTGGTTCACACTTTTGGAATACTGTCTTCAACGGAAACATGAACCAAGAAGTCCAAGAAGTAGCATTCGTAGACGATAAGGTAATGCTCTTTGCTGGGAATTCAAGACAAAGTATTCAAGGTAAAGCGCAATTAGCGATAGACAGGATGGTAGACCTTGGAGTAACTTCACATGTCAAAAGAGTCACGGAAAATAGTAAGAAGATTTTCGCTGTGCTGAAACGAGTTGTTAAAGAGACCGGGGGACTCAAGCAAAGTACTTTGTCACTAATATATGAAGGGCTTGTGGTCTCTTCATAGAAATACGGGTGCGCGGCATGGGCAAACAGAAGGAACTGTCACTATCGGCGTACCCTAGTTAGTGCCCAAAGAAGTATCTTGCTCAGAATTACTGACCCCGTTCCTGCCTTGGTCGGCATGATTCCTATTAATATACACTTAAATGAGAAAATTTCCAACTACAAAATAAGAATAAGACAAGACGTGAGCTACGGAAACGTGATAGTAGAAGGCAATCAAATTCGGCCAAACCTCTTGGGCTCACTCAAGAGGAAAGCGTCTATAGCAATATGGCAAGATAGATAATCGCATTCAAGTGTATGGCTTACCCAAATGTTAACGAGGCATGTCAGAATAGCCAACAATGTACCAACTGAGTCTAGCGGACTGTGAATACAGAGCGAGGATACCATAAAACACATCCTCTATGACTGTCATCTAGCTCAAGAAGCTAAAGATCAACTAATTATTGACTTAAGAGTTGAATGGCCGGCAAGTAAACTTACCTTAATGCTGCCAAACAACCTCAACTCTTTCAAGAAATTCTGTGATACCGTCTTGAGCGGTAGACAGAAATAAGAAAGTATCAGAAATTTTTATTTTACGCAGAAATTTAAAGCTAGTAATAATTGTAAACGAGTATGCGCCTCCTCGTTGGCAGGGACGATAACAGGGTAACCTGGCTAAGCATGCCGATATAGTAGTAATATTTATAGAATTGAAAGTCAGCGTTGAATATGTTAAAGGCTCGACCACCTAGAAACATCTTCCTCTCATCAACATCTAAAATGAAATGAAGGTTCTGAAATTTCAAAGCACTCAGCAATGAGCGCAGCTTGCGTAATTTCTTTAAAGGAATTTCCTGATTGCATTATACTTTCAGGCCTGCGTCAACCGCCATTCGGGACCGGGATGGAAACCTCTGTGTCAACATCGATGCAGTACTCGACGCATGGAGTGGACATTTTACCGGCCGGCCTGCTTGGGGTTCATCATGCGTCACAGATTGTAGTTGGTCACCTCAAATACAGACTGCGGAGAATTGCATTGAGTCACCTCAAATACATAATGCGGAGATTTGTATTTTGCATTCTCATGAGAAATTCACTAAGGCCATGCCGATATTAAAACGAAACCGCTCACCTGGGGTGGACTGTATTAATTCGGAGCTTTTGATATTCGGAGGAGATACTTTGAGGAAATGTCATGAACTGACTGAACATGATCTCTGTTTATAGGGACAATGGCACATCAAAGTTTAGAGGTCCACTACACGTTTGAGGGAGGCAGGAGGTTCAAATATTTGGGCTGAGTGTGTGAGGATATATTAAAGCGCGGCTGGCGCTAAAATATATTCTATAATGCCACTGCTAAAATCTAAACACCTATCAAGTGCCGTGTAGCTGTAGCTTTACAAAGCGTTAAGCAGGCCCGTTGTTATGTATGGATTTGAAAGTTGAACGCGAGAAAAGAATCATGGGTGTCATTTACGGTTCAAAACTCGAAGTAGATGGAACCTACCGAGCTCTGTACAATGTCGAGATAAACGATCTGATCAAGATCCCCCCACACAGTAAGGGGCAGCAAGGGGCCAGTAATGGCCTTATGCAACTGTAATAATATTCGATGTTTTTATTGTGTGAACAACAACACAATAATAAAAAACAATGAGTAAGTAAAACGCGAAATTAAATCAAGATTGGATGGTGAGAAATGTTGAGGTAAAATTAGGAAATGGAATTTTAATTTGTTTGAAATCGATTTCTTTTTAATTTACTCAGTTTGAAGAGCTTTATTTTCTCCACAATATTTGACGTAAACTTCAGATTATTTCAAATAATGCGTATACATATTTTTAATCAATTGTAATTTGAATGAAATTTGAATAAAGAATTGAGCCAAATTTAAAGTTTGAATAGTTCAGTTTACTGTAAAACTAAGTACCAATAGGTATGCTTAGGTAAAATTTGGAAGTAAATTGAACATTGTCCACAACAAATTTTAATTTGGAAACAGTTTGATACGAATACAAATTCAATTTTCATTATTTCAAAGTAAAATCAAGACGAATAAAGTTCAATTAGCGAATTCAACGAAATTTAAGTATTTTGAATCAAAATTTGGGCAAATGTTTGAATTAGTTTGATTGGAAAAATATCAATCAAGTAACAATCGTTTTATTTGTACAAATATATTAAATTGTAAATTTCTGTATACAGAAAGTTCAATTAAATGAGATAAGGAAAGATATTCGAGATCGAAATGGTATAATAGCATGAATACCTATTAGAACTTAATGAGGAGGAGTGAAACTCTGATAAACAAGAAGATAATTTTACCTTGGGTAACCAATTCATTTAATATGAAAAAGTGGAGTAGGCGTTATAAGAACGAGCTATATGAAATAGTTAATTATACGCATCTATACCACTGGGGAATATCCCAGTACCTTTTCCCTAAACCAAAAAAGACAAAACAAATCGGTACTCTCAATTCTAACCAATCAGTCGATCAAGTGCTTTGAAAAATACTGCCCAAATTACCTACGTGAGGATAGAGGAGCAACAACTTTATGTAAACACCATCGTGGAATTTCTACAATACCTATAATATAAATATTATAGAGCCAATCAAACAACTGAAGTCAAAATTGGGCAAAAAAAAGTAACGGTGTACCGAAGGTTGCATCTTTGTCAAGAGATAACTATAAGGTGCTATAATTGTCTGAACTATTTGAATTACTTAGACATAACAGAAAAGCTCTAGAAAGCTTTAATATGTTGTGCTGTTGTAGAAAATTATAACGTTAGTTGTTTCAAGAGAAAGACAAACGAAGAGTCCGTACTGAGATAAGTGGATAAATTTCGTGGTATAATCGGAACTATAAATAGAAGAAGATAGGTGGGCGAGTAGACACGTTTTAAGACATGGAAAGGTATATACTACAAAATATTATTATTGAAGGCATTCAGAACCCAAAACATGGGCTATTAGATGCAGCAGTCTCCAAGTACAATGAAACGAAGGAAATGGGGACACCATATTTCAGTTGGTTTAAGCGAAAACTGATACCAGATTGAACAGAATTTGAAATATATTTAAATCACAATTACTAAAATCAGTAAAATATTGAGTGAAATTTGATACCTTATGTTGAAAGAAAATTGATCAGAATTTGAAATATGCTAAATTTGATTTAAAATTCAACTCTAACTTACAGTTTGAACCACCCGATCAGTAAACAAGCTTTTTAAAAGCTTGTTTAATGAGGAAGATATTGATACTATTGAAATTCATATTCTTCCTGTCTACAGGATGCTGCCTCTATAATGAATACGACATTTCACTAAAACCACTCATCTAAATCTAGGTTTTAGATGAGTGGTTTTATTTAGTTAAAATGTTGTAATTATTATATGATTAGGTTTTCTAAAAGCTCTAACTAAAGTTTAAAAAGCTCTAACTAAGCTTTTAATTTTTGATAAGTTTCACAATCTGTAAATATTTCAAAAAGTTTGCAATTAAATTAAATGTTCTTAAAAGCTTAAGGGATGAAGTTTAAACTTCGACCATCTCGAATTGGCCTGTCAATTATCCAATGACACGAAAACTCTAAGTTTGGAATTTCGACCTAAGGAATTGTGGCCTAATTATGATAATAAACTTTGAATTTATAAGACGTTTGGTAGCTGAATGCTATTTATTTATCCCAATATTATTTGCTAGAATTGTTGTATTCGCCATGTTCGGCGAGCTCGTCTTCTGTATCTTTGAATACAATTAAACTTTCTATAAACTTTGTGTGCCTCCGCGAAGACACCAAAAAAATGTTGGTGAACAAAAATTAAATTTCTCAGTTGAGGCAGGATTGTGTAAATAGTCGGAAATGGATAGTTTTTTCGAGCGATAACCGTCCCCTTATCATTTCAATGCAAATTCGATCTACCCCTTTTTATAAATTATTATTGTAGCGATACGATCCTCATTGCAAAGGCACATCATTTAAAGCTAAAATAACGTCAAGATCAAAAAGTTGCCTCAATTTAATATTGAGGAGGTATTGATATTCTTTGAAATGGTTACGTTGTCAACATCCAAACCGATTTTTAAAATATCCGGAAACATTTGCGATTTGATTTTGATTTCCAACGCACTAATATTTACGTCGCAAGCTCCTAACATAGTTAAGTATTGACATAACATGATACCAACTCACCATCGGCTATGTTTAATATATAATCACCATCCTTATCGCATTTGACTGACCCCATCTTGAGTGTTATTTTGACTGGATTTCATCACTAATTAAATAAATAACAAAATATGTTCAAATAAAAACCAATAAGTATGTATTTATTAAAAACATTAATTAAACGATTAAAATATTAACAATTTTGCCGTCATCATTCTTAATGGTTGTCCTATTATAATTATCAGCACCTAATAAATTGCCCAAGTTTAATTTCGATCCCGTCATTATTTTCGAATTAATTTCATCCATATCATCTCTATACGTTGCATTCAAAACGGAAATTTGCGAAGTAAGCTGCATTAAATACTCATTTACACCGTTAACAGTCGCATTTTGGCTGGCCATTACACTCGCAAGTTGAAAGATCAAATATTCAGTTTGTTTTTTCAATGTGCTCATCTCAAATCGTACCTTTTCCAATTCCATGTAATAGTAATTCGAATTATTTTGTACACCACTGTCCAAATCCCGATTTTGGCACGTCACACCATGAATCGCCAAATTTTTAAAATTTCCATTAAAAGAATTTTTTCGTTTGATTTGTTTCAATTTTTCAAAAATTTCCATCATATTGTGACACTGTAAATCATTATCCGTGATATCGAGTATATCTAAATGTCCAAATAAATCTTCTAATTCGGATGCAGCCAATTGATTTAAACTGTTGCCATTTATGTACAATTGTTTTAGATAGGATAACGATTTGATGCCATAAAATTTCAATATACGCAAATCGTTGTGGGACACGTCTAAAACTCGTAAATTTTTAACCGACGAAAACGATTTAAAGTCCAAGTGGTGTAAATTAGTTGCGGCTAAATAGAGTGATCCTAAACTAGGTAACCATAAAAATGTGTCACTTTCGATACTATCACCGGACAACGGATTAAACGAGAGATCGACGTACAATAAGCCGGAAAAAATTTTAATAAAATTTATACTGCTCAACGAATTATTGGCGAGCGACAAACTATTTAATCGATTCTGATTGTTGGCCACGGTTAAAAGTTCATTTTGTATGCGATTATTATCGGCGTGTAACGATTTTAAATTAGTATCTCCTGTCATTCTCAATTCAATAATCGCGTTATTATTCAACGAAACACTTTCAATACTTCGATAATTTATCGAAATCTTTGTGATCTCATTAAAATCCAATTTCAATTGTGCCACTGGTAGCGATCTAAATGCTTGGTCGTCTATAGCAGTAATTTGATTTGCGTTCAAATTTAATTCCTTTAAATTTAACGTTCTAAATGTATCCTCGGTGATAATGGCAATATGATTGTTGGACAAATCCAATTTCCGTAAATATTGTAAATTATTAAAAGCATCCTTTTCAATTCGGCCGATTTCATTGTGCGCCAAATTAATTTCTATTAAACTACCGGCCCCGCTAAATGCCAAATATTTGAGTTCGGTTAACGCGTTCCGAGATAATTCTACAAATTGTAAATTTACCGCATTCACAAAATCATACGGTGATATTTCGATTAAATCACAGCCGATCATGTTTAATCTGTTTAAATATGGCAGGGCGGCAAAAAGTGATCGCGGTATATATGCAATGGATGAGTTAATAAAATGTAGCTCATTTATACGAGGATATTCAGGTTTAAGCGTAAATCGAATATAAAAATCAACTTTTGTATCCAAATTAACATTCAACATTGTACACTTTGGTGTTATTTGTTGCGCACCAGGATTTTGATAACACGTGTATGGGGTATCATCCGCACTAATAACACAAACACTGATTACTATTAAGAACAGCACTAACTCTAGTTTACCGTTAAAATCCATTTTCTAACTTTTTTTGATAAATTGTGACGCGGTACTAACAAAATTATCTGTTGAACGAATTCTTATATACAAATATTCGGTTGCATAATGAATTTAATTTAATTTATATGTGACAAGTGTTTATACGTTATCATTTAATGACCTATTGACACTTTTGCGCATTCTGTGTAAATGTTTAGTCACGTCTTTCTTCATTTAAATCATCCGTAATCTCATTTTGACCCTTGTGGTCGGGGCAGTTTCGTAAATCTAAATTGCACAAACATGTTTTCCATGAATACCACCACAAACCAATACCGTCCCCCGCTCTTGTACTCAAACACGAGATTCAGGATCGGCACGTGGAAGGTGCAGCCACTTATGAAACCATTAACGTTAAAAGGCCTAATCACATGCATGAAGGAGTATCGCGGCTGGAACTCATTGTTGTTCAATAAGCTCACTGGCCTAAACGTGGACACCGCATGTGTCGTCTTGAAAATCTTGAAACTGGATTTCTGCTTGGGCCGCAGGTAAAGAAGGCTGTTTTAGATTTCTAAACTGTCAATAACCGATTGTGCAACCTGTCGATAATTTGTTTCCAGTGGCCACAGAAGTTAGCCCAAGACAACGACTCATTTTACAATGACTTAGACGATCTAATGGAATCTGTACCTGAACACGATGTTAGACTGGTAATTGGGAACTATAATGTTAGAGCTGGAAGAAATCAGGCTGAATTGTGTGAAAACCTTCTTCCGTAGTCTCGACACGAAGCTCCGACCGGTAATGATGTACTGAGAGAAATATGTAGTATGCAATTGCTTACGACTTCAAAATAGCAAGAATATTCTTCCCACACAAGCAAACAATTTTGAAATATAGATCCATCCACGCGGAATTTCCCACACCCAAATTGACCACGTGTTAATTTCAAAAGGGTGAGCTCGGGTTAGCCAGGGTCTGTGAAAACTTATCTTAACTAAATACGCAGGCAGTGATCATCATTTGGTAACCGCAAAGCAACTACGGTTGTCAGTGCTGCTCAGCCGACTGATTGATTTAATTATGATAAGTGTCGCCTTTGTATAGCATTCAAGCTACTGTCCTATACTTTAGGTATATTGGATAGTATAATCTCTTATCTATGGCGGAGGACTTGGTTGGTGACTATTAAGGTGGATGTCATCTGGATAAGTCTTTTCGCTGCGGATGATTTTATTTAAATAGTTAATATCATGAATACTTCGTCCCTGTACATTACGGTGTTCCTGGATTACAGGCAAGTCACTTGTGGTCTGCTCTGGAATATCTATGAATACCAACAAAGACGATAGCTCCACGGTGTAGAGAACCAGATGGCATCTTCTGGAGGTCTACGACAGTATGAAGGACAAGCTCACGCTGGAGTCACCTTAACACAATAAAGAGACAGTATATAATGTTTACAATAATAATCTCTCATTTGCAGAAATATATTTGAACTCGAACTCAAAACGTAGCTTGAAAACCATCTTGTAATAATTGCTAATGATAAAAAAATATTTTAGAAGCTTTCCGTGATTATTACGAGGTAAAATTCCCGAATTATCCCTAAACAGTGTACTCTCCTAATTCTAAATTACGATTTATGGCTATGACTGAAAAAATATTGTAATCAAACTTCATTTTGTTTTGAATTCTAACTGGTGATTCGAAAATGGATACCGAATATGAATATGTGATCAGTTTTTCGATATTCAAGATGGCGGAGAAAAAATGGCGCATGATTTGTTACGAACTATGAAAAAATAAACGACTTGCGACTCAACTTGTATCTTTAGGCGGTGTGTCATTAGTTAAAAATTTAAATTTTGACAGAAAAATCAAATTTTTCGATTTATTGTTCATTTTGTGTTGAACAAATTTAAAAAATGTCTGTCAAAGTTTCTGTCAAATATATAATTTTTAGCTAATTGTTTATCTAATTGACACACAGCCTAAGAATTAAATTTCTTAACCTCCTACGTTCTATTTGCGACTCCAAACTCTTTTATTTGTTTCATGTACAATTGGCAAATAGAAAACTACTTGTCATACTCAGGTGGCAGGTATCGTAACTAAAAACCTGATTTAATTTGATTTAGCTAAATTATATTTTTATTTACACAGATTAAATTGTTCTGGTAAATTTTACAAAACAATACACTGACAGTCTAACATGGTTTAGAGTAGCAAATAATTTACTACCCAATCGAAGGGTCGAAATTGATTTAATTACCATTTAGTTCCTGTTGCTACTTAAGATTGTAATTAGCACTCTTTTTGGCTTATTCGGATTTACTAGAATGCCATTTGGTTTGTGCAACGCTGCTTCCAAAGTTAGTCAGAGGGTTAGATTTCGTTTTCACGTAAATCGATGATATTCTTGTGGCTTCCAAATCTGAAGAAGAGCACAACTCGTATTTGCAATTACTCATTGAATGGCTTGCTGATTTTGGTATTAACATCAAATCTTCAAAATGCGTTTTTGGAGTTAATGCTCTTAACTTCCTTAGCCACAAAATAATTCCTGAAGGAATATTTCCATCCGAGGAAATAGTGGAAGCTATAACGAAATTCCCAGTACCTACATCCATTCGGCAAATTCAACAGTTTATTGGTATGGTTAATTATTACCATCGCTTCGTACCCAACCTAGCTGAATTGTTATCACCAATTCATGTACACCATCGCTACTCAAGAATAGAAAAACTGCAAGAAATTTTACTTGGACATAAATTTGCAATCAAGTTTTCTCTGAAACCAAATGTGCGCTCGCTAATGCAACAATTTGGCTCATCCTTTAAACGATGCAGTATTCAGTATTACAGCAAATCCATACAGGTTGTAGAGAACCATTAGTATTTTTCCGCAAAAAGTTATAACCAGCCGAAATAAAATATCTCGCCTTTGATAGAGAATTACTAGCCATATTCCTAGCGATTAAACACTTTCGATATTTTGTAGAAGGTCGACAATTTACAATTTATACCGACCATAAACCTCTAACTAGTGCAATCACCTCGAAAACGGAAAGAAGTCCACGACAAGCTTCATTGCTCAGTTCTCCATGGACATTCAACACATTGCAGGCAAACATAACTTTATCACTGACAGTTTGTCACGCATACACAAAAATGAAGCTGCCTCTGTTGAAGAAAAGCTAACTCCTAAATCAATTTCGAAATTATAGAAGCCTGATGAGGAATTACAGAATTTACTTTCTGGTTCCACTCGTCTCACAAGTTCATCTTATAAACTTGAGCGCTTCGTATTTCCATAGATATAGACATTTATTGTAAAACTGGAAAAGGGACAAATCGCCCGTACCTTCCAGAACAACTACGCCGTACAGCGTTTGACGAGCTGCAAAAGATTTAACAATCTAGCGTCCGCGCAACTAGAAAGTTAAAAACTGATCGTTATACTGTTGGGCCAACATGAATAAAGACGTTAACCTCTGGACACAGCCCTGTATTTCATGTGAAAAATCCAAAATACAAAGACACACGATCTCGGAATTTGGACATTTTAAACTGCCATCCGGTCGTTTTGAGCACATTTACTTGGACATCGTTGAACCACTACCACCATATCAAATGGACGTACCTACATCCTTACTGCTGCGTGGGTCGTTTTACCAGATGACCTGAAGCATGCCTTATGAAAGATATATGTGCCGCAACCATTGCTAAAACCTTCGTTGAAAATTACATATCTAGATTTTTAGTGCTTGTAAACGTTACTACAGATCAAGGAAGCCAATTCGAGTCAAAGCTATTCGCGGAACTAACCAGGATTCTAGGCACGCATCGAATTTGGACCACTCCTTATCACCCACAATTTAACGGAATGGTGGAATACTTTCATCGCCAACTAAAAGCATCTCTTAAAGCGAGAGGCGATGTAGTGAATTGCAGCTCGCAACTGCCAATAGTTCTCCTATAGTGCAAAATAAGTGGCCTCATATAGGCATAAGAAATGATTAACACAAGATTTTGCATAAAGACATAAGGGTGACGAACTTTGATTTTTCTTTACATATTTCAATCGTACTTGAATATTTTTCACTCTATATACTTACCTGATATTCAAAAAATGTTTAGGAGGATTTCAACCGCTGCAACTTAGACATACTTTAAGATGCGGTTCTCCATTCTCAAAAATTCAACTTGGTGAGCAGTATACAGGATACTACAGCTCCAAGCGAGAAAATCTTTTGATATGTCAACATTTTCTGTTTTATAAGATCTCTCATAATGTTAGGAGTAAAAATTCTTGCTTCGATTCTAAACTCATACAATAGTATAGACGATTCTGTATGCCAAACTAATTATCGCGTATAATCGCGCATAATTGAACGCAATATCATTAGATGACCTTGTACAAGTTTATTCTAACAAACGTTTAAAGAGATTGTACGCTAAAATAGCCAGAAGCAAAACTAATTGTAACAATAACTTCTACATACAAATACGAATATCAATTCTAATATTTATAAATATTAGCGAAACTTGATAAAAAAAAAATATTAATTGAATTTAATTGCTAAGACCAAATCAATCGAACATGCTGGTAACCTTGACTTATTTCGTACCACAATATCAATTTCGAAAAAGTCAACTTCTTTTTGTTAAATCTGCACACGCAAAAAAAAACAACAAAACATGTGTTTGAAGAGATCAAGTGTGACCTTATGTAGGTATTTGTCCACTTGAATATATATAAATTAATAGAAAGATCTCACAAGGTCGTTTGCGGTTAATTGGAACTTATCTCGACAAAAACCGACTATAAAGATATATACAGTGAGACACATAATTATTCGTATTTCGTTCTTTACGTTATAAAGCTTCGTTCCAGTAGCATAAGATTATAAATGTCTGAAGTGTTAAACTGCCCTTTAGAAAGTTCAATTAAGTCCTCGACATTGGAAAGAAATTTAAACATCATATTGATTGGTTCATTTTCGCCGTAGTTAGTACGATGTTTTTCAAGTTTTAACAACTTGTATTGATGAAAATTATGGCGGAGTACGTTTATCTTAATACTATAGTGAACGGAGAGCCTACGTGATCCAAAAGTACATTTCCCAATAGACTTGCGCAATATTGTTGCTGTATACAACGTACAGTTTAAGCTGGTAAAAAGGTCAGGTTCTCATGATATAGTAAATTGTAATTTGAGTAGAAGTCGAGTAAAGAAGAGTAAAACTCGCTTTTGAACATCCTCAATTCTATGAATGTGAGCGTTATGAGGGGACCGAACTGCTGCTGCATTCCAGTTGAGATCTTATATATGAAAAGTATAGTATTGACCTTTTATCTCAGAGCTCGGTATGTACCATCTATTTCGCGTTTTGGGCTGTAAATCACACGCATGATTCTTTTCTCAAATGTAAGGACCCATCTCTCGTATACTCATCCGTCAGCGCCCAACTTTTACATCCAAACATAACAACGGGCCTGGTCAACGCTTTGTAAATCTTCAGCTTCACGGCACTTGATAAGTGTTTAGATTTTAGCAGTGGCCTTATAGGATACAAAGAACGACTGCCAGCTGCCAGCCGCACTTTAATATCCTCACCCACACTGTTACCGTGAGATGGTGGTCTGGTGTGAAGCTGTCTTGGGGGAATCAGGTTGGTACTTCTTGCCAGCTCCGTATCTTGCAGTTTCCACAAGTGCGCGTGTTACCTCCCCGTGGTGACCACCGGGCAACTAATACACCATGTTCTTATGTGGTGTATTAGGCGAAAACACGGCGCTAAACAACTGGGCCGGGTTAAGGTGTCAACCGTACCGTGCTGATAACCGGCCAGGCTGGGGGCCCAGTCTAAAAACTAGCACAGTCTCTAACGGTGTATCCGGATACTTGGCGCCCTCCGGATCATGCAGCCTTACCTGTGCATTGCGGATCTCTGCACAGGTGGACCTCCTTTCTCCGCTACTCGTGGGAACTATTATGGAAAGTCAAAATAGTGAACAAAAAGAGACCGGTGCTCTTAAAAAACCGGAAACCAGTGCTATGGAGACATCGGCCTTTAGGCCCGGTCTCCAAAGTGCAAAAAGGGGCATAGGACCAAATGAGGCTGGCCCCTCGAAACCAAAGGGCAGAGGCACGAATGCTGGCCCTCCAGCGTCAGTCAACTACCAGACCAGGAAGAGGGCCTGGCGCATGATCTCCAAGATCAGCAACATTCCGTTGGAGCAGAGAACGGATAGGGATAGGGATACGCTTGCGTGGGCAAGGCGTATCACTGAGCCAAAGCAGGAGGGTTCCGAGATCTCACAGCCGAAAAGGCAGAGATCCGATGATGAACCGCCTACGGAGGCTAAAAAGAAACGGGTTCCAGGAAATGTTACCAAGCCCTTCAACGAGGTGCTAAAGGAGCACCTGCTCATGGCAGTCGTTGACAGGGCTCAAGAAGATGGGAGCATTACGACCCTTAACTGGAGGAAGGTGGAGAAGGCCTTAGCCGCCATCTTCCTAAAAATCATGAGGGAGAACCCAGGACCTGCTCCGTCCTGCCGAGACGGAGGGTGGCATCGGGGTCACGTCAAACTGACTGCCTGTGCCGACGAAAGGTCGGTGGCCCTCTATAAAAAGGCGATCGGCAGCCTGGGCGAAGTCTGGCCGGGGGCCAAATTAGAAGTGGTGACGAGGGAAGAAATTCCCTGCAGGCCAAGGGCGCGAGCCTGGATACCTGCGGAGCCTAGTGATCCAAGGGAGATCTTGGAAATGTTGAAAATCAGCAATCCGGATCTGCCAACGACCACCTGGAGGATTGCCAGGTTAGAAGAGGTAAAGGCGGTAGCAGATCACAGATCGGCCGTCATTATCATCGACAGAGAGTCCGTGGGTGCTTTGGCAAAAACTGGAGGCCAAATCAGCTATGGTTTTGGAGCGATTACGCTCAAAATCTATAAGCGTGATGAGGCTGACAGAGCTGGGGCACCTGCAGCAGGGGGGGAAACCACTTGTGGTGTCCCGCCTGGTGTTGGTGACCCAGAAGTCCGCGGCATCCCGGAGGACGCTCAGGAGACACTATCCCTGGACTCGGAGATTTCGAGATCATTGGGACTAAGCTGTGCGCTCCAAACGGACGAATCGACGTCAGAGGAGTCTGACTCAACAGTGGTGGAGGGAAGCAATATCTAATGCTTAAGATCCTTCAGATCAACCTCCATCACTGTAAAGCCGCCTCGGCGGCCCTTCTGCTAAAAATGGAATCTGAGTCCATTGATGTGGTTCTGGTCCAGGAGCCTTGGGTCAATGGTGACCGGGTGCTTGGCCTCAGAACTCCCAAATATAAATTACTACACGCGAAAAATGAAGGTAAGATACGTTCCTGCATTCTCGCTAGAAATAATCTGAATATTTGTATTCTACTAAATTACAGCAACGCTGATGTAGTGGTGGCTAGCATTGAGATGGGTGGGCAAAATCTCTGGCTAATATCAGCCTACCTACCATACGAGGAGGAGGATATACCACCAGGTAGGTTGCGCAGTGCAATAATGGAGGCTCGAAAACGAAAGGTAGGAGTCATCATGGGCAGTGATGCTAATGCGCATCACTCAATCTGGGGAAGTACAGATATAAACAGGCGAGGTGAGTTACTCCTTGATTTTATTTTAAGTACTAACCTAAATATATGTAATATCGGTTGCAAACCAACCTTTATTACTAAAAATAGACAGGAAGTGTTGGACATCACACTTGTCTCGGATTTTATTAAGGAGAGGGTACTGAACTGGAAAGTGTCCGAAGACCATTCCTTTTCTGACCATTGTTATCTCCAGTACGAAGTGGATACAAAACCCACTCGCAAACCACCCTTCAGAAATAGGAGGAAAACTGATTGGGAGTGTTTCAGAACCATTCTGGGTAACTTATTACCGGTATCGGTTCCAAACCCTCCTGCATCTACACAGGAGCTTGATGCTCTATTAATCAGGCTATCTGATGCTTTTAATAAGGCCATGTTAGGTGCATGTCCTATCAGTAGGCCCTTGGGTAAATCTCGGCCACCCTGGTGGTCGAGAGAGCTCCAAGGTACTCGTATGAAATGCAGGAGATTGTTCAAGAGAGCAAGGCACACAAATGCTGCTGCGGATTGGGACTGTTATAAGGAAGTCCTGAAAACCTATAAGTACGAGCTAAGAGCAGCCAAAACGAGAGCCTGGAGGCTCTACTGTGGCAATATACAGGAGTCCTCGGAGGCGGCCAGGCTACGCAAAGTACTATGTTCTAGTCCTTCCATTCCGGGCTATTTACAACGACCGGATGGTTCATGGACTA
This sequence comes from Tipula unca, assembly GCA_951394425.1. Lineage (NCBI taxonomy): Eukaryota > Metazoa > Arthropoda > Insecta > Diptera > Tipulidae > Tipula > Tipula unca. Next base: position 76,176,327 of record OX596380.1, read on the forward strand.
CATGTAGTGAGGAATCCCTGGAGCTATTACTAGAAACGCATTTCCCGGAGTGCTCGGTACTAGCTCCGGAGAGACCCATGATAAATAGGGGTATAGACTCCGTAAGTCATATAGTAAAAAGGCGGAATATCCTATGGGCAATAAACAGCTTTAAGCCATACAAGTCGGCAGGACCTGATGGCGTTATCCCTGCGGATATCCAGCGAACTATTGACTTAACCCTACCCTGGCTGGAAGTTATCTTCAAAGGCAGCCTAGAACTCTGTCACATTCCTAGAAAGTGGACTGAAGTAAAACTAATATTTATACCTAAGGCGGGAAAGAGCTCTCACTGCTATCCCAAAGACTTTAGGCCTATAAGCTTATCTTCTTTTCTGTTGAAAACACTGGAAAGACTAATAGAGGCTCATATTAGAGGCTCAATCAAGCCGGGCGAGCTGTCGGGATCTCAACACGCATACTGTAAGGGATGATCGGTGGAAACAGCTCTCCACTCCCTTATAGGCCCGATTGAGAAATCACTTGAATATAAGGAATATTCAATGGTAACCTTCTTGGATATAGAGGGGGCCTTTATCAACGTCAGACCGGGGGCAATCGCTCGGGCCCTTGCGTGTCTGGGGGTAGACGGGTCACTCAGAGGCTGGATAGATCATATGCTTAGAGGCAGGATCGTGACAGCTTATCTGGGGGGGACGTCTGCCGCCAGATACGTGAGCAGAGGGACACCTCAAGGTGGGGTTTTATCCCCCCTTCTTTGGAACTTGGTCATAAATGACCTGTTACTAAACCTGGAAGGACAAGGCTTCAAGGTGGTTGCTTACGCGGATGACGTTGCTATTGCGGTCTTCGGCAAATATCCTAGTACGCTGAGTGAGCGCATGCAGTGCGCGCTTGGCTATCTCTCTGAGTGGGCACGCGGCTGCGGATTGAACGCAAACCCACAGAAAACAGAGCTGGTCCTCTTTACCAGGAAGCACAAACTTCCTCAGTGTGACCCGCCAATATTAAATGGTACTCGCTTGATCTTTACGGATAGAGCAAAATACCTCGGACTAATTTTGGACAGCAAGCTAAGCTGGAAACCAAACATCGTAGAGAGAGTAAAGAAAGCTACTATAGCGCTCTACTCCTGCAAAAATGCCATTGGAAAGAGATGGGGTATGGAGCCCCACATAGTACACTGGCTCTACGTTTCAGTGGTCAAACCTATACTGCTGTATGGGGTTGTTGTCTGGTGGCCAGCGTTAAAAATTATGGCCAACCTCAAACTATTGATGAAAGTCCAAAGAACGGCCTGCTTGTGTATAAGTGGAGCTCTCAGGAGCACACCTACTCAAGCTCTGGAGATTCTCTTTCATCTTACTCCTTTGGATATTGCGGCCGAGCAGCTTGCATCTTGCACAGCCATTCGGCTCAAATCCATATCTATGTGGACCTGTAATAATGCAGGGCACTCATCTATCCTATGCAACAGGGGTATTCCGGAAGCTACCGACTATGCTATTCCTTTGCCATCTGTTGAGATGAAATTCCAAACTGAGTTTCCCACCAGACAGGACTGGGTGAACGAAATGGTTATGGACAATGAGGCGCTAAGCTTCTTCACGGATGGCTCAAAAAGGGATGGAGGGGTTGGCTGCGGGGTATTCTGTGAGGCACTAGGGGTTAACCTCTCTTTTCGTCTTCCCGACTTTTGCAGCGTTTTTCAAGCTGAACTGATCGCGATAATGGAAGTCATGGACTGGTTGAAGTATAATGTAATATCTACGAGGGATATTCGCATTTTTACGGACAGCATGGCTGCTATTAAAACGCTACAATCATACTCCCTGACGTCGAAGGTAGCCCAGAACTGTCTGGCATCTTTAAATGAGATGGCTGATCAGTTCAACATCCGCTTGACGTGGGTGCCAGGGCATTTCAATATCGCAGGGAATGTAATGGCAGATGAGTTGGCCCGCAAGGGTACAGCACGCCTAATAAACCAAAGTAAGCGGGATATAAAAATACCGCTTGCTTCATGTAAACTGCTGCTTCTGGAAGAAGCTATAAAAGAAACGAACGTCAGATGGTCTAACGCCAGTTCGTGTGTAATAACCAGGCAGATCTGGCCTGGTCTTGACCGGTCTAGATCAGACCAACTGATATCGCTTCGACGACACCATATTGGTATGGTCGTAGGAGCTATAACGGGACATTGTCTCATTGGGATACATGCGAGCAGACTGGGTGTCCCAGCCCACGATTTCTGCCGCAGCTGTGGTGATGAGGAGGAGGAGGAAAACGTACTCCATCTGCTCTGCACCTGTCCTAGTCTAGCGTACAGCAGAACAAAATTTATGGGAACTTCCCCATTGAATGACCTCACGGATCTTAGCAAGATCGAGATCCGTGACTTTAAACGCTTCTTGGTGAGCTCAGGATGGTTTAGCGAGTGAAGGAGGAAACTCAAATGTGGTACAGCTACGGACCAATTTTGTGTCTATGCTAGTCCTTTAGGACGGCCACCCTTACCTAACCTAACCTAACCTATCGTGAGTGATAAGAGACCCCAAATATTTAAAGATGTTGCGCTGAGGTGTTTCAGTTTAAGGAGAGATGTACTCCAACATGAGATTAAAGAGTATCGGAGACAAAGCATCTACCTGCCGAACACCCGAGTTAACTGCAAAAATTGTCGATAGCCTGTTCTCAACTTTAACACAGCATTGAGACTGCGACACTGTCATCCTACACAGTCGTACCAATTTTGTTGGCATTCCTAGGTACTCCAGGGTAGACCACAAACTCTCTCCGCGATTGATCGAGTCACAGGCCTGCCGGAAATTCAGGAAAACCTAATGTACGGAGATGGATGTCTCATAATATTTAGATAGAATCATTCGCAGCGAAAAGACCTGATCAGTGACTGATCGATTCGGACGAAATCCTCCTTAATAGTCACCAACCAAGTCCTCCGCTAGAGGAGTGATTCTATCCAATATAATGTATGACAGTAACTTGTATGCTGTGCAAAGGAAAGCTGTACCGCCGTAATTCTCACACTTCAAGCGGTATCCCTTCTTCAAGATGGGGCATATCGCGGCCACTTTACATTCGTCAGGCATAACTTCGATTCGCCATACTAATCGAATAAGGTAGAAAAGACAGTTCCACAAAGTATACCCTCCGAATATCAAGAGCTCCGAATTAATGCAGTCCACTCCAGGTGTCGGTTTCGTTTCAATCTCTGCATGGACTTAGTGAATTCCTCATGGGATGGGTCCTCAGTGCAAATCTCCGCAGTCTGTCTTAGAGGTGACTCAACAACAGTCTGTGACGCATGATGAACATCAAACAACTCAGTAAAGTATTGTGAGTCGTTGTTGCACTTCACTATGGGCTATATTTTATTGCTCAACTGCAAAACGACACTCGTCATCAAACCAATCATTCTTGGGTCTGAATTTCACTATACATAAAGTCTGCTGAGCAGCACTGACAACCGAAGATTTCAGTACCTCCCAGACAGAGTTCACGCAATCAGACTGGTAATTAGCTCCATCAATGTTGTCGCTGACATCGTTTGTTTTGATCTTCTGATATCGTTTCTTTTGATCTTCATTTATCAGACCTTCACAGCCGAAACGTACCATGCGTTTCGCTGTGTTTGCAGACTTGTACGACAACTTCCATCGTAGCCTACGTATTTGGTGGCTGACCGATAAGTTCTCACATCCTGCACAACCCGAGCCCGTCCTTTAGACTCTAACACATGGTCAATTTGGCTGCGAGAAGTTCCGCGAGGATGTGTCCATGTCTCTAGATGTATCTATTTGTGAGGTAAGAACGTGCTTGCTACTTTAAGCTCATGAGAATCAAGAGCAATTGCAAAGTACTAGCCAGCTCTAGCATTAAAGTCCCCAATTACCATTCTAACATCGTGTTCGGGTATAGATCCCATCAGATCGTCCAAGTCATTGTGAAATGAGCCTTTATCTTGGGGCTGGCTGACTTCTGTGGGCGCATGTACACAAATTATCGACAGGTTGGCTAACTTCATGCGCAATCGAAGCTTACACAATCGGTTATTGACTGCTTGGAAATCCAAAACAGCCTTCTTTACCTGCGGCCCAAGAAGAAATCCAGCTCCAAGATTTTCGAGGTTCTCTCCACTGTAGAGCAACGTAAGCCCTGGGACACATGGTCTCCACTTTTAGGCCACCGAGTTTCTTGAAGAGCAACGAGTTCCAGTTCCAACACTGACAAATATTACACCGAGATCTTTGATTGTGGTATGACGCGTTCAATTAATGCCCCATTTATGTTATAATTGGAAATTATTGAACATTTTTTCCGATAATATGACATTATCTTACATTTTTGAATATTAAGTTTTAACTGGTTCAATTCACACCATGTACAAATCTTGTCAATATCTTCTTAAAGCTTGTAAGTGTCGTTTGCGTCATAAATAGATCGGAATATCTTAAGATCATCAAACAAAAGTACAGAAGAGTGTTGGATTACATTAGTAATATCGGTAATAAATATCAGGAAGAGATAGAGGCCTATATTAGAACCTTAGGGAACTCCAGATTTTGCCAAAAAAATTGGATTCGAATTTTCACCAGCAATTTCAATGATTAGGTATCTTTCCGTTAGGTACGATTGAAACCATTTGATAAAAATTGATGAAAAACCAAACTTGCCAAGTTTCATCAATATCTGTCGATTTCGACTGGAGTCAAAAGCGTCACTGAAATCAGTGTTTAGGTAAAATTGAAGTGGTTGCAATTCCCTGATAGAAGGATATTTCATTTCTTTTACCATATTTGAAGATTGATGTATTTATTAGGGGAAATCCCTATTTGCAATGATTTATTGAAGATGAGTTTTAATGGTTTGCAAACTACATCGGCCAATAATTTAGTGATTGACGAAGGGATAGTATCAGGTCCACAGCCATCTTCTTCAGAAATGGTTTGGGTATGTATTGCATAATACCATAGTTATGGTACATTCAAAAGCTCAAAAACTATAATTGAAAAACCAATTTATAACTTTAAGCTTTCTGAAAGTGATTTTCGTCGTAAACAATTGCAATCGAAACTTGAAAACTTGGCTGGTGAAAGTTCTGCAGTGTCGAAAGTTTATATACATTTTAACCCGCTGTCACTTACAGGATTAAATTTCGATATTTATATCGAAACGAAAATCGAACATACATATACATTTATATCGAAACGAAAATCGAAATTGTAGTCGTTTGTCTTGCGAAATTAATATTTAGGAATTCACAAAACTGAATGAAAGTCTATGAATTTATCAACTCGACATTGAATTGGATGGTAAATTTATTAATCTCAATTTAGAAATTAAAATGATAAATTTTATATTTGGACATATGAGCGTATATTTACAAAACTGTCATCGATATAATGTAAATTTGGAAGATGCGGAAATTACCATATATACTACATCTGTCTATATATACAAATATATTGTGTTATGCTAATGAACTTCTCCCATTTTGAACGTGAAACGAAACGAGCATAAAAAACACACAAAAATGCCATCCATCATAATTTTATGTAATTTAAGTATGTATGTATGCATATGACACTGAATTATGATAAAATCATGAAATTCGTTTGTAATACTTTACAATTTCCATATTACAAAAGAATATACACAAAGAAAAAGAAGAAGAAGAAGAAAATTTTTAAATAAAAATTTCATGATCACATTATTTCGTTGACTTCGCGGAAAAGAGAAAATTATTCAGATAATTAATTGCATCAGAGATAGGGAAGACGAGTATGTATATGCATATATATGTATATGAATATGAACTTAAAATGTATTAAAATAAGTGTCATGATCATTTCGTGCGCATATGAAATGATAAAAATTGTGACACTATGTTTTCATTCCATACCTTTACATAGAAAGGGTTAAAAACCTGTCTGTCTACCATGAAAATAGATTACGAAATTTAATTTTCTGTAGGCATTGACTATGTAGTCATTATGTTTTAATTATGATCGCTTCTTTTGTAATATTCCTTATGCCGAAGTAACTGCGCATTGATAATGAAGATATAAAATCTGAGCTAATTTCAGATATGATAGATGGCATCAAAATGTGTGAGTGTTTTGAGCTCGATCGAGAATAATGCTCTACTCCAATTTCCTATCAAAATTTTAATTTTATGCTGATTTTAACTCTATGCTGATGAAATCGAAGATTACAGGTTGGATGAATATAATTTATGGTAAATATGCGAATGGTAATACTGACTATAGGTCGGATGGTGTGACCATATTTATGCTAGAAATGATTTGAATTGCAAGAAATACACCCCCGATCTCCAGACTTTTCATGGTGTTGGCATATCATTTACCTTATGGTCCAAATTATTGTGTGCAATATGGATCAACAGACTGAATTTTACGAATATTTCAAATATTATTTGCATATCTCAGATCACTATTTATAGTTGAAGTGAAATTCTGTGGACCACGTATTCTTCAATACGAGACTTAATAAATCAGGAGCGTTGGAAGGCCTAATCACATGCATGAAGGAGTATCGACTGGAACTCATTGCTCTTCAAGAAGCTCGTTGGCCTAAAAGTGGAGACCATGTGTCCCAGGGCTATACGTTGCTCAACAATGGAGATGGCCTCGGGAATCTTGGAGCTGGATTTCTTCTTGGGCCGCAGGTAAAGAAAGCTGTTTTGGATTTCCAAGCAATCAATACCCGGTTGTGAAAGCATCGCTTACGCATGCAGTTAGCCAACCTGTTAGCTAGCCCCAAGATAAACACTCATTTTACAATGACTTGGACGATCTGATGGAATTTATACCCGAACACGATGTTAACATGGTAATTGGGGACTTTAATACTAGAGCTGGCAGAAATCAGGCCGACTTGCGTGAAAACATAGGATTGTACTTCCGTCACAAAACTGCGACCGATAATGGTGAGAGAATGCTGTACTTTGCAATTGCTCACAATCTTAGAGTAGCAAGCACGTTCTTCCCACACAAACAATTACATTTAGAAACATGGATCCATCTTCGCAAAACTTCACGCAGCCAAATTGACCACGTGTTAATTTCAATAGGGCGGGCTGGGGTTGTGCAGGATGTGAGAGCTTATCGGTCAGCAACCAAATACGTACAGGCAGCGATCATCATTTGGTCGCTGCATAGCTACGATGGAAGTTATCGTATAGGTCTGGGACCACAGCGAAACGCAAAAAACGTTTCGAATGTGAAGGTCTGATAAATGAAGATCAAAAGAAACGATATCAGGATCTTGTCAGTGACAGCATTGAGGAAGCTAATTGCCAGTCTGACTATGTGAACTCTGGTTGGAAGGTAATGAAAACTTCGGTTGTCAGTGCTGCTCAACAGATTATAGGTATAGTGAAAGTTAGACCCAAGAATAATTGGTTTGATGCTGAGTACCGTCTTGCAGTCGAGCAACAAAATATAGCACATAGTGAAGTGCAACAACGTCTCACAATCGCGAGGAAAAACGAAGCTGTTTTTACTCGAAGGGTAGCTAAGCTGGTTTGTAGATGGTGAATGATGGAAGGCTGGGGTTCTGAAAGTACAACAACTCAGCTATAAGCGGAGCTCGCGTAATTTCTTTAAAGGAATTACTGGATTGCACCATACTTTTAGGCCTGCGCCAACCGCCATCCGGGACCGGGATGGAAACTTTTGTGTTAATGCAGTACTCGACGCATGGAGTGGACACTTTACCGACCTGATTGGTGTTCATCATGCGTCACAGACTGTAGCTGAGTCACCTCAAATACAGACTGCGAAGATCTAGGAATGCCAACAAAATTGATACTACTGTGTAGAACGACAGTGATGCAGTCTCAATGCTGTGTTAAAGTTCAGTTCATACTCTTTAATCTCCTGTTGGAGTACATCTTCCGTTAAACTGAAACACTTCAGTGAAATATCTTAGAATATATAGAACATGTTTAGATAATTATGGACCAATATCCCTATGTTTTACACAAACACTATTTGCTAGCTCTACTGCAGTTTGGAATTAGAAAAAATAAAAATACGGAGCAAGCCATTTCCTCATTTCTGGAACAGATTAGTTCGGCCATTGACCAGCGATTAAGAAACCTCTGCCTTGTTCACAAACTTAACCAAAGCGTACGATAGAATGGAACATTCTACTCTCTTGAGGAACCTACGTTTGTGTGATTTTCGTTGACATATATATCGCATAAACAAATAACCAAACTGTCAGTGTCAAAACATTCAGTAAAGACATTTTCAATCATGGTGAAGTACACGAACAAACAACGTTTACAAATAATTAAAATTTACTACCAAAATTCGGAGTCGGTGACTGCACCTTCAAGAACGTTAATATCAATGTTTGGTCGTAATTTTCGTCCCAGTAGACCAGCAATTCAAAGTAGTCTAGTGAAAAAAATTGAGTCTAAATATTCGCTGCTAAATGTTCCCATGCCAATAAGACAACGGGTTGGTTGAAGTGCCGAGAATATTACTGCCGTTCAACCGTCCGTCGAAAACGAACCAAAACAGTCGATTCCACGGCTTTCGCAAGAATTGAGCATCGCTCAGACCACACTTTGGCGAATTTTGAGAAAGTATCTTATGCTTGCATCCCTATAAGATGAAGTTAACACAAGAACTAAAGCCACTCGACAATATGAAGCGACGTACGTTCTCGAATTGGGCCCTGAAAATGTTGGAAAAAGATGACCAATTTCATCGCAAAAGCATCTTCAGTGATGAAGCACATTTTTGGCTAAACGGCTTTTCCAACAAACAGAATATGCGTTATGGGTCATCTGAAAACTCTCATGTGCTTCAAGAAACACCACTTCATCTACAAAAATAACTGTATGGTGTGGTTTTCATAAACTGGTGGAGTCATTGGACCATTTTTTTCGTTGGTGAAAATTACCTTAGCTTTACAGTCAATGGAGATCGCTACAGAGACATATTGCAATGTTATTTCTTTGGTCAATTGCATGAGCTAGGCATTAATGATATATGTATATGGTTTCAACAAGACGGTGCGACCTGCCACACAGCGGATCTAGCAATCGACTTAATGAAATCTTAATTCAATGAACGTGTTATATCCAGAATAGATCCGGTCGATTGGCCGCCTAGATCGTGTGATTTAACATACCTCTAGACTTTTTTTTATGGGGCTACGTTAAATCATTGGTCTGTGCCAACAAGCCGGCGTAGTTAGATGAGCTCAGAGCCAATATTGAACGAAATATAGCGGCCGTTTCCGTCGAAATGGATCGACACCTGCAAACGTGCCCATGGTGAACATATGAGCGATATCGAATGCCATACATACATGTTTTGATTGTACTTCAACTAGTGCGGGCCAACTAACATACAAGTAGGAAACGCACTATTAAGGCTGGGGTTCCTTAAGGTTCGGTTTTGGGTCCTCTGCTATTTTTGGTGTATGTTAATGGTGTGTTTAGGCAGCAATTTTGTGGTTTCCTAACTGCTTCTGCCGATAATTTTTCATTGACGTGCACTGGCATATACAAACACGTCAATATATCTGCTATTACTCACGAATTAAATATACTAGCGGTATGAGATAAAGCCCATAACTTACTCTTGAGTGATAAAATTAATGTGGTACATTTTAGAGACAATCAAATATTGCCTTGCGCAATTATCTATCATGTGCTTGAATATACTGGGAGACCAATCTACCCCTTAAACGGTTGTTTTGAGGTAAAAGTAGTTGATGAGATTAGATACTTTGGTATTATCATAGACATTAATTTGAATTGGAATGCACACATTGAGGGTTTGAAACCTAAATTATTCTTATTACTCTAAATTATTGCCCGCCAAACTTTCTAAGGTATGGAAAAACTTTAAACGTTTAAATTACTTATCATCCGGACACTCAATACTGGTCTACAGATTAAAAAAAATATCTTTAAGCGTATCAATAGAAATTGAACGTATACGAATACCAAGGTAACACAAATTGCTGTGATCGACGTCGGTTATAATAAGCATAAACCTTAAAAGCAGATCGTATGTCGCAATTAAGTATCGAAAGCTTTAAACTGAGTTTCAATTTATGTTTAAACTAAGGCATAATGTTAGCGTTAAAATTCTGAAATTTAATTCAGTACTAAAATCTGAGACACTTGAGTTTAATTTAGAAATTCTTCAGCATAATCTGACGCAAGTCCAAAGCTCAAGGATAAAAGCTTATACTTAAAGCAAAGTATTAGACTTAATTTTATTGTATTTTAGGAACTCACTAATGAGTCATAAACTTAAAAATAAAATCAAACCTAAATCATATATAATGCATTGGGAAATGTTCAAAAACTTTGAACTAAGTTCCAACTTAAGCTTAATTTTTGGTTACAATTTAGTAACAAGATTCTGAAATTTAGAATTAATTTAAAAATTCATCACTAAAGTAAATAAAATCAAACCTTAGGAAGCTAATTTTAGCATTGAATTTAGTTACAGGATTCTGAAATTTAGAAATGACTTAAAAGTTAACATGAAAGCCTGAGACTATTCTTAAGCCTAATTTTCACTTGATATAAGTACATATATCAAGATTATGAAATTTATAAATTGTATTTTAGGAAGTAAAAACTCAAGGATAAATTCAAGCCTAAATCAAATATTAAAAGAAGTTTCGAGTACTTTCGAGTGAGTTTCAACTTAAGCCTAATTTTACGTTAATTTTTAGTTTTACTAAAACTATACTTAGTTCAGAAACTGAGGCACTTACGAAAAAGGTCATGCCTAATCATTACTTGGTTTATATTTGTCTTCGACACTCTTTCACATATGTGGTTTTAATTTCTGGTTGAGTGCAGGCTTGATGAGTGTTTAAGTGTTTCTGTTGGTGAGCGTTTTCTAAAGCTTAATTTCAGTGATAAAATTCTGCAATTTATAACTAATTTGAAAAACGCAAAGATTATGTTAAGCCCATATCATATTTTGACAAAAGATCTGAGGCAACTCAAAAGCTTAAGGATAAAATGTATCTCCAAAGCTCTAGTTTTATCTTAAACTTAGGTCTATAATTTTCAGCTTAATTTTAGTTTTAAGGTGATCTGACTAATGTAGGAAGTGTATTTTCAAAAACCCAAAGATAAAACCAGGCCTAAATGTTTCAAAAACTTCAATCCGATTTTTAGCCTAATTTTAGATTTTAATTTAATGTCAAAATTCTAATATTTAAAACTAAATGAAAAATTGAAAAATTTTATGTGAAATGTCTCGGATCTCTTTAAACAGATTTTTAACTTAAGCTTATTTTTAGAATTTGGGCCCTGAAATTTAACAATAATTTAGAAATGTTAAGTCACAAACTCAAAGATAAAATGGCACGAAAGTTTCAAGCAGTGTTTCACTTAGGCCTAAATTTGGGCTAGCATCAGATATCGAGCTTCTGAAAACTAACAACAAGTTCTTAAATAATACGAATTTTACATTTAGTTTCAGCTTAACCCTAACTGTAAGTTGGAATTTAGTAATAAGATTCTGTATAGAGGCGATTTAAAAATTCATTACAAATATGTGAGATTATACTTAAGACAAAAACTCGTTTTTCTTCAGTTAAGCCTAAATCATATATTCACAAATGTTTTCGAATATAAAACTAATTTAGAAATTTATCAATTCGAAAACTTTAAACTGAATTTAAACTTAAACCTAATTTTACACTTGTAGTAAGTACATGTAAGTATCAATATTCTTTAATTTAGAACTAATTAGGTAATTCAATACTAAAATCTAGAGCAAGCCAGGTAAATTCAATCCTACACATCTTGACAAATGCTTTGAAAGAACGAATGAAAGCTTTTCGCTTAAGTTTCAATTTAATCCTGATTAAGGCTTACAGATCTAATTCAAGTTCAGATCAAAATCAAGGCTAAATCATTTCTTGACTCAAAAGCTGTAGACTGAGTTCCAAAAAATGGCTTAAAGTTTAAAGTTTCCTTTAAAAGCTTTATTTTATACTAAAACTATAGAGACAAGTCAAAAAGTGTTTTTGATGATGTTGTAAAGATTTTCAATATTAGAATACAAATAAATAAATTGAATCCGCAAAATAGTAATTTTTGTTAAGATTGATGTACCACTTAACAACAAGATTCATGCTCGTACTTATCAAAAATTGACAGTTAGCTATATAGCTAATAGTCTTGCCATGACCAAGCAAATTAACAAGTTGAACTTTAAAAGACAATTCTCACATCAAATCATATATTTACACTTTATTAAGACATTTCAAGATCAACAACCTTGTTGTTAAATCGAACATGTACACTCGTATAGTATAGAGAGCATTTATATATGATTCAAAAAGTAAAGTGGATATAATTGTAAGTAAACACACCATACGCATATAGCAAGAAATTACCATGTCTTTGAAATTATTATTAATTTTTTGTTTATTTGTTTGGTTTGTGTAAAATTTTAATTTAAAATCGTTTTTGTTTTTGTCTATAATTTATTTTGATGTGAAAGTAGAATATATACGAGTGTGTTATGTATGTAATACAATAAACAGTACTCGCGTATTAATGAACTGATTTTATTGGTATTTTTATATTATTGATTTGGGTTAAACACTGTAAGTCGAGTCGAATACTTTACTCAAATTTGTGTTAACTACATATACTTGATATAGCTAATAAGTTTCCGGATAACACTTCCTAAATTCCATAAATCGTGAATCTATAAACTGATTAATTATGAATTAATCTTAAAGCTCCTCATTAATCCAATCATTTTTGCATATGTTTTCCACTAAACCATTTTCGTGTCGGTAGTCCTTTGATATGCTGGCATATATGTTGGTCTAATTTTTGGTAATTCTAAATTTAAAGTTAAACCAATCAACAGTCGTGCGCGTCCTTAGGTATAAACTTTATCAAACTATGTATATCTTATGGGATGACCTATAGCTATAACTGAATTATGGCGCTAAAATATACCGGAAAACCCCTATCTACTACGTTTTCGAGGTTGAATTCTAAATTTAATTTAGAAAGGTATAAAAATATGTATATGCGCACAAAACACGAATGAACTAAAATCCAGGTTCAGTGTAAAATAAACATAGATATACAGTGAGCGCAGTCAGTGGCCGGACGTGAATAAAAAAAAAACGTAACAGGGCGAACGTAAATCGAGATTGCTCTCAATATCCAATATGTCACACAGTTATGAATGATGCGTGACTTAAAGCGATATTCGTGGTTTGAATGGAATAATAGTGAGCTGTAATTTTAACTTATAGTGATCGACTTAAACCACCATTATTTAAGTTAGTTCTAATTTAAACGATGGAAACAAAAATGAGATTTCTGATCATATTTATATGAATTGCCCCGTCAATATTTCAGACACTGCCATTAAATAGATTTAATCGGTATTGTCTTTTCACTTCTTTTGATAGAGCCAGTTTTGGTATCTTCTATAGAAGTAACAAAAAGACATTACTTCCACGGTTTGAAGCACGCGTTTTGATTTCTCTGGCAACCTTCAACCTCTAAAAGTCTAAATAGACAATTTGGACACATTATAAATTCTTCACACCAAGCACGATATATGTATAGACAAGTATAATGCGGTTAGACATTCGCTATATACTGCAACTATATCAGACAGATTTTTTTGCTTTTTCATTTTGAGCAACCTTTAAAACGGCAAGTGGCTCTAGTATACCTCCAACTGGTATCATCTGGGCAATGACATCAACTTTATATATTAGATGCGATTACACTATAAATATAGCAATCGCAGAAACAAATAAAGATAAAATACCAAAGGTGGCAGACCGACCTGATAGTCAATAAAATCAAACATCTTTGGAAGCCGATTTTATTGGCTGGGGAACCAGCTATTGCTATTCTATAACCATTACAATTCATCCGAAGAAACTTAAGTTGCGAAATAATAATACTCCAATGAGTGAAACAAAATAGAATATAACAAATCTCTTCCAAGGGCTTCGGAAACGGTCCAGATCTCCTATGGGAATTGGTATTCCTCCCCTTGGGAACAGTATTCAAACTAAAGCAACAAAATGCAAAAATATCTTTTCAAAATGCAGGAATAAAATCATAATGCACTGTGTAAAACCAATAATACATTGAATGAGTCTAACAAGATAGACAAGCAAATGAATGATTCAATCGCTTGGATGCAAGAGCATTGAAAAATGCTTCAAAATGAAGTTAGAACATTGCTCTTAAGGCTAACCAAAAAACAATGGTAGACGAATGCCATACGAAAGAAAATGAGCTATCTCAAGAAACTGAATGAATAAGACTAAAACATCAGAGAAAGAAAAGGGATCAAAATGGTAACCCAATTCGATTAAAATGAGATTAAAAACGATATGATTTACTCTATACGAGTAAATAAAAACAATAATTCCTTCGGATAATTATAGTACAAAGTTGATGACTTTCGTTCATTATCAAAATAAATAAATTTAAAAGATTTTGCAGCTTACCAAAAAATGGCAAAAACGTTAAGTGAAGTAATTACTTAGGGCATTCTTGGCACACGTTTGAAAACAAACAAATCAGATCAACCAGAGAAAAAGCTCAAAACCTGTACCCTCAAATCAAGAACATTTTGGCCTCCACATTAAATATTCAATTTTTAAAATGATCTAAACTCATACCACCATTCAAACAACGTCGAGCAAATGGGCATACAGAAAACACTACAACAAGAGATTAAGGTGTGTTAAATGTTCAGGTAATCATCATACCAGAGATTGCTTTAAACCTACAAGTATTTAGCCTATAAATTCGTACAATGTGAAAGAAAATTTTCCGGCGAATTGCAAAGGATGCAGTGTAGGTATTGAATCACGTAAATCATACAAACGTTCTATACAAGGAGAATAATTTTTGATTTCTCGGCAAATATCTCCTCAGAATTTTCAGGAGACAATTACTCTTTGTCAAAAGCAAATTTATTATAGGGCTGTAAAAAATTTGTACCAATTTGTACAAATGAATTCCAAAAATCCTGAAATAAACAGAAAATATAAACAATCCCGTAGTACGACAAGATGGGTAACGAAAGTATAGCAAAAATGGACGAAACGAAACTTTAACGTTACTTAATAAACCAAACACTGTAATTAAAATTAAACAAACTTAATTCGTATGATGCGCGATTACAGAAACTATAGAGTACTCATCTGGGAAACAATAATTTAGAATTTATAAAACATAAATTCATCCTGAACCTACTGCTAGAGCTGGTAGTGCTGTTATACATAAAAAGATTAAAGCTCGAATTCCACAGTAAACTAGCAAAATGAAAGTTACTTTAATGCCTAAAATATCTACTGGAGTACTATAGGCTTGCCACCACTAAAGGTAAAGAAATACCTAATCAGTTTGGCTTCTTCATATATAGTTATGAACATATCTGTAAACTACATACAGAAAGAAAACAATGTAACTCTAAGGTGAACAATCTCACTCAGCAACTCAGAAGAGAAATTAAATTAAAGATTTGAAAAATGTATCAAAGAGTAACTAATTAACTATCTAAGGAAATTAGCCAATTACGGTAGTAAAGATTGTTCTCTTTGGAGAGCACCCAAAAAAATTAAATGATTAATAATGTAGATTCCTTTATCAGATTAACACATCAACAAAATATTCAACCCACATGATGACCATACTTTTGAAACCGAAACAATAACTGAAGTTGTAGTATAGCCAAATGAAGTCATGCTTGAGACAAAAATATGAATCACAATAAAGATTTTGGTTAAAAATGTATTACTGCATACATTTTAACGGCCAAGGAAAGCCTTAGTCATGCTCACCAAACTTATAAATGCAGCCTTTAGGATTAATTTTGTGTATTTCCAGTTTTTAGTAAGTGGGAGAAATAATCATAATTCCAAACTAAGAAAATCCCAATACAATCCCTACAGTTATGGCAAAACTCTTGAACCTTGAAACTCGTGAAACAGTTCAATTTCGCTAATCAACACTCAACATAATAGGGATTAAGTTCATAGAATAACCAATATTATTGAGCAAGTACTAGAAGAGAAAACAAAGCTGATCAACGATATTTCTGGACGTTAAGAACTACACTACAATTTTAGCTATTGGGAGAAAACCCTGAAGAATCAACACAGAAATTACAATCAACTATTACTCAAATACATGATAATAATTCATTTTAAATTGGGAATTTCGAGCTGTACCATACAGAGTACCTTACATATCATCCAATGATTTCAGAATAAAGCATTTATTTATTTAGAAAATTAATTATGAACTTATGAATTTTAATTTAACATTACCTACACAAGAAAAAAATATATAAATTTTATTTAGCGAAATAGTCCTTTTTCAATGATTGTCTGATTTCATACTTATTCATATTAAAATCATAAAATTTACTCAATTCATTGTATGACTTAGATGTCAGATTCAAAGGCTCGTTGTCTTCATAATTAGTCCTATTCACCTCATTTTTCAAAAGAGAGCGAGACCTTAAACTCCTTTTCGAAGCATATAACCCAAGATTCATTAATAAGAATGAACTCTAGATATTGCTATTTAGAAGATCGGAAATGAAAATGGCACCAGCGTTCTGACGGTCAATTGCAAATGGCTCAACCTTTAAAATTTTGCACTTATTGACATAAGAAGGTAGATCCGTAACGTTCTCCCACCGTGCCTTACGACAATCAAATTCGTGTGTTTTCCACGCATAAAAAATGAGAAATATGGTATCGTCACGATACTACTAATATAACTAGCATAATAGGGAGACCACACGCATGACGCAAATTCAAGTTGTGAACGGACAAGGGATTCATAAAACACGATAAAAACCTTTGGGTTATTAAACTCTTTCATGGTTCGTTATTTTCACACCAGTGGCTAGTAGCATCAATGTTCTTCTGTAAAATAATTGCATCCTGCATCCCTATACATAATATAGGGGCACATATTTTTAGATCATCAGCATAAATTAGACAATTTGGTGATGTTGTTTAAGAATAAAATGAAAATGAACGAGTCCAAGAGCCCTTTGGAACACACGTTCAGTAAGGTAAGAATCAATTCATGTTATCAAATTATGATGCCAAATGATTTTAAGTTTTCCACTACAATAACATGGGGGATTGGGTCAATCGCCTTGCTTTAATCAGTATAAATGACGTCAAGTTGAGCCTTAACCTTAATCAGCTATCTATGACTACAGTCCGAAATACACGTGGTCACAGACAATTGATTCGAATAATTTAGGGATCGCTGAAGGTAAAGAAATGCCCATATAATTAGAGACATCGTTCCTATTACCGGATTAAATAGGAACAAAATGAAAGGATTTCCAGATAGCTAGGAAAATTCCCGACGAAAATGATCCATTGAATAAAATTAACAAAGGAAATACCAACTCATAACAAAGTTTTTTTAGGAAGCTTGAAGAAACACCATCTGGACCACAGCCATCTTTGAACTGACGAAGTAAATCAATAATATCCTTTGGGGTAATATCGGGCTTTCCATTTGGGACTTGAACTTTGAACTTTCACTGTGAACGGGTGCGTGAAGTTTAAATAAATAATCAAACTAGCAGTGTCCTAACATTCACTAAAGACAATATTTTCATCATGGTGAAGTATACGAACGAACAACGTTTACAAATACATAATTAAAATTTACTACTCAAATTCCGGGTCGGTGACTGGAACTTCAAAAGCGTTAATTCGAATTTTGAGTCAAGCGCATTTTTGGCTAATCGGCTTCGTCCACAAACAGAATATGCAGTATAGGTCATGTGAAAACCCAATATTAAACGAAAGATAGCGGCCGTGTCCGTCGAAATGTGTGGCCGAGTGTTCGAAAATTGGGTTCTACGAATCGACACATGAACGATGTGGACATATGAACGATGACGAATTCCATACATAAATGTTTTGATTGAACTTCAAGCCAATAATAAAACTTTCGAGATATCTCAAATGGTTTGCGTTTTATTTAAAAAAAAAAAGTTGTCAAGTCCTTATTGGAAATCCCTTACAGAATTATTTCCAGTAACATTATTGTAAGATATATTATCGACGGAAGACCACATGTTTTCCTCCTATAAAATTTCTTCTAGCGATTACCTAAATTAATCAAACAGATATTGGAACGAATCTGTCGATATTGAAATATGAAATCAGGCTATCAAGATCTGCACGTTTAAAATCATAAAATTTAGACGTAACATTTTTTTTAAATAAAATTAGACAGTAAATGTTCCGATTAGTTGATCTCCATCGACTTATGGTTAACGTCATTAACAATATATGGAACCGATACTTCAATTACCGTAAATAAATTAATCGAATTAATCTGACACGAAACCTGATATATATACGTAAAGAACCAAAATCTCCATAGGGACCTTAAAGTGGACTTGATTTCAAATGAAATCCAGCAAAACGATACATAGATAGACAGGCTTCAGCACCATTTGAACACCTTAAGAGTATAAGAGTTAGTGTAAACAGCACAGTGCAACTGATCTCAACAACTTTATAGGTACATAGTGTTTATACGAGTAACTACACTTTACAACAATGTAAATTTTTATTTACAAAAAAATTAAGTTAGAAAAAAATAAATACATAAATAAATACATAATGTTGTTTACACCGAAACATTAATTTACCTCGCGAAAGTGTATACATATTTTGTTATAAATTAACACTCACCCATGAATTATCTTTAAATTGTGCCATTATTTCCATTTGATCTGATTCAGCAGCAGCAGCGGCAGCAGCTCTCTCTTAAACTTCGTTTACGGTTAGTAATAATTTAATTTAATTTTTAATTGAAAATTAATTTGATTTTAACGTAATTAATTTTTTTAGACAATAGCTATATACAATTTTTAAAATTTACAACACACCAAAACACTAATTACTAATTATTTTTCTTTACGATCAATTAACATACATAAATAACAAACAATATATATGGAAAAGCTCAATTGACATTTGACACTAATAAACACACAATAATATAAAAATGATTAACATTATTATTGATCATTTTATTTATTTATTCAAGAGCACTTCACGTATATTATGTATAACACAGCGGGCGAATATTTTATATTTTTGATTTCCGGAAATAGCCAAAACTCAAGATGTAACAATTAAAAATTACGTTTTTTTTTGGTTTACCAAATACAGAATAAATCACTTCAGAAAGTTCGTTGATCTACAAAAAAATATCTAACTATAAAGAAAATGCGATCAGCTATTTTTGATCTCACGCAAGTAACCGACAAAAAAAACACACAGATATCACACAAAACACTATTTCCAATTTCTATAAATATATATAAAACTATAAAAAACGTGATATATTTGCAAGATTATTCACAGATATTTCCAAGATATTCACATGTAATCACAAGAATTTACGTTACGTTTTTGAATCATCCAAACAACGGGTGTGTTAGGTGAAAAAATAAAAAAAATGTACGATAAAAATCAAAGTTTGTCGATCGTTAAATCACAAATACAAATAATATTCCAAATTATGTATGTAGATAGATAGATCGCGTACAATAATTTTATTGGCATTGATAGCTGAAACCGAAAAATGTATTCAACAATGATAACGACCAAACCGAACACCAACAAAAACTATTAAAATGATCCAAAAAAAAAATCACAAAAAAACGCAAAACATACACGGAACATACGAAACGATCAACAAGTAAATTAAAACTGCGCGATCGAAAACTATAAAAAAGCGAGAAACAGTCGTGATTTTAGTTTTTGTTTTGAATTTTCGCTGTTTGATTCCCTCCATAATAATGTAGAGTTGAGCGGTTTTTGTTTTTGTTTAATCTCCAATCTCGATACTTGATTCATACCGAGTTGAATAGATAGATATAGTTTCTCATTTGTATACAATACAAAACTACACTACAGTAGAAAAAAACTGTAAACTTATTTGTCAACTTCCTCTGTATTTTAAAATACAACAACGTACTCGTATATAAACTCTCTTTTTTTGGACACACGTCTTAATTTTATTTCGTATTATTTACCTATGGATTTCATTCAATTGAATCAACAAAGTATATATATATATATAAAGTTTTGTTCACGATAGTTTTGTGGTTTGTATATACATATGTACATAGTTGGTATATGTACATATTTGAATTATGACAATAACAGGTGAATTGAGAACTACTTGTATGTGGTACATGTATGAGTATTGAGAGATCAGCATCAATTTGTATTGACATCTATGAGCAATGTCAGAAAGTAATATGTGAAATATATAATAATTAATTACATTATACATATACAGGGTGGCCCCAAGATTGGCACAATAACTTTGAAAATTCATAATCAGCGCAAAAATTGCATGTTAGCAATGAAATCCAGACAGTAGATTTGATTGATTGATTGGAGCTGAATTAAATAAAATTCCAATTAGAATCTGTCTTTCCCAGTATGCTTTTGGAAAAGTCCTTTGTTAAATATTTTGAAAATAAGCATGGAGTAAAATTAAAGTTGGGCGGATTTTACTCCAGCACTCAATGCCACTAATGGGCCCACGGTGCATTGCCCACATTCACAATAATTCATTCAACCCATTCATCCCATTCACACAAGTACAGTATACCACCTGGGCATTGCATAGCTCCATGTTACCCTGTACAGTGACGGTAGCATGGAGTAACTACAAACTACATTATCTCGGCAATTCCCTTTGATGTGAAGGTTCAGACTGTGATCCTCTCAGACGACGGAAGGTGTAGAGAATACAAATTTGTGGTATTGTTTTACCTACTTGTATCTCTGCCTATCTCTTTTGCACTGCCACCAAAACCTAGCCTAACCTAAACGTATAGAATTCATTTAAAAACGATCTGTATTACCTTACAAATATAAAATCTAATTGGAAGGTACAAACATGTGTTATGAGTATGGGTTGAAACCGCTAGATAATAATAACAGTTTTTAACAGCCGTTACTGGCCCCTTACTGTATCAACAATTTGGCTCCAACATACTGTCTTAGACAATCTGAAGAAACCAAATCTTTCTCTACGCTGTGGGGCCATCGTCGCCAGAAGCGACCCCTGCGCCAACTATGATACTCCATTCGCTCAGCTTTCACATTCATACATAACAACGGGCCTCACCAACGCTTTGAAAAGCTTCAGCTTCACGGCACTTCATAAGTGTTTAAATTTTAGCAGAGATCTTAGAGGATACAAAGCATAACTACTAGCCGTCAGCAGCGCTTTAATATCCTCACGTACACTGTTATCGTGAGGGATAAGAGAGCCTAAATGTTTGAACTTCCTCACTCCTTCAAACGTGTAGTGGCCACTACTAAAATCTGGTGTGTCATTGTCCCTGTAACCAGAGATCATGTATTTTGTTTTTGACTCATTGATTTGAAGTCCAACAAAAGCTGAAAATTCTACAAGCGAAAACATGAGATTAAAGAGTATCGTGGACAGAGCATCTCCCTGCCGAACACCCGAGTTAACTGCAAAAATTCCCGATAGCCTGTTTTCAACTTTAACACAGCATTGAGACTGCGTCATTGTCATCCTACACAGTCGTACCAATTTTGTTGGCATTCCTAGGTATTCCAGGGCAGACCACAAACTTTCTCGATTGATCGAGTCATAGGCCTGGCGGAAATCCAGGAACACCTGATGTACGGGGATGGATGTCTCATAATATTTAGATAGAATCATTCGTAGCGAAAAGACCTGATCAGTGACTGATCGATTCGGACGAAATCATCCTTGATAGTCACCAACCAAGCCCTTCGCTATAGAGGAGTGATTCTATCCAATACATTGCATGACAGTAAGTTGTATGCTGTGCAAAGGAGAGCTATACCGCGATAATTCTCACACTTCAAGCGGTCTCTCTTCTTCAAGATGGGGCATATCGCGGCCACTTTCCATTCGTCAGGCATAACTTCGGTTCGCCATACTAATCGAATAAGGTCGAAAAGACAGTTCCAGAAAATATCCCCTCCGAATATCAAGAGCTCCGAATTAATGCTGTCCACGCCAGGTGAGCATTTTTGTTTCAATCTCTGCATTGCCTTAGTGAATTCCTCATGGGATGGATCCTGCCTTAGAGGTGGCTCAACAACAGTCTGTGACGCATGATGATCATCGTGCAGCTCAGTAAAGAATTCACTCCATGCGTCAAGTACTGCGTCGATGTTGACACAGAGGTTTCCATCGCGGTCCCGAATGGCGGTTGACCTAGGCCTGAAAATATGGTGCAGTCCAGTAATTCCTTTAAAGAAATTACGCGAACTGCACTCATTGCTGAGTTGTTGTACTTTCAGAACCTCGGCCTTCCACCATTCTCGCTTCTTCCATCTACTAATCCGCTTAGATGCCCTTCTAGCAAGAGCAGCCTTGTTTTTCCTCGCAATTGTGAGACGTTGTTGCACTTCACTATGGGCTGTGTTTTGTTGCTCAACTGCAAGACGACACTTGTCATCAAACCAATCATTCTTGGGTCTGACTTTCACTATACCTAACGTCTGTTGGGCAGCACTGACAACCGAAGTTTTCAGTACCTCTCAGACAGAGTTCAATGTTGTCGCTGACAAGATCCTGATATCGTTTCTTTTGATCTTAAATTATCAGACCTTCACAGTCGAAACGTACCATGCGTTTCGCTGTGTTTCCAGACTTGTACGAAAACTTCCATCGTAGCTCTGCAGCGACCAAATGATGACCGCTGCGGCCCAAGAAGAAATCCAGCCCCAAAATTCCTGAGGTCATCTCCACTGTTGAGCAAAGTATAGCCCTGGGACACGTGGTCTCCACTTTTAGGCAGCGTATTTCTTGAAGAGCACGAGTTCCAGCCGATACTTCTTCATACAAGTGATTGAGCCTTTCAATGCTCCTGATTTTCTAACTGACTGCACGTTCCACGTGCCAATCCTTCCGGTATTGATTTGGCGGTATCCAGTTTTTCTTTTGTTGATATTGCAAACAGTGGAGTTCTTTACGGATGCGGGTCGTCAGCCCATGATTGTGAAAATGGATTTTTTTCGGACTCAGTTAAACTTTTAATTAAACATAGCACTTTTGGGCGGCCTATACAAATTCTGAGAATTTTTGTTATTTAAACCAATTTCAACAGAGAAAAATACGAGTTGGAAACAAAGTAATTTATAATTTGTTGGAGTCAGTCGAAGTTATAAGTAAATCCTTCCTTAAACATTGAATTGGTAAATCCTTTGCGTGGACTTCAGTACTCCGGCCTCTTCATTCTCTGCAACACTATCTATGTATTAGTAAATATGTTCTTATTTTATAAAATTTACTCCATAGTTCACAGTTGAAAATCTCTTGTTGTTGTTGAAATTAGGGCTTCCAGAAGTGCTTGGGGTAAAAATATCGTTGTTTTCCATCAACTATATATTTATGATTGCACTGATAACTTTGGATATATGGTTTTAAAGGCCCATTAAAAATCTTACTGTTACATCTGTAAAAGTAGCACCGGTAGCCAGAAATCTTAAAAATAATATTAATGAATCTAACAATCAGCTGTAAAAATTTCCCGCATTGTTAGTAACTTCATCTTAAGCAAATTCCTTGTTAATCTCATGGTGGTGAATAACATAATAATTTCTTGAAACGGAAATCTATATATAGCATCTACAATTAATCTTCGTCTGGATGAAGACGCTTACTGCGGTTTTATCGGCGACCATTATCAAATTGAAAATCAGTCCATAGGTTGAATAAACTAGAACTTAATTTGAAAACATCATAAGTTGCAGCTCATATTGCTACCAAAACTAAGGTTATATTTTATTAGGGATTAGAAGAAGTTCAGAGAAAGACCACACAGGTAAAGCTATTTTTCAGTAAACGATAAAGCGTGACACAGATTGGGGCTGTATATTGTACAATTTCTATTCAAGAAAATCCATCTGTACTTCATCAAAATGTGTGACACGAAAGCATGATGCAGAATGCAGTAACAGTTAAAACATAGGATTCAACAAGAATTCGTATGGTGTTGGATGTGTCTATGAAAACATCAACTATGGTATAAATATAAACGACACCACGAATATGGAATCTTCGTTACTAAATGAATAGTTTTCTCGACTGATATATAAAATGTGTATCGACAGAACAAAATGGATGAAAGAATCAACTATTAATCGCACAGTACATTATGAAGCTTAAACTTGCTGAAGATGAATTTTGACGAGTGATGTTGAACTTTGACGAGCTGACGCCATTTTTATTTTTAACTCTCACAAATTTTTCAATTTTTCGACCAAACCTGCACTAATTGTTGCCAATTATATTTACAACTCGACTCAATTCTACTAGTTTCGCCGAGTTCCAATTAAGTTAACGAAACATAACTCCAATCCCTATTATACATGAACACTAACTCGAGTTCAATCCAGATTGAAACCAGCATGGAAGTTAACTAATTTAAATGCCTCGACATAAACGATGCGGCAACTTTTAGTTCTTTTTTAAAATGTATATTAAATAAAAATGAAACAAATATTTTCATATGATTAGAATTTTATTTTCGATAGTACGCCTTCCGATTAACAAAGAAATACTATTTCACTCAAATGACTGCCTCGGCTGGATCTGCAGTACTACATTCTGTCGAGCCCATTTTTCAGTACATTTTCCATCGATTGAACCTCTATTTCACCAATAGTCACTTTAATTGCTCCTTTCAAAGTCTTAACCTCTCCGGTTGATTAGCATAACATTTGTCCTTGACGGATCTCAAGAAATAATATTACATCAGAGTCAAATCGCAACTCCTAGGCAAAAGATTCAAATGGCCAGCTGACATCGCCATTCCGGCGCCGTCCTGTAGAAACCAGACATCGGCCAAGCCTTCCTTATCAATCGTAGAAAATTTAAAGTTATTTAATATGGCACGATAGTGGTCACTATTGACTGTTAGTGCTGCTTCTTGCTCATTTTCGAAGAAAACTGGCCCTATGACTTTGGACCAAATTCCACACCAAACAGTCACCCGTTTTGGGTATATTGACTTCTTAATTGTCACGTGTGGATTTTCTGAGCCTCAAATACGGCAATTATGCTAGTTCACATAACGGCCGAGGTGAAACTGAGCTTCATAAGGAAAGAAGATTTTTTTTGCTCATCTTCTTCCAACCGATAACTGGCCCAATTATTTATTTTTGGCCTGATTATTGACTCATTTCGTTTACCGTGGAATATAATACTGAATTTCTGTCACTTGACAGACAACATTAGAGCTATGAGCGATGAAATTACCACTAGTTCAAGAACAAACCACAAGATGCTGCAGCCTTTATATTTTATACTGTTAGAGCATTCATATAATATACTGCTGTTATTTACTGAGAAATAACTAACAATGAACAAATTACAGTTCGTCTCTTGATTCAAATTCAGTAGCGGAGAAACAGTCGAACAGTATACATTATATGATCGAGCTCATTTCGATATCGATGCAACCAGTTGAGTTTTCTGTTGCTTAGATTGACTAAAGTGGTGTCGACGCCTAATTATTTATTTAATTTTTTCTCGTCGAGATATACTCACGCGTTCCAATCGATTTCAACTGAGTAAAACTGGCGTTAATGCCTAATGAATTGTGTTTCACGTTGATGATCAATTCGCACAATCGGATTCAATTTGCTAAATAATGGTGTCAATGTCTAATGATCTATTGTATTTATACAATCTGTCGGGATCAATTGAAGATATATGCCCACCATGTTGGAATCGGATTCAATTGACCTGTAATGTCGTGAATCAATGGCTAATGAGCTTATTTCACTTCACAAGTTTTGCAATCGCTTTCAATTGCACAAAAAAAATAGTTACAATGCTCGATGTCTTTATTGTATTCTCTTTCCAAACTAATTCAATTGAATATTCATTTTATATTATATGCGTAGATTAATTTTGTTTAAATCAAAAAGAAGCATCAACGCGTGTTATTTTACACACCAGAGTGTATAGTAATAGTTCGAATTAATATTAGAAGAATTACAAAATGTCTGTCTACAAAAATGGGCTCCGTATTCCCACGAAGATCATTACGTTTTTTGAACCATCTACGTTAGATAATTGGAAACAAATTGTTTCGACCGCCATAATAGCTTTCATAGTGAACAAATATCCGGATTTGATAATGTTGACTTTCGGTCCCTCTTTACTTACTGATTTTCTGAGTGATAGTAATCCACTTTTCCGATAATATGTAAGTTAACTGAGATTTCGCAATGATAATACCTTGCTTTTTAAACACTTTAAATTATAATATAGCTCTTCTTTTGTGTTTAATTACACCTTTGTATTTGCCGTTAAAAACCAAGTGAACAAAAAAAAGTATGTTGATGCTTTTATAAAAGAAATAGCCTTTCAACAGTTTCTACGATTATCAACACGAAGTATCTGTCGTCTGGTGACTATTTTCTCAACTAGAGTGAAAGATGGTAAACAAGTTAAAAGCCAGATAAAATACAATTTGTATTTTGGAATTACACGAATATACAAACTTTGATCATCTTTCGGTTGTAACCCATACAAGACTTTTATAGATTACTGTATGGATTGTTATACATATTTCTATGTTGTTAACCTATTATTTTCTAGCGCAAACTAAATTCTCAGTTTAGTGACATCTTGTTGTATTCGTAGCAACTTATGACTGCTGTCATAAAATCTCAAAACAAACCACTTTTTAAAGCAACTGCTCGAAAAAGTGTCACTCTATTACCAAAATACCAACCGCACCACACAAAAAATTATTTTACTCCACTTTTCTGTCTGCTATACTGCTTGTCAGTGTCAGAACAAAAATATTGAGAAATCGTAGTTTTTATTATTTTAAAAAATTATCTTATTTTAAATTTATTTATTTATTAAAATAATCAATACTGTTTTAAATATTTTCTAATAATATAACTAGTTTTAATTAGTAAATAAGTGTTTATAAGCATAATAAATATAGTGGTAATGTGTAGTGTGTAAATAATGTATAAAAAATTTTTTTTTCTATCGACGCCATTTTAAAACTTTTCGCCTTAAAAAAAAATCAAGATATTCGATCAAGACGTGAAAATTAAGAAATTTGTTTATTAAAAAATTGGAAATAATTAATTGATTTGTTCTTACAAACAAAAACATGTTATTTGTGTTATTTCAACTTACCGAAAACAGCCAAAAAAAAATTTAAAAAAATCTTGTGTTAAATTTTTCATTGCAATGCAGCTGACCTCAAAAACATAAAAATTTTTGTTAATTGGCGCGAACAAAGTCTACACCAAAAAATTCGATACATTTTTTTTGAATATTTATCCATTTTTAACGTGGAAAGCCAATTTCGATAGTAATTTAATTAATTCATATTATTTGCGTCACTAAATTTTGATGCATTTCTCGTGTCTTCTCACTGGCAGCAGTGAGAAATCCAGATGAGTGGACACAACAGACTGCCATCCATGAACGTATACCAAAAAAAGGGTGAATGAACCAAAATCTACACCTTTTTTGTGTATACTTCTCTCAGTTAAATATTTAATTTCAGTACGGTGTTTATAAATTTTGGAAACCGTTTTTAAATTATTATAATTAATTAAGTTATAGCTATTTCTTAACAATTTAATATTTTGTAAATAAATGTATTAACATTTTAACAACTAAATTTAGTTGGATAGAAAATTTTCTTGTCGAAGTCGTGTCAAATCTCTATACCCATCTCGTTCTTGTGTTTTGGATTTTTGGGTTTTATTTTCGATGTGACATTCTGAAGTTTTCTCCATTTAAAACCAAAATTTTGTTTATTTAATTTTTCTGTATTTAGTAAACAAGTTTAAATAATCGTAATTGAATAATTAGAATAATAATAATAATGAAGTGTTATAAAACATATATTAATTACAAATTATATATAGCTATATACATATAAAAAAAATTAATAAAAGTGAAAATGCCACAGCAAAATACTGCATTGTCAACAGTAATTCCATCAAATAACATACAGCAACAACAACAATATGGAAATTCAGCAAATAATTCACAGCAAATCCATCAAATGAATTCAAATAATTGGGCTAGTACGGGTGGTGGTTATATGCATGGTCAACCAATAAGAGCACCGTATTCGGGTAATAATTCATCACTTGGAATTAATTCTACGACGACGGCGAACCAGTTTCCTAGTACAGGTAAGTTTCCATGATATGTCATTGACCCATTTTTTTTAGTGAATGGTGTGTATCTGAGATGCAGTTTTAATGATACAGCCATGCAGCAAACTACGAAATTCTTTTATCGCAAAAGCAATTTTTTGTTCTTGATTTATAATTTGAAAATGGCGCTTCTTATTCGCATAGATAGAATGAACTGTAAATGTATCATTGCCCAGATTAATGGGACTAGTAAAACATATATATATATTTTTCTTCTCTTGACACAATTCTAAAGTAACATTCGAAATAATTGTGGCAAAAACTTTAGAATTAGTTTTCATCTGATGGTTTCTAAAGACTGACATAAGTTAAAATTTTAATCATTGTGGTCGTAACAGATGGGCCTTAGGTTTTGTACAACAAATGGAAAGTTATAGAAGCAGCCACTCCATGATAAACTGTCGAAACGTGTCAGAAAGCGTATTAGATATGAAATATTATGACACCAAAATAGTAAATCGTTACGATTTTGCGCTGATGATGGTGAGCTTTAGTTATCAGAGAGTTTTATGCGGCAATAGACGGTATTACCAATTCGACCATCTTGCAAAGCGAATCTAATTCACTGCTATTTGGTTGGGAATATAGACTTCTAATTATTTGGTCGTGAATTCTGATAACTGTAAATATTTGGACATTTGTTGTTATTTCAGAAGAAACAGCCGAGCAAATAGCGCAGTTAATGCTTTGAAGTTTGATTTTTATGCAGGATGCAAAAAGGATCGGTGATTAAATTGAAAACATCTATGACTCTCTGTTGGCAATGTTAGGTCAGGCTAGCGTTGTGCCGTGTGCTAAAAAGATACTGTTAAACGTTAAGAACAATAAATCCTCTAGTTACAGACTCTAATAAATCTATGAATTCTATTCGAATTTTTGCTAATTTATCTTTAAATTAGATTTTATTTTAGTTTACTTAAAACGATTATATTTTGTCAAGCTCAGAGTTTCAAACTTATTCATCATCTTCTATAGCGATTTTAGTTGACCTTTATTATGGTTCTTGTCCCTTTTTCTATACGACTGGGATCGAAATAAATCTCATTCTTTCTATAGCTAATTTTAAAGATGTTAGTTTGAATACAATCCAGCTGGATGAGTCTCATTAGAGCAGCGGGTAATTTACCGCTGAAAAATAATGTGAGCTGGGCTTATCAATGAATGCACTAACTACATACATATTTTCAGTAACTAACATACATATTTTGTAAACATACTAATTTATTGATAATTTTTGTTAATTTCAGTTGATATGAACGCTTTTAAAGCCTCTGGCCCAACAATTGTTCCACCAATTAAATCGTCAAATTTATCCTCGTCTTCATCCGACTCAGATGTAAGTACAAAAATATTATTTTTCTATGCATAGTACTCACAAATATTAATTTTTTATGATTTGTAGGATTCTGATCTATCATCGGATTCTGACGATTCTTCAGACTCGTCTGTCGAAGAAAAGTCGGGTGGTGGTAAATCTGGAAATAAATTGACACCACAATTCAGTGTGACTAGGTAAAATATTTCATTAGGTAGGCAATTTTTCTCGATCACAAATCCTAATTTTAAATACTTTTAGTTCGGACGCTGGCAGTTTGAGAATGAAAATAGCTGCAATACCCCAAAATCGTGTGGCTCAAGCTAAATCAATATCATCCTCATCAACTTCTACAAATGTTACAAATAATAATCAACAATTAAATATAAAAACGTCTAAACCAAACAACACCAGCAGTAACAACAATGATAATATAACAAATAAGAAAAAACCAACGCAGTCAACAAAAAAAGTAGAAAATTTATCATCGTCTAGCTCGTATTGTTCTGATTACAGTGACGATAGTGATGAAGATAGTGATTCGAGTTCAGACGATGATTCGGATGACGATAGTACGGATGACGAAAATGATAAAAAGACAAAGGATAATAAAAAGGATAAAGTAAATATTACAACTAGTAGTAATGCTAATAACAATACTAATAATAATAATCAGCCATCGATTTCAAACAATACAAATCTGACGACTGTATCAGATCAACAATCGGCTCAAATGGCTCAAACTCAAATTCAGCAATCACAACAGCAATCAAATTTAACGCAGAATAAAAAGCGAACTAAAATTAAGCAAAAACAGGTAAGCACACTTTTTTGTTGTTGATTTATCATTTGGTTACGGAACATTATCTATCAACCATGTTATTAGGATTTGATTCACTTCAGATTTGTGGTTGTACATATATGTATATGTACAACGAAACTAATCCCCCATCTCAAGGTCAGATTGATTTTATTATTGCTTTTGCCAGCACCTCACACAAATTATGATGTTGCATTGGTTAATATGCGATAAATATTTGTGGTTAGGCTTATGAAATTTTACGTATTTTTGGTGTGCGGTTTGTCACGGTTAAATTAAACAAAATATAGAATTAATTGAAGATTCAAGGAGGATGGCAAATGACACAACAGTTAATTGTATTACATTCGTTTGCATTGTGGTTAGTTTACGTAATATTACGAAATGTAATGCTTTTGTACGATTCAGTAATAATATAGAATAATCTTGTTTTATGCAGTAAATAAAAGATAAACATGTTCAAAGAGAAAAGAAAACATATTCAAAGAGAAACGATTGTCGCTGAATAGCTACGGTAAAAAAAGGCGTAAATCTACTCAAAAATCGAGATTTTTTGAGAAACGAGTTTCTGGCCGTCATAAAATATTTGCATTTGAAGAAATCAACGGCAATGCATATCACAGTTAAGTTGGCCGAAGTTCATTGGGTCAACTGGGTTGTGGCTCTCAGACGTGTCTGAACAAGGTTTTATTTCTGTATTTCATCAAATTGTTTGAATTTAACTAAGTCAAGTGCACCATTAAATTCTTTGGACTCACTCAATAATTTGTAAATGACTTAAATAATTTTCTGAATCGCACAAAATTTGCTAAATCCCAACATTATTTTTCGAGTTTTCTTCTATTTTTTCTAAATTCTAAAAAATCAAAACTATTCTCTAGATTATATTAAATTCTCTTTTGCCCGGTTGCACAAAATATTTAATTAACGGTTCTTCAGTTATAGTTAACCGGCCGATTTTATAGAGTTAAATATTTAAGCGACCGTGAATATTTTGATTTTGACTTTTTGTTGTATCGATAGAAACTTTTAATATTTCCCAAGTAAAATGAAAACAAAAATTTAAATTGAATTGAATTCGAATTGTGAAATGAAAAACAGTTTTAGCATTTAACCGAAGTGAATCTCACTTACTCAGAAGCTAATTAATAAAGTTTTTAAAATTTTTAATTCTTATGAGTTTGAGATGATCAATTGGCAATTTCCTACATTTATGGAATTTCTTAGTTTTTACATTTCAATCAAAAAAAATATTTAAATTTTATTAGTGTAAATTCTTAAATATCATAATTCGCAATAATAGCTAAAATTTATAAAATATTTTAACCCCATAAATTTGAAATTTATTGCAATACTAAATTCTGATGTATTTTAATTTGGGATTCACAAAGTTTAGGAAATTCAGAGTTTGGAAATCTAGAATCTCTTTTTAGCCTTAAAATTTATGAATTTATAGATTTAAGATATTATTACTTAAACATTTAAGAAGTTTAAGATTCTATATCTTGCAGATTAAATTTTTGGTATTCTTTGGAATCTTACATTAACTGTCTGTATAGGCAAGACAAACAGATTTGTCGGGATTCACTCTGTCGTTATAAATAAATATAAAGTAAATATATTTGTATTGTATGGATCACTTAACAAGAATCTTTTAATACAGATATTTCTATCCAGCTATATTATAGATATTATACAAATCAATGTTGATTTGGAAGGTGATTTAGAATCTGTGTAAATCAGTACATGTTACTTCATTAGAGACACTTGATGAGTATAAATATGAGGTAGGTTTAGTTTATTCGGATGAGAAATACGTTGGTTAAAACCCAGTCAGTCAGCTTGAAAATAAAAACTTCATTTATTTTTCAAATAATAAATTATCAATCAAGATTGTGCGAGGATACGCCTTGAATTATTTGTAGGAATTTATGTTTTTGATTAATTCAGGCATATTCGTATACCTATTATTCTATTATTTGACTTTAATTGAGTTAAGTATCCAAAAAAATTAACTTGGCAATTTTTATTAACGACTTTTGGTGCAAAAAACAAGTACTGATTAAGATATTATAATGTTCGATTATGTAAATACATTTGAATAAAAATTTTTTTTATTAGTTTAAAAGATTCTAATTGAAATCACGATTTACTAGCCCGATAAAATGAAAGCCAATTCAGCTCTTATTCTTTATAACCAATTTTTCACAAATCTCACACAAAGTATTTTAGAGCATAACTTATTATTCATATTTTAAGCACTAAACATTAATTTTGTTTTTATTAACCGACGTATATATTTTTGATCGAAAATCATGCCACTTACTCACAAGGATATTAAATTATTATGTACTTACTATTACTTTAATCACTAAACTATAAAAAAATTCAACTCGTAAAGTGTTTAATGCAACGTACAAAAACATAATATATGCAACTATATACATTAAATTTTATAGTTTTCTGAATGTGCAAAAGTTATATATAATCGCGCCAAGTTAAAAATTATTTCAGTGTGGCAAGAATTTCTATTTTATATTTTGGTATGCCTTCTTTATGAGACGGTATACCATATTATACATTCTGATCATTCCAAGTTTCCATCCAATATTAAATTCAATTTTTTTTATCAAAATTATTATATTATTTTACCATTTTTTGTTTTGTTACGAAAAGTAAGAAGAAAATAAACGAAGAATTTATTATAACTCTATGGTTTGCATTGTCTTGTCATGATTGAGAAAATTAAAAGGGAAATTATTCGATAGAAATTTAAACTGGACTAAAATAAACACAATAATAATTTTAATGTATAACAGGGTCGGAGGCGGTGATGCCAAACAGATGAACATGACACGGTGATCTATGTAATTATGAAAACAACTATTATTCTTGTGGTTATCTTGATTGATTCTTCGTATTGCGACTTAATTGAATTTCAATATTTATTGAAGTATCACGCATCAAATCAATACAAAATGTAGATTTATTTGTGTGGTTTTGAAACGGGGTGAGAAATAGTATACCATTTTAATATTTTTGAAGTCGTTGACGCTATTAAAGACGTCATATTTGTACCACATACAATGCAAATCATACGAAGCAAACTCATACCCAAACAAACACATACCAAAATAAACTCATACCCAATAAAACTCATAACCAATCAAATCCTTTATTTTATATTACACTGGTCGAAATTTATTTTACATTTGATAATCGAATGAACATTTTAAAGTAGACTTTCAACCGTTACGATTCCACTTGAAATTCTATTTAAATTTTTCGATAGAAATGTAAGAAGTTATTTTTTTAGAAGAAGCTAAATTTTACAAAATATAGTCTCATTCATAATCCACATACGATACAAGAAATTCAAAATAAACTATTCTTGAAAACAATTTTTAAACATTTACTTTTAGATGTACCATTTTATACTTCATGCTTTCCTAAATAGCTCAACTTGAAATCAAATTTCGCGACTAATGCTTGAT
The DNA here is from genome assembly GCA_951394425.1 of Tipula unca. Lineage (NCBI taxonomy): Eukaryota > Metazoa > Arthropoda > Insecta > Diptera > Tipulidae > Tipula > Tipula unca. Next base: position 76,210,288 of record OX596380.1, read on the forward strand.
TTTGAAGGGGTTTTATAAACGGCTCATACAGAAATTACCAGCCAAAGGCGATTTGGTCGTATTTCAAGTCCAATCGGTCAATCAGACTTTTTCATAAATAAAAAAATTAAATATTTTTAGAATATGTAAGACAAAATCTGTGTAAATTTAAAAAAAAAATTTTAAATCTTCAATTATATTTATAGTTAATTTATTATATAATTATTCAATTAATTAGATTGTGAATATATTTTAAAAAATCACTAAAAATTCTTACCAAAATATTTTTATTTGGAGTCACCAAGTAATTCATCAACGTACAGAAATCCGTTCATAATTGAACAAAATTGGTTCATATTCGTGTTGAGGAATAAAGAAAATGTCGAAACCTATAAAGTAAACACGAATTTGTATTAGAATTGTTCGAATTCGTATTCAAAAATATCAATGGTACGAATTCGTACAATTTTATACGAATTCGTATTCAGAAATGGCCCCAGAACTCCTCAAAGCCGCTTAGCAGTTTACATATCAAATATTTAAAGTACAGGAATTAATAAAATTAAGAACACAACAGAAGTTTTATCGAAAATTTGTAAATTTATAAATTAAGAATTGAGAAATTTCTGCGTTAAGTAATTCAGAACTAATTAAATTTAGCAATTTGGGAATTAGCTAAATACTTTAATTTTCTTATTCCTAAATTACTTTACGCGGAAACTTCTCAATTTCTAAATTTACCTATTTTCGTTAAAAATTCTGTCTGAAATGACCAATAACATTTCATTTAGAACTAAAATCTTAACTTGCGGTTAACTTACACTCCTATCATGATTGCCAGTTTGGAAAATTTACCTCCACTTTCAAATTCATATTTATAGTTCCGGTGGAGTTAAAATATTTTCGAACTTTATTTCCACTGACATTTTTGCATCATAAGTTTGCGGTGGGATTTTCCGCGTGGGAAAAAGGTAAAGGACAGACGGTGGAATATGTTTAAATAAATGTTTTTATTAATTCTTAAAATATAATAGTTTTTAATTTATACTATAACACCTTTTCTGATTTTAATATACATGTTTATCGTTTGAAGGAGTGATAATTTTATTATGAGACCCGGCAGCACTCATTCCGGACTTCCAGTTTTACAAAAAATGTCAATTTTGCTTAATTTAATTTCTATAATTTTAGAACTACTGGATTGGTGACGGTACATTTTAAAAAACCACATAAATGTTTGGTTTTAAATGAAGATTTTTAACTCTTTCTATTTTGCAAATTTATTTTCGTTAGTAAATTTTCTTTCTCAACAGCAATTAAAAACAACCCAATGACCGGCATCATTAATTGTTGAACCACACACAAAAATTCAGTTTCATACTTAAAAAAGTATAATAGTTTAATTAACAATTAATTGAAAAAATGTATTTATCTTCGAATTCGAAAATACTGCACAATCCCACTGGAACTCAAGATATGTAGATGTAAGTAGATGTATTTTGAACCATTTCAAATTACATTTACATATATTCTGATTATTCTGATGGGATAGCTGGGCTTGTTTTTGTAACCAAAGCAATTATTGGATATATTACTGGCGCCCTTACAGTCAATAGCAAAAACATGAAAATATTCATAACGCTCCGCGTTTCGATTCTATTCTGAAAAATCAATGCAGATTACATATAGTATTTTGATGAAATAGTTATTTTATTTAAGACGATATGTTCATATAACAAACTAATGGGATATTTACCTAAGGTATAGAATACTACCATTAGAATCACATCTTCATATTCATATCAATATCTTTAAAACGTTATACAAATTTTTCAGATGTTGGATTTTACTGTAAACATTGTTTAAATAATTTGAAAAACAAAACTGGAAAGAAATTTAATTTCTGCTTAAATATTTGATAATGAAATTTTTTTCATCTATTCAAAACCAATTTAAAATCATAACTCATGACAGAATTAATGAACAGCATAATTAATTAACTATCTCTTAAATTTTAGCAAACCGTTTCAAAACCAATCTCTCGGTTCAAAAATAATTTGATAACAATTGTAAAAGTAGTTAAAATTACAGAAATGTAAACTTGATTGGAAATTGGTTAGAATTTAACATAAAAAATTATAGAATTTAACTGGAATATTAGGGTGCAAATAAAGCTTGATTTTAATAATTTAAATATCAAATTATTTCAAACTGCTAATATTTATAATCTGCATAAAAAACTTTGTAGAATTTGAGTGGATTTAAAATAAAATAATTTTAATTTAATATTAAATTTGAGATATAATTATAAATGTGGTCAAATATCAATTAAAACTCAACCAATAAAATACAATTCATCTGCGTATCTGTACTATGATTCCAACTAAATTAGCTACAGTTCATTTTATTGTCAAACACGTGATCAATTTAGCTACAGTTTAGAAAAATATCGATTTCGAATTAAAAGCCGTTTTATCCGCGTTTCCAAACGGATACACTCATTTAAAATTATGTACACAGTTGTCTCTCGGAACTATTTAAGTTTTATGTCATGCAACATGTCATGTTTTACAACAGCTTCATATTTTCATAATCTTATAATTAAATAATTTCCATTATTTTTTTTATAATAAGCAAATATAGAAAAGCTCTACAAAATCAACAATTGTATTTTTAATGTCATGTATTTTGGCAGTGTTTCAAACAACTGTTTTTTGTGCTGCCAAAATTCGTAGAAAATCTTATTTGATTTGCAAATATACTAGCAAAACTTTACTATAAATATATCAAAAAATATAATATTATGAATTAATATGATTCTGTTGCTACAAGGCTGATTGAAAATTTAATTGTCATTCAAGCAATAAAAACAAACCATTAATTAGTTATTCAATAAGTTAATTATAGATTCATTTTAGATTTGTATATTCATTTAATCAAAAGTAATTCAAATAAACAAACAATCAAAATGGTAATTAAACCAATGATCTCATGTTACATCAAATTTATATATGTATACACATCGGACATTCAAATAATGAAAATCAATTGCAAATTCAATTAAAATGGAGTAAGTAATAATGGAATAAGTAGAGTTTGTATATTTTGAAATAAGAAATTGACATATTGCGATATGCATTCTCTTATAATCTTACAAAAATGATTAAATAAGAACTGTAACCGCTTTATACAAGATATTACCATAAATTTCACAGACCCAATTATCGTTAAGCAATAATATGCATTTTTTCAATTAGCTGGGTATTATTCTAGTATACACAATTATTTGCTCCAAATTGTATCTATCCGAAATATTTGCTACTTAGTGTTAAGTCAATCTAGCAATGTATAATTAAATTTCGGAATGGTATTAATCCGAAGTTAGTTTCTAAAGGACGGGCTCAGGTTGTGCAGGATGTGAGAACTTATCGGTCAGCAACCAAATACGTAGGCAGCGATCATCATTTGGTCGGTGCAAAGCTACTATGGAAGTTTTCGTACAAGTCTGGGAACACAGCGAAACGCATGGTACGTTTCGATTGTGAAGGTCTGATAAATGAAGATCAAAAGAAACGATATCAGGATCTTGTCAGCGACAACATTAATGAAGCTAATTACCAGTCTGACTGCGTGAACTCTGTCTGGGAGGTACTGAAAACTTCGGTTGTCAGTGCTGCTCAACAGACTTTAGGTATAGTGAAAGTCAGACCCAAGAATGATTGGTTTGATGACGAGTGTCGTCTTGCAGTTGAGCAACAAAATATAGCCCATAATGAAGTGCAACAACGTCTCACAATCGCGAGGAAAAACAAAGCTGCTCTTGCAAGAAGGGCAGCTAAGCGGATTTGTAGACGGAAGAAGCGAGAATGGTGGAAGGCCGAGGTTCTGAAAGTACAACAACTCAGCAATGAGTGCAGTTCGCGTAATTTCTTTAAAGGAATTACTGGACTACACCATACTTTCAGGCCTACGTCAACCGCCATTCGGGACCGGGATGGAAACCTCTGTGTCAACATCGACGCAGTACTTGACGCATGGAGTGGACACTTTACTGACCTGCTTGATGTCCATCATGCGTCACAGACTGTTGTTGAGCCACCTCTAATACAGACTGCGGAGATTTGCACTGAGGAGCCATCCCATGAGGATTTCACTAAAGCCATGCAGAGATTGAAACGAAACCGTGCACCTGGAGTGGACTGCATTAATTCGGAGCTCTTGATATTCGGAGGGGATACTTTGTTGAACTGTCTTTTCGACCTTATTCGATTAGTATGGCGAACCGAAGTTATGCCTGACGAATGGAAAGTGGCCGCGATATGCCCCATCTTCAAGAAAGGAGACCGCTTGAAGTGTGGGAATTATCGCGGTATAGCTCTCCTTTGCACAGCGTACAAGTTACTGTCATACATTGTATTGGATAGAATCACTCCTCTAGCGGAGGGCTTGGTTGGTGACTATCCAGGAGGATTTCGTCCGAATCGATCAGTCACCGATCAGGTCTTTTCGCTGCGGATGATTCTATCTAAATATTATGAGACATCCATCCCCGTACATCAGGTGTTCCTGGATTTCCGGCAGGCCTATGACTCGATCAATCGAGAGAGTTTATGGTCTGCCCTGGAATACCTAGGAATGCCAACAAAACTGGTACGACTATGTAGGATGACAGTGACGCAGTCCCAATGCTGTGTTAAAGTTGAGAACAGGCTATCGACAAGTTTTGTAGTTAACTCGGGTGTTCGGCAGGGAGATGCTCTGTCCCCGATACTCTTTAATCTCATGTTGGAGTACATCTTTCGTAAAACTGAAACACCGCAGCGTAACATCTTATATCGCCAGTCCAATCAGGTGCTTGCATATGCAGATGACATATGCGTGATTGGACTGAATAGCAACGGAGTGAAAGAAATACTTGATCCGCTTGTAGAGTTTTCAGCTTCAGTTGGACTTCAGATCAATGAGTCCAAAACGAAATACCTGATCTCTGGTTTTAGGGACAATGGCCCACCAGATTTTAGTAGTGGCCACCACACGTTTGAGGGAGTGAGGAGGTTCAAATATTTGGGTTCTCTAATCACTCACGATAACAGTGTGGGTGAGGATATTAAAGTGCGGCTGGCAGCAGTCGTTCTTTGTATCCTCTAAGGCCACTGCTAAAATCTAAACACTTATCAAGTGCCGTGAAGCTGAAGCTTTACAAAGCGTTGATCAGGCCCGTTGTTATGTTTGGATGTGAAAGTTGGGCGCTGACGGATGAGTACGAGAGATGGCTCCTAACATTTGAGAGAAGAGTCATGCGTGTGATTTACGGCCCAAAACGCGAAATAGATGGTACCTACCGAGCTCTGTACAATATCGAGATCAGAGTTCTGATGAAGATCCCCGATATTGTACATGAAATAAGATCTCAGCGAGTACGCTGGCTCGGGCACGTTCTGCGTGCTGATCCGGAACGAATTGTGCAGCGATCTCTGAAAGGAGAGCCACCATATGGTAGGCGCAGAGGTCGTTGCAGGCGACGATGGCTCCACGGTGTAGAGAACGACTTGGCCTCTTCAGATTGTCTTAGACAGTATGAAGACCATGCTCGGGATCGAAACCGCTGGAGCCGAATTGTTGACTCAGTAAGGGGCCAGTAATGGCCTTTAAAACTGTTTTAATTAATTAATCCGAAGATAAGTTCATCTTGGCGTATTCCACATACTTTTATTTATGGCTGGCTCTTCAATATACACTACTTCAGATACCGGTAAGCAGCGGCGCACGAAGAGGCATTAAACTGTTGAATTTGACCTTTAAATGTCATTATTCCATTAATTTCCATAATTTGTTAGTGTGGGCAAAATTTGTTGGTGGCTTTAACAATTTGAAATGCGGCAACATTGAAATTTCAATCATTCATGTGTTAAACGCAATAGAAGAGAATTTGAATAATTTAGATAGCTTCTTTGTTTAGATTATGATTTATTCAACTTATATCTATTTTTAAAGTTTTTCTAATCTAACATAAACTTTAAATAATTAGCAAAACCACCAAGAAACCTGTCAATAAATAATAAAACAGGTTGCAAGTATAATAGCATTGAGTGTTATTTTTTTAAAGGAACGGTCGTAAACCTATTCGGAAATAATTTTTTATTTGTATCTAGTTATCGCCGTTGATTTATTAACTATTAGATAACAAATATCTTAAAAAGTCTATAGTCCAAATGTAGTACAGTATTCATTGAAGATAAGAAATGTAAAGAATTTATCACGTTACTACATTAAATTTTGGTTTAAATCCAACTTGTACTCCAATTTAGTATAATAATCGTATATGTATTTCCCGTGTTCAAGAGCGATCAATCCTACACATCAATCATAACTAATTAATGTTAACAATACTAAAATGATACCAAGACCAAACAAAGAAGTCCTACATACTTATCATCTCCCACTTTATAACAACAAAATCTTAGTTCCCATAAAATACAAACCTTTTATTTTGCTTATTTTCTGTATTTTTTTAAAAATATATACATATAAAACAACATAAACTATGCTAGAACATAACATATTTGCAATATTCTTACATAGTTTGTCTTATGTTAAAAATAATAATGATCTTAAAGGAGAAGAGAAACTAATAATTTTGTAGAAAATATTTTTGACTTTTATAGAAATGAATAAAAGTGCATTTACATTAAATACATATTGAATAAATTAGAAAAAATCTGTATACATTTATAATAGACATAGAGACATACCATCTTATGCTTATGTGATATTTATAAAGACAATTTATGTATTTTTCGCTTCGGTCTCTCTGAATAATGTTGTTGGAATTTAAATGACCATAAAAGGTGTCATATAATTAATAAAAATATTTTCTGTACGTTTTAGATTATGTATTGTTAATGATCGGTATTGATTGTTTTTGAAAACAGCCGTTTTATGATGTTGACATGTCGTTTTGCGTTTTTGCCTGTTAAGTCAATCAATGGTTTTTAGTCAATAAATTATTTATTATAAACATAAATGTATGTATATATGTGTGTGTGATGTCATTTTATTTCTATAGATAATGTGAGCAATTTGCAACATCAAATAATCAGCATATAGCTTTTCCAGATTAAATTGAACTTTTTCCAAGTTAAACGAAACTTTTTCCAAGTTAAACGAACCTTTTTCCAACATAAGCAAAACTATTTCCAAATTGAATGCAACCTTTTCCAAATGAAATTAAACTTTTTTCAAACAGATTACACTTTTTTCCAAATTAAATTAAACTTTTTCCAAATTAAATGCAACTTTTTTTCATACTAAATTAGAAGACAAAAGTTGTATTCCATTTGGAAAAAGTTTAATTTAATTTGGAAAAAAGTGTAATCTGTTTGGAAACAGTTTAATTTAATTTGGAAAAGGTTGCGTTCAATTTGAAAATAGTTTCGTTTATGTTGGAAAAAGTTGCGCTTAACTTGGAAAAAGTTTAATTTAACCTGGAAAAGCTATATCTTCTATAATGTATAAATTTCTAAAACACTCCTCAATTTTAGAAAAATTATAATTACATATTTAATTATTTGTCATAATATATATTAATGTTTAATTTAATTAAAACCATTTATTTATTTATTTTATATTTCAGGTGAGCAAATACCATTTGTTATTAAACTCATATAATTCGATAAACTCCAGTATTTGGTAAGTTACGTCCAGCTAAAAATATTATTATGATTCAGTGTTTTACATTTCTGCAATGGTAAATAATTCTAACGAATTACATTTAGCTACACAAAATGCAATTAGACGCGAAAATTGTTTAGGTTATAATGATTTAAGTCTTATTCAATTCTTTTTCCATTAGCCTTGCAGACCACATTTCAAAGAGATTTAATCGGAGCCAAGAGTTATCTTAACTCTATTGAAGTTAGAAGTTAATTAAAATGTCATGGTTACATTTTTGGTGATTTTACTATTGGAGGATTTTTAGAAAAATTTGAGTAGAATTTAAATTAAATTTGCTTAAAGTTGGATTCAATTTGGCAGTTGTGCTTAAACCGGTTTGATTTCGGGGGCAAATTTAGCATGTTATCGAATTTTTGAACAATGTATAAATGAAACTTTGATCAATCTTTAGTCTTCCACAATTTTCAAACGAATATTAATATTTTCACAAAACTTGGTTTACATACAAACACACAAATAAATATTCTACTCAATCAATCAATTTTTTTAAGCTTAGAATTTAAATTGATCAATTTTAAAATGAAAGTTTAGCTGTCGTTTTTGGTCAGTCCAGTATAAATGGGTTGATCATAAATCAAATTAAATGTTACGCATATGAACGTTTAAAATTCTTGATACATTTTCGCATCTCTCTTTACCTTGAATATTAATTTGATTAAACAAATTTTCAGTTATCTTTACACTTTAACTGATAAAACTTAAAATAAATCAAACAATAGAGATTAGAGAATTCTAACAAAACAAGACTTGAATATAAACGCAATTACGTACAGTCAAAAAATAATAGAATCTACCCCTTTTTTTATTAATCGTGTATTAATACCCGGCGTCGTATTATCCGCTTTAATTTTATTCAAATTAATTTACCTTACCTACTTTTCTTTTCATTTTATTGAAATGCACTAAAATAAAACTTGAGCGAAAAAAAACTATCCTAAAGAGTTGTTTTTTAGTTTTGTTTATTATGTATTATACACTAAAAACAACATAAAATTTACAACATTCAACAAAATACGTAAATAAAAAAATCATCGTCATTCAGTAATTTGATGATAGTCGCATTGTTAAGAACACACGTAGATTTATTTTAGTAAGAATGTGATTTCGCGGTGAATGGTTTTTGTTACTTACTGTGTGTGTGTGTGTATATTACGCGTATTTTTTTTTTGTTTTTTAATTTAGTAATTACGTATTTGTTAAGTTTGTTTTTTTGTTAAGTTAAAAAATAAAATAAAAATTGTGTATCTTAATTTTTGTTTTATTTCTTTGAAATACTTCTTGAAAGAAAATGAAAAGAAAATTATTTTAAATTTAAATAAATAATAAAATTTCCGCCTACAATAAAATTTTTATCTGTTAAATAATTTTTTTTTTGTGTGTGTGCTAATTCTTACGTACACACGTGTGTGTTTATTACAAAACACCTTGTACAATTTAATATTCGATTTAAGTGCAATTTTTATCCACGGCAAGAAGTAGTCACTACCAAATATCTTACATGACATACGTTTAATGAATTCAAGTCATGTTTGCGTTATGTGATTGATTTCGAGTACAGTATATAATATGTATAATGTATACAAACATACCCTCTTTATATACAATAGTCTGTTTACCTTTTCGTTAAAGAGATATGGCAACAGGATTACCATTTTAATAATTTATAATATGCATTAAAGGGTTGCTTCCTTCAATTGAAAATGAATTAAAATAAATTTTCCCTCCAAATTCACAAAATAATAAAAAGAACAAGAAATGTATATAAGATAAAAAAAACTTGTTATTCTTCTTCTTGTGTGCATTCTCAAGTTGATGATCATGATCTTCTCACATCTTGTTTTGGATAAATTGCACGTGTTTTCCGCAAATAATTTTCCTTCTATTTAATAAAAATAACAATTTTTTCCGCGATTATTATTTTATCATGCTAACTTTAAGACTGTTTTCTTTTAGTCACTTACCAAACAGAAGATTGGTGTACATAATATACTAAAAAAAAATGAGAGTGTAGAATAAGAACGCGAAAAAAAAATCGCGATTTTCGATTTGTTTTATTGTATTTATATAGATATTTTAAATAAACAATTACCCGAGTGATATAACCGGTTGAATTACTTTTTGTTTATAAAATATAAGAAATATATATATTTTTAGTCTTGATTACGAAGATGATGATGATCATCATCACCATCCTCAATGTCTTTTTTATCGCTATAAAAAAAAATTAAATATGTACTAATAAATAAAATAAAAATAATTTATGCAAAAATAATAAATTTGCTATTAGTAAGTCGCTAAAAAAATTACAATTTAAAAATTAATAAGTGTCATAATTTTTTGTGTGTGAACTAAGTTTTGAAAAAAAAAAAAAATATCTAATTTAGTTTATTCCTGTAATTAAATAAAATGGAAATGTTACATCAAAATAAACAAAAATCTCAAATGTGGAATAATAATAATAATAATTTAACAGCTGTTGAAGGTGTTTGGGAATATGTTAGCTATTTGGTTAAAAATCTTCACCAGGTAATATATTTTTTTTATTATGTTTATTATTCGTGCTGAAGTGTGAATGTATCGAAGGCGTGTGCGATGGCCACATAATCAGATAAAAGTGTGCAATTTTTTATTTGTACTAAAATTATTATTAGTACTCTAAATTTATGACATTGCTTAAAATATAAAAAATTATATTCCACAATTCAGTGCTGGGCAATATTTATGTAAAAATTTAAAGGTTCAAATTAATTTTAATAAGACAATTTCGAATAGTTATTTAAGTTTTTCATAAAAAGAATCTTTAGAAATTCGGTGCACAATATTTATTATTTTGCTAATATCTCAACATATTGCAAACATTTTCAAAATGCTGTTAGAATTTCGGAATTTAATGAATATTTTTTGAATTGCTTTGAGAATTCGAGATTTATCATAATTTCAGAATTTAGAGAAAATTTTTAATGTTTTCAAAACGTTTTTTTGTATATTAGTTCGAAACATTAATTATCTAATTCTTGTGAACATTTTAACAAACTTAATTCCCAAAACATTAAAAATCCGCTCAAATTTTAAATCAAAATTTAAATCCCGATAATCGTTTATTTAAATAAGGTTGAAAGTCTTAAATCCCATAAAACTTGGTAAGAAAATCACTAGACAAATAAAATCAAAATTGCAAACTTATAAATGTGAAGTTAAATTTAATAGTTTTACAAAATATAATCTCGGAATACGTACGACAATAAGTTAAGTCTGAATTTTTGTTCATACTTGTCCAACATTATGCTAAAGAAGTTTGAAATATTATTTAAAGATTTATCTCAAATGTGGAAATAGATCACCCAAACACGTTCCAATTTATAAAAGTGAAGTTTTGTCAAATCAACTTATCTTTTTCAATAATAATAAATAGTTTAAATAAAAATAGTTTCCGTTGGCAAACAACTAGAAATTACGATTAAATTTTATAAATCAACTTTCAGGAGTTAACTCCATTCAACTAATTTATAAAATATTGAGACCGAGCTCAGAATGGTATGATGCATCACATAAAATTTTGCTAATAATTTCACGCATAATTGAAGTTAATTCGAGAAATTCCTGACTCGACTAATTGAACATAAATTAAGTTAATCAATTTGTATGTACTGAAATGTTTATAAAATAAATGTTTAATAACTTTCCTAACTTTAAAAATTACTTCACACGAACTTGAATTTACCATACATTTGGTTTCGTTCCTCCCAAAAAAAAAAATATAAAAAATTTATTTTTTATGATTATTATTAACAAATTACGAAACAACAAATTTCCAAAAATTATTTTCGCTTTTCATGTAATTCTTTTAAATTTTCCGGTTTTATGTTTGGCCATAATAATTATTCATTTTTTTGTTTTGTTTTGTGAAAGAAAAAAGATGTAGGTATACAACAACAGTACACATAAGAAATGGTGATAAAATGATCAATTATGAGATTCTTTTGTAATTACTTATGTATGTATATATTCGTGTCTTGTTACAAAGAAATTCATGCTACCAAAATAAGAATATATTGTGTATAAGTAGTAATGATATTCAACAACATGATTTTGTCGTTTTGTTTTGTGTTTTATGTGGAAATGTAGTGAGTGTAGCAGGCAATAAGGAAAATTATTTATTTTTTTTAATGCTTTTCTTAATAAATTGAATTGTTTCATATTTTTCGTATGAATTCTTTTGTGTCACAATACACAGAATCTATATATATACATATATAAGCATAAGAATTTATTCTTCGAGTATCATATAAAAGAACTTTTTGTCTTTTAACATGTTAATTGGCATGTTGCTTTTCGAGTAGAATACGCAATAAAGGGTGACTGGAACATGAAATTATTCACTGGTACGGATACTGTTAATATATATATGTATGTATTACAATTTTCTTCTTAATTCTGTAAAAAATGCGTTGTTAAAACGCAATCTTTAATCAAACAAAAACGAAAAGAATTAAAACGAGTAATAAGACTTTGGATTTATACTTGCCTTGAATAAAAAAATATACAACTACGACGATGATGATGATGATTGGTGTGTTCTTGAATTAAGTTTTTTTATTTTAACTTTAATAAAATAAAAAATTGAATTGAATTATGTATTTTTCAATATTCGTCGATTATTTTTAGTTTTATTTATTTGTTTGAATAAAATGTGATGGAAAAGATAAATTGCATTTAACTTTATATACGCGAATGGAAATAACTCAAGTCAATTAGAGAATTGAGGAAAAAAAATTATAACATTTTCTTTCTAATATTTATTTACGTTTATATTTTGTTATTTCTATTCGCACAGCACAAGATTAAATTGGAAAATAGAAATTAGAAAAACTAATTTTTAAAATTTGTTTTTCTTATTCTTAAATTAGATTTGTATGTAATTAAAAATTTTCAGATTGATTAGCATGAATTTCGGTAACAAAACAAAAATTGTATTTTTGGAATTATCGTTAATATCGAATTTCTATTTTGCTTTTAATGAATTTATGTACATACGCACAAATCAATACTTTAAACTCAAATTTGTAAATTCACAATTCATACTCGTAGATAGAATTTTGGGGATTTAATTTTCACCATACATATTAGTTTGATATATGTACTGAATATTAAATATTCGATACATATAATAAATGTTCAAAATTCGAAATATAAAAATCAGAATATGAAATTATCGTTTATAATTTTGCATTATAAGTTGAGGACTTCAGGACCTTAGCTGATTGCTTTCCTATATTTGATGCCTTGAAAATTAATGGCAACATTCAGTTTTATTATTCCCTTTATTCCTTCGATTATGAGATCTTGGTAGATTAAGGAGGAAAGTCTAATTAACTAACTACATATCATATAATTGCTGAAAAGTAAATACATTTCATTTAAATAAATCGAGTCAGCTGCAGTTTCAATATTTTGGTCAAGAGATTTAACAACCAACTCCCAAAACCTCTTTCGAGTGTTTTTCGACCGATAAAGATAAACTTTAGTAGTTATCCTTGGAATATGATTTCATTGCAAGTTGAGATGGTTTATTTGGAAAAACATTGCCAAAAGCCAACAATTTCCTTTTCTGTAAGTATTGCTTTGAGGTGACATTTCGCAAGGGGTGACTTAACTTTGAATTAGTAAGCTCCATGTTTGTAAATATTGGCTTCTAGCCTATTATACCTGCAATTCTATAAAACTAATTCTAATTTTTTTTTAGCTACAACGATTTTGCCAAATAAGTGTGTTAAAATTTTAATAAATTTTGAAATCGAATAATCTGACCTAATTTTAGTAATTTGTTCAAATTATAAAATTTTCAATAATCTTATAATCAGATAACTATTTTTTTTATATGTAATTGGGATATTAAAATAATTTAATTTCATGCAATTAAACTATCGCCTCATTAACATATATACAAATTGAATTCATGCATCACGTATCTATTTCGATTGAACGCATTTGTTGATCTTGACCTTAAACTCAACTAACTTTAATTCATTCTATCGATATGTATTTGATATGCATACTAATTTAAATTAAATTAAAAAACTACAATTAGTAAATATTTTAAATTCCAAGCAAACTATATAAACTATAAAAACTACATCTCGGTTTCGGTTGATTGAAATCTATTAAATTAATTTATTATAAAATAATTCACAATAATATACAGAATGAAACATGCTCTGCAAACAGAAACGAACATGCATACATACATATGTATGTACAGTCAAACTAAATACAAAATAAAATTTTAAATTCTAGACAGAATTTTTAATCACTTGAAATAAATAATAAATTGCGTTTGTATTGTTTTTTTTTTTATATTTTATTTTTTTCTTATTATTTCTTTATTTATTTAATTTTTAATTCTTTTCAAATATTTTGTTTATTTTTACTTATTTCGCGTGGGAAACGAACATAAACACTATACTACACCCAGTAAAAGGCCAAAATATGTATTAAAGTATAAAATTTTATTATTAACATATAACAATATTACGAACATAATGTATACACGTAGAAAAAAGAGAGATACCCTAAAGGAAAAGTAATTTTACTAAAGAAAATTAAAAAAATTATATAAATATATACATATAAATAAATAAATTATGATGTGTTAAAAGATTTGAAATAGTTTTTATTATTATGTTTGTCTTGGAATTCCAAGGAAATTGCATCTTTTTGTTTATATCTTATAGTTATGATAGTTTATGTGCGTCTTCCGACATTTAATAACTATAATCAAAAATTTTGCATAGTCCTGTTGTTAGTTTGTTGATATGTTTTGTTGTTGTGATATTTGTGATAGCACAAACTACTGGTGAGGTAAAAATGTAAATTGTTTTTTGGATTATGCAATTTTGAAGGACATTTGCGAGTAGACGACAAATTTTAAATCTTACAAAAACTCGATGTATGTTTTGAATGCAAATCAAATTTATATTTATGGGAAATTACAAATTATAAATCCGAATTATTTGGAATTTGCATCGATTTGAAACTAGAGTCAAATTTTATTCTTACACCATTTACATTTATAGAGTATCTGTACAATGCAACGATAAGTGTTAAATATTATACTTTAAATTTCAAGGACAAAATAAATTTGCTATAGCGGTATAACTCTGACCTTTACTTGTTATTTTAAAATTGACTTTAATTTATGGTTTAAATAGTTTAAATCTCCAGACCATAATTTCAATTTTAAATTTTTTGTCAACCCATTTTATTTCTTGATTTAATTCATTTTCCGTAATCCAATTTACAAATACTAGATTCTATTTTCTTGCTCGCAAGTTTCAAATGCTAATCTCGATATTCCAAATTTCAAGTAGTCAAACAAATAATCTGAACTCAAAGCTCCCAGTAACACATTCTAATCTACAGACTTTAAATTACAATCTCTATACGAAAACTATTGATTTTAATGAAATAATGATTTGATTGGAGTATGTAGAGTTTATTTTTAAAAACTTTGATCTACGATTTAAAACGTATGTTTTAAGGTCTAACCAGCGATTCTGTAACAAATCAGTAAGAAACCTTACGGAATTTTACAAAAGTTTGGTCCTACAGAAATTGTGACGGTTCAAACACCGAAACGCGACTTGTCAAATTTAAATATGTTTTGTTATAATATACAAGTGTGCATTTTTTCAGTTCTATATTCAATTTGTTATTGTGATGTTAGCTTCAGTTTGGGCGAAATGTTTTGCTCTGTTCAGTTTTGTTAAAGTTTAGACAATTTAACTAAAAAATTCGCTGGTCAGTAATGTCATTTAACATACATATTACAGATGTTGCCTTATTCCTTAAATTTGTTACTGATTCGCTGATTAGCCTTTTACATTTCATAGTAATTCATCGATTTCTATGGGCCTCCTCGATTGTAAAGTTTAGCAGGCCTATACATACCAATTATTAACTAGCGTTTGAGCGAAAACTGTAACTTAGAAGAACATTATATATTTAAAATGTCATAAATTACCTTATGAAAATATTACGATAGGTTTCGGACACGGAAAAAATGAAAAATCTGAGAATAGATTTTTAAAAATTCTATAAAACAACGACAATTAAAGTTAATTTAAAAAATTTGAATTTCGAAATTTGTGCGAAATAATAGGTCAAATAGTCTTGATTCAAAATTGAACGTACTTTTCATTTTAAAGTACCTTGCCTAGTATATTGCCTTATATATACTTTGGAAATCTCACTTTTTGTTTTTTATTAAGATATGGTAAAACAAATTTATTTTTATTGTTGCACGTAAATAAATCAAGTTTATTTTCTATCAAGAATAGTTTTTTAAAATAAAAATATTGAATTTTTTATTAAATTAGTATTGTTAATTGTTTTTTTGAAAAATAGGGAAAAATAAAAGCTTAAACGACGTTGAAAAGGGAAAATTTATAAAATTAAAACCGGCAGATAAGCGTAGAACAATTCCTAATACCTCCAATTCTGCTCTATCTGCTCTATCTGCTCGCAGAATCAAGGAGAAAGCCGGTGTTAATGTATATGCACAAATCGCTTGTTGCACTATACAGAAAGCCAAGTATCTAAAACGGTTGTAAATTAAGAAAAGTCATCATTAAACAAAACTCGAAAAACCACTCAGATTCAATTTGGAAAGAGCATATGGCATGGAATAGGCAGTGGAATAAAGTCGTGTGTTCGATTGAAAAAAAGAATCAATTTAGAAAGGCCCAATGATTATAACTATTATTTCAATGACCTACGCAAAGAAGAGCTTGTTCTCAATCAGCATTACAGCAAGGATGTGGCGATTATGGTCTATTTCCTACTATATGGGATTGAGTTAGATTTGAAATTCAAAAAATTACAACAAAGTCGTATATTTGTCTATTTTGTATTCAGCATTCCAACAGCTGGTCGAACCACTGAAATGGATTTATCAGCAAGATGACGCTTCTATCCATACGGCAATGATTGTAAAAGCCTAAATTTCCAAGAAAAGCGTTGCGGTAATTAAATGGCCCATTCAAATTCTTGCGTGGATAACGATAAAATATTCCCAAAAATGTCAAAAAATAATTAAAATAATAAAATTTACTACTGCAGAACTTCACAAACGAATGTTTATTTTCGTGATTCTTTACATTTTAGTAGAAACCCAAATAACACCAATTAAAATCATCCAACATTTTTTTAATTAGATTTAATCAACTGTAACGGACTGTATAACGAAATTACACAAAACTATCAATGATTAGATTTTAGTTTATGTTGCCACTTGTCTTTCTGTAATCTTTTAACTTTCTTTCTTAAAAAATTATTGTAAATGATTAGAATATTTACAAACAAAGCCAATTCAGTGTTGTCTTCCATTTTTTAAAATTTTTTATTTGAAGCAATTGTATATGTACTTATATGTATATAGACAAATTTTTTATTTTATGTAAAACGTGTTTGCATTTTTAAATTTGAGGATTGGAGCACGGTTTAGTCTATTGACACTAGTGACTGATATATACTAATCAAAAATTTAATTTAGTCTTTAAGAATTCGAAAATTGAGTAACGTTTTGGTAAAATAGAAGTGTGAGTAACTATAAAAAATACTTGCCCAAGTTGGAATTGACCAAAGTTGGGTATAGTGTTTAATCCATTATTTAAATTATTATATAACTAAAAAGGCAAATTTAAATAAAATATAAAAATTGTTGTTTTCAAATTTCATTCAAACACATCATAAAATATTTTTGTTGTTCATTTTATAATATTAATTTATTAAATGCATATCTGGGCTGAAATCTGATCTCAATAACAATGTTAATATTTTTATAATACCCTGAATTCATTATACATACAAGCTATGTCAAACAACCGTGTCAAAAATATAAAGTATGTACCTCGTATTTTTTGCAGTTTTTTTAAAGCATTTTAAATTAACAATTTTAAAATGTAAATCAAATACAAACAACCAGATATCTTGTTAATTAAGTGTAACACCAGTTAAGAAACTTTTTATTTTGTTAAAATAATGCCTTTTATTAATCAACATAATTAATTTTAAATCATGTATGTATATGACCCTTGTTTTTTTAAAAATTGTATTAAGATATTATAAATTTATTTCGTGTATGCGTTATACCACTGTCTTCATTCCACCATTCCTTGAATTAATACAAATTATAACACGTTCAACAAATTTATATAGCATAAATTATATTATAATATTTATATGAAGATCAAAAATGTTGCCTTTGTTTTATTATGTACATAATATGTCTGTGTTAAATACTCGTATATAGAACACTCAAATTTCTCATCTTTCAAGGTAGACACGATGGTTTGCGTTAATTAAAACAAGATTGACATGGTTGTTTGATTTTCTCCCAAAAAAATAAAACCAACACACGCATTACCCATTTTTTGTCCACCCTCAAAATAAGCAAACACCACTGCATGGTTTATTACAGTAGATTTTATCCGCAGATAATAATCCATTAGTAGAAGATATGTTAAATAAAAATATATGTATGTACAGGAGAGCCAAAGCCTATAATTATTATTTCTCATTTAAATAAAAAACATATTAAAATCCTGACAGTTAAGAAGATAGAAATACTATACATATGTACATATTATGTATACATATATGTATAAATATAGTTTCAAGGTATTTTTTTTAAATACAAATAAATAAATTAAAGTTAGTAGCACTATAAACAATAACATCATTTGTAATTATACATTAATTAATTTTATTTTATCTCACCGTTTAGAGAATTTTTATTTTATTATTTGATTATTTATTCCTTGTAAACGAAAAGGAATACATGGTTGTGTGTGCATTTCTTAAATTGCATTATGTTGTATACAATACGTAACACAATAAAGACGAGACGAGTTCATATAAATTATTTATATACGCAAAGACAAGTATTTATAGTAACTACTGTTTTTCTTCGTATTCCAGCAGAACGAATGGAACAAATAATTTTTTTTAATTAATAAAGACATCAGTAATTATTTTTTTTAGTTGCTGTCGGTATAATGATTTTAAAATAATTATATTAAAACTATTGGATCAATTATATGGCAATAATTTAGTATACAAGTTCATCATTGGCATTTCGCGCAATTAAATGATTAATTGATGAATTCAAGTGTAATAAATTTGAAATATATATATACATATGTACGAATAAATATGCAGGGTGCTTGAACCATTAGTGGTCTAATTTTACACAATGTATGTTGTTATATGTACATAAAATCTAGTAATAATAAAAAAATTGAGTTTTCTATTTTTAAGTTAAAGATCACAGTTGTATTCTGATCTGCGCATAAATGTATATTTTTGGAACCATTAAAACTCTATTCTGGATTCTAAATAATTCACAAAAACGCACGGCGAAACTATTGAATAAAATTAGGTTCTGTATTAAAAAAAAAATATTAAATACATACTTGGAGATTTAAAATGTCTGAAATTATTAATCGACTCAAATTGAGTCTTTTTTGACAATTCCGTGCTTACTCAAAATTTCAAATAATATTGAATTGATATATTCGGACTTTAGTCATTAGTTCATTAACTGTTGTTGGACAACCCAGGTTTCATCTTGATGAAATTTTAGACCTGGTAGAATGTAGTCTTCCAAGAACGCAATATACTCCTAACTGTCCACTCTGATGGATAAAAGGCTAATGAAATAGTTCCCAGAGCCCTCCATATCACTAGACTTCCACCTCAAAATTTCTTTTGGAGAGGTACATTTGATCTCTTCGATGAATAATGTTGAATACCATCTGGGTCATAAAGGTTAAATTTTTCTCATCGGAAAAATTCACCTTTGAATAACAGTTTGTGATAGCAAAAAGAAAACAATTCATTAAGATTAATAATTAATTAATTTCGTAGCTCAATTTTATGACGAGCCATTAATTTTCGAACTAATTAATTTAATGATTTAATTTTATAGTCCGAAGAATTGTGATTCGTGACACATTTTTAGAATAACTGATGGCAAGTTCTTATCGAATCTAACATCGTAATTATCTTTCGTTTTACATT
The DNA here is from genome assembly GCA_951394425.1 of Tipula unca. Lineage (NCBI taxonomy): Eukaryota > Metazoa > Arthropoda > Insecta > Diptera > Tipulidae > Tipula > Tipula unca. The sequence continues at coordinate 76,230,079 of OX596380.1, forward strand.
GATTTTTCTAAATTAGTTATTTAAAAAACCCGGTAAATAAAGTGGTGATATATGCAATTATGAAATGGACTGAAAATAAATAAATTTAATACAGAATTTCATATTATATAATGGCATAGTAAAATCTTAAACTTTGCTAATTAGGGCCGTGTGTGAATTATCTAAAAATATAAATGTTGATAAGAAAATTTCATTTTATGGTGGTCAAATAAAAATACATTTGAATTTTCTGTCAAAATTTTAATTTTTAACAATTTTTTTTAACTATAATTTACACGGCTTAACTTTTTTTCTCAACTAGGCGCTGAATTAAACGTTTAACAATTATAAAAATTAAAACACCAAAGTTTGCTCAGAAATATGGATATATGTACATATGTCTAAAACTGTCGTAAAATTTCAGAGTTTTTGGTAAAAATTTTGATTCTAGATAAACTTGCTGATAAAAAAGAGGTTTCACTTAAGAAATTTCTATACTTAAGTTGTTCGAAAATCGAAATTAAATCAATATGTATCCAATGGCAAAGAAATTGTTTCAGCGAACATGTGTGAATTGAAATGAAACAGCGCACATGTGTGAATTGAAATTTGTTGTTTGATTCAATTAGAGCTTCGTGTTTTTTGGAATATGCATTTCCAGAATCTGAAGTGAATCACAAACTTTCCTGAATTAAAACTGGAATTACCTTATTTATGTCAAACCGTTCCCACAAATTTCAAATTTTATGCCAATTTTAATAAAATGTCTGAAAGTTTCCAGTGAATTTTCTGAATTCTTTTAACTGTTCAAATCTCTAAAATTTATGAATTCTGTGAATCCATACATTTGTAAATATTTATGCTCTAGATTCCAAATTCATTAATTTTTCTGAACATTCTTAATTTTGAATACTCGATGTCTTCTTAAATTCTAATTACTGTAATTTCGCGGATGATCGAACCACTTATCTACTTATCAATTGTATGTACAAGTTTCCTATAAATGACTTATCGGTATTCTTAATTCTCTTTAATTTTTTTAGAGTTTAGTGCTATTAAAAATTCTAACAGTACTTGTCCCTTAAATACTTCAAGATATACAAGGTTGCATTAAGGTAGACTTGAGTTTTGGTTTCTAATGATTTTTTTAGTCAGGATGGCCGGAACTATTAATTAATTAAAACAGTTTTAAAGGCCATTACTGGCCCCTTACTGAGTCAACAATTCGGCTCCAGCGGTTTCGATCCCGAGCATGGTCTTCATACTGTCTAAGACAATCTGAAGAGGCCAAGTCGTTCTCTACACCGTGGAGCCATCGTCGCCTGCAACGACCTCTGCGCCTACCATATGGTGGCTCTCCTTTCAGAGATCGCTGCACAATTCGTTCCGGATCAGCACGCAGAACGTGCCCGAGCCAGCGTACTCGCTGAGATCTTACTTCATGTACAATATCGGGGATCTTCATCAGATCTCGATATTGTACAGAGCTCGGTAGGTACCATCTATTTCGCGTTTTGGGCCGTAAATCACACGCATGACTCTTCTCTCAAATGTTAGGAGCCATCTCTCGTACTCATCCGTCAGCGCCCAACTTTCACATCCAAACATAACAACGGGCCTTATCAACGCTTTGTAAAGCTTCAGCTTCACGGCACTAGATAAGTGTTTAGATTTTAGCAGTGGCCTTAGAGGATACAAAGAACGACTGCCAGCTGCCAGGCGCACTTTAATATCCTCACCCACACTGTTATCGTGAGTGATAAGAGAACCCAAATATTTGAACCTCCTCATTCCCTCAAACGTGTGGTGGCCACTACTAAAAGCTGGTGTGCCATTGTCCCTAAAACCAGAGATTAGGTATTTCGTTTTGGACTCATTGATCTGAAGTCCAACTGAAGCTGAAAACTCTTCAAGCGGATCAAGTATTTCTTTCACTCCGTTGCTATTCAGTCCAATCACGCATGACATATGCAAGCACCTGATTGTACTGGCGATATAAGATGTTACGCTGCGGTGTTTCAGTTTTACGAAAGATGTACTCCAACATGAGATTAAAGAGTATCCGGGACAGAGCATTTCCCTGCCGAACACCCGAGTTAACTACAAAAATTGTCGATAGCCTGTTGTCAACTTTAACACAGCATTGAGACTGCGTCACTGTCATCCTACAAAGTCGTACCAGTTTTGTTGGCATTCCTAGGTATTCCAGGGCATACCACAAACTCTCTCGATTGATCGAGTCATAGGCCTGCCGGAAATCCAGGAACACCTGATGTACGGGGATGGATGTCTCATAATATTTAGATAGAATCATCCGCAGCGATAATTTACACGGCTTAACTTTTTTTCTCAACTAGGCGCTGAATTAAACGTTTAACAATTATAAAAATTCAAACACCAAAGTTTGCTCAGAAATATGGATATATGTACATATGTATGTCTAAAACTGTCGTAAAATTTCAGAGTTTTTGGTAAAAATTTTGATTCTAGATAAACTTGCTGATAAAAAAGAGGTTTCACTTAAGAAATTTCTATACTTAAGTTGTTCGAAAATCGAAATTAAATCAATATGTATCCAATGGCAAAGAAATTGTTTCAGCGAACATGTGTGAATTGAAATGAAACAGCGCACATGTGTGAATTGAAATTTCTTGTTTGATTCAATTAGAGCTTCGTGTTTTTTGGAATATGCATTTCCAGAATCTGAAGTGAATCACAAACTTTCCTGAATTAAAACTGGAATTACCTTATTTATGTCAAACCGTTCCCACAAATTTCAAATTTTATGCCAATTTTAATAAAATGTCTGAAAGTTTCCAGTGAATTTTCTGAATTCTTTTAACTGTTCAAATCTCTAAAATTTATGAATTCTGTGAATCCATACATTTGTAAATATTTATGCTCTAGATTCCAAATTCATTAATTTTTCTGAACATTCTTAATTTTGAATACTCGATGTCTTCTTAAATTCTAATTACTGTAATTTCGCGGATGATCGAACCACTTATCTACTTATCAATTGTATGTACAAGTTTCCTATAAATGACTTATCGGTATTCTTAATTCTCTTTAATTTTTTTAGAGTTTAGTGCTATTAAAAATTCTAACAGTACTTGTCCCTTAAATACTTCAAGATATACAAGGTTGCATTAAGGTAGACTTGAGTTTTGGTTTCTAATGATTTTTTTAGTCAGGATGGCCGGAACTATTAATTAATTAAAACAGTTTTAAAGGCCATTACTGGCCCCTTACTGAGTCAACAATTCGGCTCCAGCGGTTTCGATCCCGAGCATGGTCTTCATACTGTCTAAGACAATCTGAAGAGGCCAAGTCGTTCTCTACACCGTGGAGCCATCGTCGCCTGCAACGACCTCTGCGCCTACCATATGGTGGCTCTCCTTTCAGAGATCGCTGCACAATTCGTTCCGGATCAGCACGCAGAACGTGCCCGAGCCAGCGTACTCGCTGAGATCTTACTTCATGTACAATATCGGGGATCTTCATCAGATCTCGATATTGTACAGAGCTCGGTAGGTACCATCTATTTCGCGTTTTGGGCCGTAAATCACACGCATGACTCTTCTCTCAAATGTTAGGAGCCATCTCTCGTACTCATCCGTCAGCGCCCAACTTTCACATCCAAACATAACAACGGGCCTTATCAACGCTTTGTAAAGCTTCAGCTTCACGGCACTAGATAAGTGTTTAGATTTTAGCAGTGGCCTTAGAGGATACAAAGAACGACTGCCAGCTGCCAGCCGCACTTTAATATCCTCACCCACACTGTTATCGTGAGTGATAAGAGAACCCAAATATTTGAACCTCCTCACTCCCTCAAACGTGTGGTGGCCACTACTAAAAGCTGGTGTGCCATTGTCCCTAAAACCAGAGATTAGGTATTTCGTTTTGGACTCATTGATCTGAAGTCCAACTGAAGCTGAAAACTCTTCAAGCGGATCAAGTATTTCTTTCACTCCGTTGCTATTCAGTCCAATCACGCATGACATATGCAAGCACCTGATTGTACTGGCGATATAAGATGTTACGCTGCGGTGTTTCAGTTTTACGAAAGATGTACTCCAACATGAGATTAAAGAGTATCCGGGACAGAGCATTTCCCTGCCGAACACCCGAGTTAACTACAAAAATTGTCGATAGCCTGTTGTCAACTTTAACACAGCATTGAGACTGCGTCACTGTCATCCTACAAAGTCGTACCAGTTTTGTTGGCATTCCTAGGTATTCCAGGGCAGACCACAAACTCTCTCGATTGATCGAGTCATAGGCCTGCCGGAAATCCAGGAACACCTGATGTACGGGGATGGATGTCTCATAATATTTAGATAGAATCATCCGCAGCGAAAAAACCTGATCGGTGACTGATCGATTCGGACGAAATCCTCCTTGATAGTCACCAACCAAGTCCTCCGCTAGAGGAGTGATTCTATCCAATACAATGTATGACAGTAACTTGTACGCTGTGCAAAGGAGAGCTATACCGCGATAATTCTCACACTTCAAGCGGTCTCCCTTCTTGAAGATGGGGCATATCGCGGCCACTTTCCATTCGTCAGGCATAACTTCGGTTCGCCATACTAATCGAATAAGGTCGAAAAGACAGTTCAACAAAGTATCCCCTCCGAATATCAAGAGCTCCGAATTAATGCAGTCCACTCCAGGTGCACGGTTTCGTTTCAATCTCTGCATGGCTTTAGTGAATTCCTCATGGGATGGCTCCTCAGTGCAAATCTCCGCAGTCTGTATTAGAGGTGGCTCAACAACAGTCTGTGACGCATGATGGACATCAAGCAGGTCAGTAAAGTATCCACTCCATGCGTCAAGTACTGCGTCAATGTTGACACAGAGGTTTCCATCCCGGTCCCGAATGGCGGTTGACGTAGGCCTGAAAGTATGGTGCAGTTCAGTAATTCCTTTAAAGAAATTACGCGAACTGCGCTCATTCCTGAGTTGTTGTACTTTCAGAACCTCGGCCTTCCACCATTCTCGCTTCTTCCGTCTACAAATCCGCTTAGCTGCCCTTCTTGCAAGAGCAGCCTTGTTTTTCCTCACGATTGTGAGACGTTGTTGCACTTCATTATGGGCTATATTTTGTTGCTCAACTGCAAGACGACACTCGTCATCAAACCAATCATTCTTGGGTCTGACTTTCACTCTACCTAAAGTCTGTTGAGCAGCACTGACAACCGAAGTTTTCAGTACCTCCCAGACAGAGTTCACGCAGTCAGACTGGTAATTAGCTTCATTAATGTTGTCGCTGACAAGATCCTGATATCGTTTCTTTTGATCTTCATTTATCAGACCTTCACAGTCGAAACGTACCATACGTTTCGCTGTGTTGCCAGACTTGTACGAAAACTTCCATCGTAGCTTTGCAGCGACCAAATGATGATCGCTGCCTACGTATTTGGTTGCTGACCGATAATTTCTCACATCCTGCACAACCTGAGCCCGTCTTTTAGAAACTAACCCATGGTCAATTTGGCTGAGGATGTGTCCATGTCTCAAGAAGTATGTGTTTGTGAGGGAAGAATGTGCTTGCTACTCTAAGATCATGAGCAACCGCAAAGTACATCATTCTCTCACCATTATCGGTCGCAGTTTCGTGTCGGGAGTACGGACCTATGTTTTCACACAAGTCGGTCTGATTTCTGCCAGCTCTAGCATTACAGTCCCCAATTACCATTCTAACATCGTGTTCGGGTATAGATCCCATCAGATCGTCCAAGTCATTGTAAAATGAGTCTTTATCTTGGGGCTGGCTTACTCCTGTGGGCGCATGTACACAAATTATCGACAGGTTAGCTAACTTCATGCGCAAGCGAAGCTTACACAATCGGTTATTGACTGCTTGGAAATCCAAAACAGCGTTCTTTACCTGCGGCCCAAGAAGAAATCCAGCTCCAAGATTTCCGAGGTCATCTCCACTGTAGAACAACGTATAGCCCTGGGACACATGGTCTCCACTTTTAGGCCAGCGAGTTTCTTGAAGAGCAACGAGTTCCAGCCGATACTCCTTCATGCACGTGATTAGGCCCTCTAACGCTCCTGGTTTTCTTAGTGATTGCACGTTCCACGTGCCGATCCTAAATCTCGTGTCCGGATACTTGAGCGGGGGTCCGGTGTTGTTTTGGCGGTATCCATTTTTCTTTTTGTTGACTTTATAAACATTTTATTTTTTTACGGATGCGGGTCGTCAGCCCAGCGATCCAACCGTTTAGTCGCCTCCTACGACAAGCAAAGGATACTGTGGTGGTATTTTTGGGAAACATGTTCGTGCAATTTTGATTTACGAGACATGTGAGTGCCCCCCGACCACGGGCCGGAACTATTAATATCTAAAAAACCAAAAATTGCCGTGAGCGCAAGGAAATAGAACTAAATGAAAGTAGACGTTTTTTGTATAGCACTTACTGGATGACTGAAATCGTTTAGTAGATATTTTTTTAAATATTGTAGGTACATTACAAAATATGAAAATTAATTTTAATCAACTTTTCGAAGAACTTTATTATGTGAAAAATACACGAAAAATTGTCTTGCATCAGTGCTAGAGAATTTCCTCTATGTTTTACTTCACGATGTTTGGTAAGGATGGCTAAAATTTAGTATCCGTAATTTTTTAGGTAATTTTATGTCTTATAGTAAATCAAATTTTATAAATCAAAATTCTGATGTGTGGATCACATGTCTTAGCAATTGAGAATAATTTAAATTTCTGAAAATTCATATGTATTCTTTTCTACAAAACTCTACGAATACTTGTGAAATAAAAATTCAATTAAACTTTTTTTCCTTGGGTAGATTTCTACCAAAAGTTTGTCAGACCTGCAGTTTAACACAAGGATATTAAATAAATAAAAATAATTTTAAACATATGACGTAAATTTTAAGAGTTCGTTGACAGAAGTACAGACAGACATTTTTGAAAAATGGTCAATTTGGATTCAGGAGACAGGCATGTGAGAATAACAAAATTTGGAAATGTGGTTGAAATGTCTGGTTGAAGTCGTATGATCTAATTTTGCCTGATATCAAAACGTTATTTTCCAATTCGAAGAACGCCTATTATATCATGTCCCATGACGTTTGTTGAACATACGAGTACATATTAAACGTATTTATGAATAAGCATTATCTTAAAAGAAAGTA